>VZRN01003662.1:193975-341551 GCA_013397935.1 Dasyornis broadbenti | reverse complement strand
TACTCAGAACATCTGGATTCAGAATGACTCAAAATTCATTTCACTGGCACCCTTGCAACAGAAATATATATGTTATAACTTAATGTTAGGACTCTGTTCTGAAATCTGAAGGTGTGTGGCATGTGTATTTGCATAAAAGTGTATGGAGAAAATGAAAAATGAAAGCTGAATATTTGCCCAATGAAAAAATGTCTTTGGCTTCACTTTGGAATAGATGTATATGTAATTACAAGATATTGTATGTACTTGCAAAATTCAAAGGGCGAGTGAAAAGAAAGTGGTACATGGAAGCATAACACTGCCTGAGCAATTCTGTAGCAGACAGTGCCAGAGGCAGTGTTGTAAGTACCAGCACATCCACCACGGGAGACAGCCACCGTATTGGATGTTTTCACAGGAGCTAGGAGAGACAAATCTTGAATTACTGCCTTTGGATCATGAATTTTCAGTCATGTACTGCATGGGGATTTGTACACATGGAGAGATTTTGGGGGAAGGAGGCAGTATGAAGGTTTGCTGTTCAATTTGAAGCATTACAGTATATGATACAAGCAGAAAAATCTTGATTCTGCCTTTACCTGCCTGCTAGGTATAGAAAACATGCCTGTATGTTTGCAAATTGGTTTAAATGCACTTCGGTAGTAATGGAGAAGGGATGGGGATATTATCTTACCTTCCCTGCATGCACATGTAATGTACAGGTTTTCTACAATGTAGATGAAAGTCACCCAAGTCATACCTTACTAATGTTCAAAGAAATATTTCTTATGTCAAGTGTTTTTAGTACACTTGTAAACAGACTTAGAACTACAATTAGTAAGAAAGAAAGAGGAGAAGAAAACTTTAGAGTAATCTAAATTCTTTTCATTTTTCTGTTGACTATTTTTACATTGATTGTAGAAGTCTAGATAATAGTCTATCAAGCATGGAGAGCTGAAAATTTTTCAGAGTAGCTCACAATAAAGGCTTCCATCCATTTCTTTTACCCTACTGTTATGCAGTAGATATGTCTACATCTCATCTCTAAATCTGAGAGTTTGGCATTTGGGGAGCGTGGCTGGGTGGGAATAGAATAGAATATTTGGAGAAAAATGGTGCAATGGCTACAGAACTGTCTGATTTAATGCTTCCTGTATTTATAAATGGTGAATATTCCTTGACTCAAAAGTATGCATGGGGTACCTTAGATATTCCATCATTTATAGAAATTGTTATATTTATTTAACTCTACCCTTCTGAGTTGGGAATTATGCACTTTCTGTCTTAATGTTACAGGTCTACTTAAGACCTTGTAAGTTACAATGACATTTCTGCAGTTGGTTCTCTTCCTGCAATTCTCTCTCTCGATAACAAACTCCAAGTCCACCAGCAAGATGAAATATTTTGCCTGGTCATTTTCAATTTTTTTACTAAGTTTGCACATGACATAATAATAGGAAAAAAAAACCTTCCAGTATGACTGACAATGTCAAAAAGTCCTAGTAGGAGAATACATTCAGCTATTGGAATCACTCAGAACTATAAGAAACCTTTAGCCAAATATTTTCATTGGGGTGTCTTTTATCCACCATAACAAAAAGACATGATGTAGCCTTGCAAAAAGGAACAGTGTATTTTTTTAGGTATTTACATATTTTAGAGGCACTGACATCCTAATTAAATATATTGTTCATCAACATGAAAACCTGATAGATGAATAATATGCTTTTCTCAGATAATAAAATGGACACTGTTTACAGTAACTTCAGGAATATTTAAGAAGTCAAATAAATCTTTAACTCCTTTATACTCATAGGAAGTATAGAATATTTGTTCTGAGCATCAGGGCACTGATGTTTAGCACTGTCTGGCTGACATTAACACATGCTTAAACTAGATCAGAAACATAGTTCAAATCTCTGAATTCTCAAAGCATTACCAAAGAAAGACAAAGCTTAAAAAGATGCATTCATGTTCTGTGAGTGAATATAAGGAAGATGTAAGCTAAAAAATTGCTACAGAAAAGTTAAGAAAATGACAAATACGAGCTTTCTGCAGAAAAAGAAAATTACAGGTAGCCACTTGAATCACAGTCTTTTCTTGGATTTTTCATGATCCTTTCTTGAATGTGAGAGCAAAGAGATAAGTACTGGTATTTTCATAATCTGCTAGAAAATATGGTAACACAAACATTCTATATTCCTAACGAATTAACCAGATTTAGTCTACTCATATACAATATAGGGGAAAGAAGTGGCCTATGACAATGCTCATTATATATATGTCTAGTTATAATTTTTTACAGGTTATGACTTTCAGTCAAACTGTGAAATTCAATTATAAAACATGTTGGGAGTACTGCAGGCAAAAATACACATCTAGAAAAATGAGCAGATCTGTGTATTTTATAGCAGAGAGATAACATAATTTTCTTGAAATTATACAGGAAGATTTAAGAAATACAACATGAATTGAAATATCAGGAAAAAATACTGCTTACAGGAACTTTTGCTGATCAGAAAAAGCAGAAGTATATTTAGTACTAGCAATGGACTTTAACAGATTACTTTTTACAGAACTGCTGACTCAAGAAGTTTTCTATGTTTTCTTGCCTGAAAGTCCCTTTCTATAAAATCTCATCTGTCCAATTCCACCTGAGGGTTACTTTAGAGATTTTTTGAATGTCCACAGTATGAACACAGAAATAAACTGCAATATGAAAGTAACTGTTTTTTACCTCCCAATTTCCATCTGAAGTCCCTGTTGATACTCTGGAAAATATTTGCTCAACATTTCCACTGATTTTATGTGGAAGACAGACAAATCTTATGGCTTAATACATTTCTTTCTTCTGTGTCCTAATTCAGACCAATTTTCTATAAACTGTTTCCATTTCTGCTACTCTGGGTCAAAGACTGACGGAAGGCAGGGAATTTCATTGTCCACATGCAGCATCTTCAGTCAGATTCTTCCTTTAGTGAGTTGCACTCCTTCATTTAAACACTGGCCGGGACCAGTGACCTTCTGACTGGAGACCGCCCTCCACAAAAAAAACCAAACCCAAACAGACAGATACCAAATGTCCAGTGCAAGTATAAAGCATGTGCACATATATGCAGATAGTAAATTATTTGACCAGTACTTAGCAAGGAAAAAGTTGCTATTCTTTAAGTGTCAAATACTGAATGAAATTAATTTCTTGAAATGAATACTTAAATAATCTTAATCACATATAATAGTCTTAATCTTATATGTCATAAGCATGTATAGTTAAGAAACTACTATGGCCCCACTATAAAACCACTATAAAAAGGTGGTTTTATTTTTATTTTAGTCTACAAAAGATTATTCTTTCGCCATGATATAGCAGTGATTTGTCTCTGGAAATAATGGCTTCTGAAATAATTTTAGTTTACAGAATCAGAGAAAACTATCCTGCCTGTGCTGGTTGTTTCTACCACAGCTGGGCAAACACCAGCATCCAAACCAGCAGCTGAAGGTAGATATATCAACTCCACACTGCAGAACATTGCAGGGACCAGGTGTAGAAATAGTTTATGAATATTATTTTTCCTTTTACATCTAGATGTCTTTGGAGATAGCAGGTGTCTGTAGTAATACTTGAAATATTGTGATCAATGTTACAGAGCACTGGATGGGAAAATCAAGGAAACTAGAAATAGCAAAATGTGGGATGCTTCTTGGTAAGTGTTATTTTGCAGTTCATCACAAGCCCAACACTGAAATGTTGCCATTAGTCACATATACTTGTTGCTGTTTTTATGCACACAAGAAAGGCTTAAAGCTGAGAAAACCATCTTCCAAATTAAACAACAACACTATAATCATCTTGGTTTTAGTATTTTCCCTTCTCAAAGGGAGGGTTTTCCTCCTTACTTTCAAAACCACAAAGAATAGGAAAACAACACAATATATAAAACAAAAAATTTACTCTGGAAGTTTACATCTCTCTGTACGCCTATGGGAGGATCTGGAAGGTTTGACAATATGTTATGGAGGACTTAATTTTTTTTAATACTCTAATTTTTAACAAAGCATATCAAAACTTCTAGCCCCATGTTGAAAACAGCTTCAATTGTGCAAGCTTACAGATGTTCGTGAACATTGCCCCCATGGAGATTTCAGATAAGGACATGTGTTTAATCAGTCTTAATCTAATACTTTGGTGAGATGTGAGCCTCAAGAGAAACTGTGAAATGGGAAAGTCACATATGAGAATTATTTCTTTGTGAACTAAAACATCAGAATCTTTTTGAGTTTCATCTGATTTTTAAAAGGTACCAAATGACTAGCAGGAAAATGCCTGATTTGAATTAGATTTGGACTGTTTCTAGCCTAGAAAAACTGTTGCTGGGGGGTAGGCATTAAAAAGCTATGTGTTTAAATAACATGGTAATCATGGCATTGAAAATAAAATTCACAGACTTGAGAGTTAGGTGTTTAAGTTTCTTTAAATAGTGAATAGGGAGAGTTAGGTGCTTGAGAAGAGTATTTATAGCAGCTTTGAATAAAACACAGATAAATGGATCAATACAAAACTGTGAAGTGAAATGTTAAGAATTCCACTTAATGCTTACAGGGATCTACACCTGAAACCACTTTCCATTCACAGATAACAGTGTCATACAGATTCCCTTTTATAGGCTGATTCCCTTTTGAATGAAACTGCCAGAAAGATAGAAGCAGTGTTATCTCAAACACCTTTTACCTCAAAGAGGGGATACCCGGATATTAGGTCCTCATTAGACAGAAATAGTTCACAAGCATCTTATCTCTGGGACTGGAAATTCTAGGTTGAAGATCATTCCTTTTACAACTTGTTGCACTGTGCTGCAGTCTGCATATATATAATATATAAATATGTAATTCATAGGGCCAGAAAATAACAAATAGAGAGACTGATCCTAACCATATGATGATGTCTCTTCCCTGGAAAGTTTGGGAATCTGGCTTCAGAGACTTCTTATGCATTTGGAACTACATGACCCCTGAGAGTTCACATGGACTCAGAAGTTGTAGGTTCGACATCTACATCTGAATTCTTACTGTTTGACCACTGTTGAAGTTAAACAAGCACATCTGGGCTTCAGATTTCTCATTTGTAAAGTGGCAGTTATTTTATTTTTTAAAATGACACTGACAAGGGCTAGCATACTAGTACCATCTTAGCAGCAGCAGTACTTCGTTTAGCAACACAGACCTCTTATAGCTGGGGAGAGTGAATTAAAGAAAATGAACAGCTTCAGTACATGAGGAATCATCTCATGGTGCACAGCGTTGGCGCATCTTTACCAATTCTGGCAGTTCACTCCAAAAGGAGCAATTACTGATCAGCACAAAGGACACCTCTTGGCTATCAGCTCTCTGACTGAGAGGTCAGAGAACAAGGTTGTTTGTCTATTGTTTGTATTTAGTCATAAACGCATCCAAAGTTAAATGGAAGTCACTGAAAGAAAATATGACACTTCAGAATGCCTTTCTGATGTAGACTTCAGAAAAGTGCTGTGTTTCTTTTGCCCTTATTTGGACAAAGGGTTTAAGTGTATTAAATTCTCCCCTGTATGTGTTGATGAATTTAAGCTTTGTTCAAGGGCTTCTAGATGTCTTGTCTGGAATTTTATTGAGGAAGGAAGTGTACAAGTAAAACAGAAAATGAAGACTTCGATGGTCAGTAAGACTACTAGAAATATCTTTTCCTGTAAAAGCAGATCTCAGTTATAATAAAATTAACCTATCTCTTTATAACCTGGGTCTACTCATGTATGCTTAAACTACCAAGCTTTTGGATGGCATCACTGTTCTGTGTCCTTACCTGAGAAATGCTTTTTAAGACAGGAGTAGACTTGGTATTAAATGTATCTATTTTTTCTTTTAAAATTTAGCTGGAGTTGTATTGCAGCCTTTAACAACCTACCGAAGTTTTCTTTCAGCAGATAAATGATAAAGAAACTTTCAGTTCAACAAAGCAGGAGCTTAAATTTAGGTAAACAATCAATGCCAATAATTTGACAGACAAGCTCATTTAATGCGCAGATGTCAAACTAAACTCATATAGATTGAAGATAATGAACCTACTTACATAACTAATTGGAATGCATGCTATATAGCATTTTGCTATATTATAGTTTGGGTTTATATTTTTCCACTAAAAATTGGCAGTAGAGGCTAATCTGCTCTTCTCATAGTTGATGGAAAAAAATTACAAGTGCCATTGATATAATATTTTTTAAAAATTCTAACATTTTCACCCAGTTGGAGAGCAAGTTGAAAACAGAAGGTACATTAGTTGCAGTATTTAAAAATTACTTTATATGTCACTATCCCAAAAGACTGAGGAAAAAAGCACATAGACTAAAATAAAAATAACTTTAGATAGATATTTCTAAGTTAACTGATTGTATGCACAAGAGCAAAATAAGTAAATATTGAATTATTTGTTAACCAGAACTTTTTTCCTCTGGAAAGAAATATGATCCTTATGTTGTTCATTGCCTTTTTACCACTCAAGTAACTGCTTGGGAGTTTCCACACGTTTCACTGATTACATTACTTTAAAGGGCAAAATATCCCTCAGACTAAAATTTCATTATTTTTACACATCCTTCTGGAAAGAATGCATAAAAAGTAATAAAAATGTGATTTAATGATGATCAGAATTTATGTCCTGTACAGCACACTGAAGAAGAGACTAAAACGTGAGGTTTAAGTGAGAACTGAGAGCAAGCAAAACCCAAACTTGATAGCATGTGGAATTACTCAGTGCATGCTGCAGAAAACCAGTTTGGAACATTTATAAGACATAATTCATGAAAGGCTTTTTATAATGCTTCTGATAATGTTTTATTGTTAATTAGTTTTCTTGCTATGTAGTTTTGTTTGCTGACACATATAATCCCTGATGTTTACACCTAAATGGGTTCTCGTTGTAGGTGTGAGTGCTAACTGTCTTGTTAAATTAATTTCAATTCACATAACAAAATAATGGTGCCATATCAGTGGGTAGGGGAAAGGCAAGTGTAATGTAAGCCATTCACTTCTTGCTTTTATGTTTTAGAGTACATCACACACTTCAATTAAGAAAGGTTAACAAGGTTATTTCTCAGCTTTTAGCCTTTAGGAACTTATTTGAGAGGCAATCAAAACCATTGAGATACAATTGGTATTAAAAAATCATGGGAAGTTTGTGTTCTTTTTTTTTTGTGTCACTATGAAGAATCAGACGAGCTTTTCTGTTTCACAAATGTCAGACCTTCTCATTATTAAAAAAATACAGCAGACGAACCATATAGCGAGAAGTGTTAGCCTGATTGATTCTTTGCATGTGCAAAGCCATAAATGGTACATTGTGACAGGAATTAAAATCTGAAAAAATCTGAAAAACTGCTTAAAAACCACACAAAATGTTGCATTGCAGTTAAAAAAAAAAAAAAAAAAAAAAAAAAGAAGAAAACAAAGTGTTGTCACATATATGAAATCCTGGGCTTGTTTTCACTTTAATAATACAGAATATAGGATCTGTATGGCTTTAAAACACATACTTGGAAAGTCTGTTCAATACCAATTATGGCATTCAAAAAGCTAAGCAAGACTATGGTAAATATTAGACGATTTCATTTAACAGCTGTTGTAATGAGAATGGATTGACTGTGTACTACTTAACCAACTTCACTGCAATCTCTGCTTGTTAACTGTGATAGCATGATGGAAGGCTGATAATATATTAAAGTTCTTTCACTTCATAAATAGGTTCGTAAAGAGGGCAGAAAATGCCTCAAAAAGTGCTTTTGGGAACATAAATCAACCTTGTAGGATCACAAATAGACATTTTTTTCAGTATCTTACCCAAGTGTGGAGATAAGGTAAAACATTATTTTGTTACCCCCTGATTCTCACTACAAACTATGTTCTAGAAATGAAACATTATGCTTCAGAACATGTCTTGTTCCCAATGAGGACGCATTTATCATTTTATTTTATTCAAAAGTGTCTATCAAATTGGTTTTATATTTCCAATATCAACTTCATTGAATGCATTGCCTGTCCTCTGACAAGATACAGCTATTTTGTATGTTGCCTTTGGAGGATGTTTGCTTCATAAAGTTACTGATTGTCACTATGTCCTCAACAATGAATTTACAAAGCTGGAAAATATCTACCTCCAAGAACTACAGACATAACATTAATTTACTTCCTAGTTTTTTGAGTTCAATGTCAATAGCTTATATTCTATATTTTAAATTATGCTTATTATTTTTACACAGCTTTATGAGATTATTATTTGTAGCCCAATTGTCAGGGCTACCTCCTGGAAAGAAAAAGCTGTGAGAACACCTAGTATTCCACAAAGACTTTAACCTTGGGTTATTTTAAAAAAGATTATCCTTATCTCTTTATTAGGTATGTGTTTACCCCAACGACATAACTTGAAAATCCATATGCTGAGGTAGAAATTGATATATAGGGCAGAATTCAGTCTGGTATTGAAACTTCTAAATTAAGGTACCTATAAGTATGTAAAATATTTAAGTTTCCATTAGTCAAAGGACATTTTGTCAATACAGTCTGTAGAGCCTAGAGGATAGTTTACCTGTATATGGTACCCAATGACAGTGGCACTTGCAGACATACACATCTAAGTGGTTTTATTTTCTCAGTTCTGCAGTTAATTCTGCTGTTAGCAACTGATTTAATTTCCTACATACAGTACTACAAGAGAAGTCGTCTGCTGTCTGTGCCTTCCCCACCTTTGAAAAGTGTATTTTTTTCTATCTTCTGTAAATATACCCTGAAATTGTTCTACATGCCTGTATTAAGGTATCTAAATTAAGCCTTTGTATTAACCCTTAAATCTAGGACCTATTGAAAGCCATTAACCTATCCAGTACGTAAAATACCTGCTCTTAAACAAAATGTAACAAAAAAGAAACTCAGAAGAGAAATTATTAAAAACATGAGCTTTAAAGTTGACCACTGATGACCTATACCTCAAAGTCAAATACAAATAATATCAAAAACTTATTCACATCCCCAGAATATTGACCTGGGTTTTCCTTGGTTTTGTGATATATATTTTCTTAGAAGCAATTTGTTTAATCGAAGTAAACTGAAAATGTAAAGGTCTAGTCAAACCAAAAAGAACATTAGTTGTATAGGTTAGAAAATGACATTTGGAGAACAGGTTGAGCTGTTGGTAGCAGGAGAGGTTGTAACAGAAGAGTATGTCTAAAATAGAATGCCCAGTATTTATAGAAACTCCATACACATCTGAATGTATTAGAAAATACCTTCTCACCTCACTCCCAGTTCTCCCTGGTTATTCCCCACAATTGTCTGAACAAGAAACTTCTGTTTTCCAGAGATTAAGATGTTTTTTGTCTGGGATTTCATCTTGTATCATCATTCTTAGATAGCTGTTCACTTACACACTAGTCTTTCATGGTTCCTTAAAATGACACACAGGAGATTTTCTATTTTTGCAGGAAGGTGAGAATGAAGCCAGGATCATGTAGGTCCTTTTACAAGTGCTAGACATTTTCTAGACTAAAGAAAAATGGGTAATTCTAGTGGCTAGGTCACAGGGTTGTGGACCTACAAGCACCTTGTTCTCTAATTTTGGCTGAAACACTGACTCACTATATTTAGACATCCATATATTTCTTTGACTGTGATGATTTTTTTTCTATCTACTAGAAAAGCCTCAGAGGAAAGGAATGTTGTGTCTAATCAAAGTGCTCTTGTGTAAATCAATTACAAAAATATGAGAACAGAGTAGTCTGCTCAGATGAAAAAACAAAAATAAAACATATTCTAGCAGTCAACTGTACAGGCAGAGAAGTAAGGAAAGATAGATTGATGATAAATAGGTAGGTAGATAGACAAAGAGATAAAACCAGGTGGTTTTGCAAATTTAGCTTAGCTTTTCTCTTGCATTTGCAATGAAGAAGAGGCAACATACAAGTGGTGTTTGTTACTTAATTTAAGATCGTGTATGTTCTCCAATATAAACTACATTGTGAGCATATAGAACCTGACATAAATATACATTGCAGTATAGAGAATGTGCTTTGCTGTGTAGTACAATAAAGAGATGGATGCTTCATATTTTCAACTGTACTTCTTGAAAGGGTGATGGTAAATATTTTTGCATGCTTTATTCCTCAAACATTTTAATTTGTTTTTACCTGAAATGACAAAGTATTTGTGTAAGCACATGCACAACTTATGTAACTAAAACATCAGATGTTTGACTGTCCACTTACATGAAAAAAGGGGAGAGTCAGGAAGAATGGGCTGAAGATGTGATGTGCACAGAGACATTGACTTTCTCCTGTACATGCTACAACTCTTAGAATATACACTACTTAAAAAGAGATTAGACTGTTTCCTGAATGCTGCTGATTCTTGCTCTCTTTTAAGAATTTCTGTACTAGTTGCAGGGCACTATATTGGCTAAATGCAATCAGAAGTTTTTCAAATAAAATAATTCTTTTCTGTTTAAAATATTTTTTGTTTGTGTTATTATCTCATATTTTCTATATCTCCATTTTAAGATCTTTTGATATACTAAAACCATAGCTTATTTTTGTGAATAACAGGTATCAAAGAAGTACACACCTACATTTAAAAAAGACATTTAATAGCTCTATATTGCAGTCAAAATGGCAATTGTGAGGTAGTGCAAACCTGAAGGATTTAGTTTTAGGTCTGGTCAAAATAATGTACTCTTTACAGGCTAATCATGCAAATATATTAGATTCATTATAAGGAGTGATCTTATTTTTCTAGTTCTCTATTGCTCTATATGTCAGTATACGCAATCCCTTAATTATTGCCATTCATGCTGATGGAACGACTCCTGGATTTATGCCAATACCCGTGATGTGATTCTGGTTCTATTGTCCAAATCCATTATGTTTTTTAAGCCTGGGCCTTCTATGGATCTGTTGGTAATCTTGACATCAGGATCATACTGATGTTGTCACAAACTGACAGCAACATGACGGCATTTTAATGCATGTTTTTGATATATGCAAAGATATTTTTTGCTTTGCTTCCATAGTTACGGGTAGACAGAACAGGAAAGACAACCACTAGAAATTGCATCATTAGGATAACATGTAGCATCAATAATCATAACTATATGCTGCGAACTTTAGGATTATATTATATACTCCATTACTTTGAATAATAGCATGAATTGCAGAATGTTATCCCCAGCACATGCACTTGAATGCATTTGTATATTACATTTAGTTAACTAGCTATACAAGAAAACTCTCTTATTCAACATTATCAGAGAAGATGATGATAACATTAAAAAACCATCACAAATACACCATGCTTTCAGCTAAAAATCTATTTAGCCATAATCTAGCAGCTATTCAACACAACAGTTTGGGGGTTTTTTTGAAATTGCTCTGCTTGGAGCTGTTCATCTAGCATATTACCTTGCATTTATACTTGCTTAAATCCTGATATACATTTGTATTATTCTCATTAAGGTCTGGCCACCCTGCATAGCTTAAGCTTAATAAAAGATCTATTCAAATCAAGTGGTAAGTTGTACAAATATTGTCCTTGCAATCTTTAAATCATTTAGAATTTTAAGTGATAAACCACCAAACATTATTTTTGTCCTTGTTTCTGGTCATTTCAATATTATGGCAAATTCAATTAATATCAGTTATATTACTTTAATCAAATGTCACATTTTATCAAATGCAACACTGGCCTCGAGTGTTTCTGTTTTAAAGTAATTCAACCAGCCTTGCTCATAGGAGAGAACGGTGAATTGAGTTGCATTCTCACTAAGTAAAACAGAGTTGAATTAAATACAGTAAAAATAACTATATGGTAAACCTACTCCATGTATAATTTGTCATCAACTGGAAAATAAATATAAATTGATATTTACACATATTATGCTTGCTCTGTGCTGAAACAGAGAGCATGATGAAGTAGTCTCATTTAATGACTTGATGTTCTCTTGATCTGTTTACCTGGTATACACCAAAAAAACTGGTTATGCAGGGCGAGATTTTAGGTACCATAGGAAAAAAAATAAAATTAAATGGAAGCATGTATAACTAAGGGAGAACCAATATAAAGATATCAAGAAAATGGTATATTTTATCTTAGGTTTTGAAACATGATGCAAGTGCATAGCTACTATTTTACTATGAATATTGGGATGCTTCAAAGACTGAAAGCCTTAAACCTGTCTTCTTTATCCACTCTGCACTGAATTTCTTGTCTAGATTCAAATTCTGAAAACATGATGAATGAAAATAACTCTATATTTTAATGACAATGACGTCTGGAAATCAATCATACAGAAATATATTTTTGTCCTTTTTTATTTTTTATTTTCCTTTCCAAAGGGTTATTTTTCACCACAAAAGCCTTTTTAAAAATTTTAGATTGAATACTGACCAGATTTGGTCAGTGAGGAGACAAGCATTGATTGACGTCATGAACAGGCACGGGAAGGTCTTTGCTTCCCTCTAGTGACTGCTCTAGGAAGAGATTTAAGTGAATCTGCTCATCCTACTCCACTTTGGAACAGAGATTCAGCAAAAGATTAATTATGTGTAAAGACACCTAAGAGGTCAGTGAGATGCTGACACAGCATTAGAACATGTATCTTTTTGATAGCAACTGATAAAATATGGCATTTTTGCACTGGACATGTGTGTGACTGGTTTTGATGTAGTTTTGTAGTTTGATCAGGCAGAGATACAGTTTCAATGTTGACAATTCAAGAACAACTGTTAGAGCTGGAAGATAACCTCTAAGATGCATTTCAAAACACAATTTCAAATATGTATTTAAGGTCATTTTGTCAAAAAGCACTTCCTGTAGTAAGACAGACCAGACTTCAATGAATTACATGATGTTCGATTTATCAGAGGGAATACTTATTAATTCAGGAGACTTAGATCCACACATTTTGAAGTAAAGACAAGCAAACCTGTACTCTGCAAGTGCTAAAAAAAATATGTTGTATTATAGTCTCCTTACCATGTTAATAAAACTAGTTATATTTATACCAGTTGTAGTTCTTGTTTGGTTTTTTTTGTACTGACTGCAAATAAATTTAGAAGTAACAAAAATTATGGTTTACTTACAAGCAGTTTTATGCATGTAACCTGTACCCCTGCTTCCAAAGGAATAGATGCACAGCTCTTCTCACATGGAGAAGCAAATGTTCCCCAGATTATTCAACTTCTTTGGTGACACAAGCAGATTTTATTTTTATTTAAGGATGGTATAATACAAGGACCTTTAATGCTTCTGTGCTACTTCTGTTGGATAAACAGAGCTAAATTCTCCAAAATAGACAATAGTCATCAGATATCAGAATAAATGAGAAAAAAATTGGAAGTAGCATTATAAAACTATTTAAACTTCAGAGATCTGCTTCATGGCAGGAGGATTATACTGGCTTTGAGAAAACCTAGAGAATATTCTCACTTAGGACTGAGGAATTTGGAACTCCAACTCTGCCAGGGTTTAATGAGTGACCTTGGATTTCCCGATGCTCTAGTTTCCCCTAGCTAAACCAGGGAGGATGGTATGAACATCTGTGTTAAACTGCTTTTAAATTTACAGGTGTAAGAAGCTTTAAGGGGTACAAGATATAAATGAGAAAGGTTGCTAAACTTTTGCAGTTGCAATTGGGCTACTTTGTGCTTTTGGAAGCTATATTCTATTTGGCAAACACTGTTTTCTCCTGTAAATCAGCCCAAGGCAAGCACTATGCTGGATTTTCAGACCCTATCTGCTGCATTTCTTGGTGAGGTTTTATTAGGGAAAACAACAATTGCATTTTATTTGAATTAGTAACATCCATGAATTTTTCTGGAAACATAGATACAAAACCAAATTATGACTGATTTTTTTCTGTAGTGAAATTCATTCAAACTGCTCAATTATCTTTTGTCCTCATTATACACTAAAAATTTGTCAAAAGTCCAACTATAATCTTTAAATTCGTTTATGAAGATACAATCACAAGTTCTTTTTAGTTACATTTGAGAATTTTAATTGCCTGATATTACAAGAAATCACTATTTTTAGTTTGTGAAAACCTACATTTACATAATGGCAATAAATAGCAATTGAGTTCTCAACAAATGGAGTTGATTAATCACCCAGTAAAAATTAAAAAGAAAGTGAACTTATTAGCAGGAATTTATTTGATTTCCTTTTTTCGTTGTAAGTCTCAGCAGGCCATGTAATCTCTGTTCATTGCTGTGTAGGTGTTAGTGAAGAGCAGTGTTATAAAAAAGTACTAAATTATAAATTCCTCCCCTATATACTGATTCATTTTGTGTATGACTTAAGCAAAGAAAATTTTGGTCTGACTCTTTTTCAACATAAAGAAACTCCATTTATATTGTACAATATTTCACAATTAATTTTCTGCATTATAGCATAATCTTAGCAGTTTGTGAATTTAAACATTTTTAAATTTAGGTCTTGAATGGCTTATATGGTTTTCCACTTGATCTGATCTGATTCAAATCAGTCAAAGCCTTTTGGTTGTCTGCAAGGGACTTTGGATCAGGTTTTTCATTCCATACTGTTTTAATGAAAAAGAACATGATTCTGTAAAGTCTTCCAATTCTTTATGCAGGACTATAAGGAACGAAAGATTGTGTAGTGTGCTATTACACAGGTTCCACTATGGAAAGTTCTTCATAAAAATAGGCATTCCAGGAGGCATTTATCTTTTGAGTAAGTTAATTAATGAACATAAGCATAGAAACTAACATGGAAAGAGAATTTCCTGCTTTGAAAAAGGTGCCAGAAATAAAGTCTGACTGTAAAGCTGGACCAACAAGTCTGACTGCAGTCAATGGCAGAAGCAAAACTTTTGGCATGTACTGCCAAAACTATACTTAACTGTCATTCAATTTCCTCAATATCTTTCTGGGGACAAAAATAATATGACTTTAAGTGATATAAAGTAAGGAGAGACTACCATTCATATTTCCATAAGAAAATTCTGACTTAGGATATTCTAATGATTTGATGATTAGCTTGATACATTTTGACAAAAGTTATAAAGAGTCTTCTTGAACATATTTCCAAAGGTTTGCAAAGCTAGCCCAAAAAACCCCCAACTTTAGTGGTCCATTGTTCTAGTTTTAAAAAACAAAGTGGAGAGGAGGGAGACATAGCAGATCAGTGTTCTCTGTCAATTTTACCACTGGGCAACAAAATGCAAAAGTTGTTTGTTGGTATGTATGCAAGTTTAAATCATAAAGCTGAGTAGCAGAAAATCACAATTAGCTGGTAGACTCTTCTTTATTTGTATTGAAGAATTGCTTCATGGACTATTTCTCCAGACTTGTATCCAGAGACAATGGGAGAAAAAGAATTAAAAGCTGTAGGGGATAATTTAAAAAAAAAAGTAAATGTAAACTCTTTTTAACCCTCTTTAATGGAGGATGTTACAAGATGTCTAGAGTGTAATTGTGAAATTATATAAATGTATATATTTTGTCATTTCGCATATATAGGTATTCATAGTTTCATATAGCTTCAGGGTAGAAAATGTAAACCACTGCCAATGTAAACTTTCACAGCAATAGGGAAAAAAAAAATAGAGCAGATATACCACTTGTCCTAATCTAAAACTGAACCAGGTCAAAATTCTTTCAATATGAAAAATTTCAGCTAATTGCATTGTACTTCGTCCAACTGTATAGTCAGCAGGCACAAACTATTATGAGCACACATATGGTCAAATAAAATGCTGTCATACTGTTCTAACATCCTTCTGCAGCAACTCGCAGAGTAGAGCCTCAGAATACTGAAACCCTTTCCTTACCCAGTGCTGCGAGATGTTGTGTTGCACCACATACAGATGTGGAGCACACCAGCAACAATTGACTGTCCTGTAGAGAACACATGTGCCCACATTATGTCCAACACATTTCCAAAGGAACAAACACCAGCGGCATTGTTTTGCTAATCAGTTGGTGACTCTGGAAACTCCCATGTGAGATATCACTTCCTCCCAGTGACCCACCACATCTACCCCACCTTCCATGCCCTCACTGCAGTGGTGTCAGCTGAAAGTTGCATGTGAGGGTGGTACTTCCCGTGTTCAGTACTGTGGCACCTACCTTTACAGCCTCTTACTGTGTTTTGAATTTTGCAGCCTGTTTCAAGATTCCAGGGCCTGGGTCCTCTAAGACCAGTGACTGATTTTGACAGACCAAATTTTCATCGATGCTAGAGATCCATTGTGTTCCTTTTGACTGGGATAGAATTAACTGTCTTCCCAGAGACTAGTATGGGGTTGTGGTTTGGATTTATGCTGAACACAGGGTTGATAATATAGAGATGTTTTTGTTATTGCTGATCAGGGCTTACACAGATCCAAGGCCTTTTCTGCTTTTCATGCTGCCATGCTGGCAAGGAAATTGGGGATGCTTGCGAGGTTGGGAGGGGACACAGCTGGGACAGGTGACCCAAACTGACCAAAGGGATATTCCATGTCACATGACATCATGCTCAGTATATAAAGTGGGAGGAAAAAGTAGGAAGGAAGGGTGAGGACATTGGGAGTAATGGCATTTGTCTTCTCAAGTACCTGTTATGTATGAGGGGGCCCTGCTCTCCTGGAGATGGCTGAACACCTGCTTCCCATGGGAAGCAGTGAATTAATTCCCTGTTTTGCTTTGCTTTTGTGCACTGCTTCTGCTTTTTGTATTAAACTGCCTTTATCTCAACCTATGAGTTTTGTAGCTTTTACCCTTCTGATTTTCTTCATGATCCTTCTGGTGGGGGAGTGAGCGAGTGACTGCATGGAGCTTGGCTGCTGGCTAGGGTTAAACCACGACATTGAGACAGACTGTCTATTATGGCACCTATCACAGATATAAGCATCAGAGATGGCAACAAAGTTCAAGAGAACTGTTCAGACTGCTACAGTAAATGGCATTTTTAAAATGGAAAGGTATGCATGCATATAATGATTCTTTGACCCCCTCGGCTTAGAGAGCCTTACGTATGTCTGCATAAAACAAAAAAATACTAGGAAAAAAACCACTGACAGTGATATGGCTAAGATTTAGTTTTGGCATGGTGACAAACATATAAACAGTGGTAAAATCAAATACAGAGGTGCTGGGAATCAGCTCCCCAGCCCGTGAATATTTTCCAAAATGTCAGAATTCCAGCAGGACACCTTGTGAGTAACAAACTCCAGAGAAGCTGACAGCTCATTGGGTATGGGCTGCTCCTGTAAGTCTGAAAAGTGCATTTCAAACTCCTTAAGGAATTTATATAATGAAAAAATTGATGGGCCAGTTCCTGAGGTCCCCAAGTAAATGTATCTGACCATTGGATCACTTGCTGGTTGAGACTGTTTTTCCTGTCTCCCTATCCTTTTTTGTTTTCCTTCCCAGAAAGATAGGAGGGACAAAGGAAAAGCTTTCAAGTTTTGATTCATCGTAAAATCTTTAAAATCACTACTGTGGGGTAGGAAAGTCAGCCCTAGTACCTGACCAACTACTTTTCTTTCTCTTTGTGGACTGAGACACTTGAACTAACATATCACAAACAGTTCCTGACAGCAGGGATTGTTTTCTCATGCCAGATAATGAAAAGCAGAAAAGACACAACTCTTTCCAAATTTTTTGGTTGGTTGGTTGGTTTAAGGAATTGAATTGTTTCTCCTCAGAATATTTAGTACAAATATTCCAAGCATTTTCCTTTGCACTAGAGGGAGAAGCATTCAGTATCCTAAGACTTTACTGAAGGCAACACTTAGAATACATTTTCTGAAATGCACAGGTGAAGTTATCACTCATTTCTGGGGGGAAAAATCACCACATACCTACAACTGATGCTACCAGCTTTGTGTAGGGAAGCTAGAAGTATCAAAGGAAGCACCAGAAATCATAAAAAGACTGGTTTTAATCACCAGAGACAGATGTGCTCTATATTTTAGGATAATCAACTGAAATAAAATGTTGAATTATTGGACTGAGTTTAATGCATGACATATTATTTTGTTCTTTAGTTCCACTGTCTCAATATTGTACACACATTTGTCTAGATGCCTACAGAAGGGGCATAAGGCTGCCAGCTTGATAAGTGAGAAATCTTAAAAAACGTAATCAGAGGGAAAATTCACCAAATCTCATAGAAAGAATGGATTAGAACTGCTTTTACCCAAGTTAGGATGACCAAATTGTCAAAGATACCAATGGCAGTAGAATAAATTTGATGATCTGGTATGATTAAAAAGCTCACAGATCCAGAAGTTTCTACAAGAATGGATGTCAGGGAACTGTAATCATTGATCAGTCTCCTGAAAAGCATGTCCAAAATCCAGGTAGACAAAGCTTTCCTTGCTGCTGGAGAAGTATTAAACTGACAAGATCAGTGGAGGGAATATCATTTACCAAATGTGAACTTCCAATCAGATAAAGATGTGGGAGAAGTGGCTAAAAAGGTGGAAAAACCCATTAGAAGTTGCTGCTGGCTGGATACAGTTTTCATGTGGCAAACACAGTTTTCATGTGAAAACCACTTAATTTAAAACACCATACTCATGACAGATTACTGATTAGTTAAGCACCCTCAACTAAAGCAGACTACTTTTTGCTGAGTTTATTCCAAAACACTTGCCAAGTCCTGACTATGCAAAAATGATCCAGTTTGGAAGGACATGAGTACATCACAGCTCTGTAGGATTTGCAATGTGGATCAGGCTATTTAATCCATCAAATCCAGTTGCCTGCTGGTGAGGCTAACTAATTCCTGAGACAGAAAAAGTAGGAAAAAAAAAAGAAAATCAAGCCACCAAGAACCCAACAGAATCATGGGCACCTAACCAATTGTATAGTCTTCTACATATTTATTTGTTTAGACTTATAAATAATAGAAACTGACTCAGCATTACAGAGCTTTCATGATTTAAAACTCACAATGTCAGAATACAAATTCTGAAATATTCCTGACTAAATACAAATGCAAATATAAATATAAATAAAATGGTCCAAACTAAAAAGAAACAAAATAAGAAAATACAAAAATAAATTTTGAATAAGCTAACAGTAGAGATATTCTCCAAAGGGATGGAGGAAAAAGTAGAAGTTTGCTCTTGCTATTGCTCACTCTGATAAGAGATAATGTCCCATTCTCATAAAATATCACACATACCTGTGCAAAACAAATGACAGCAGTGTCCATGCAGACCTTATTGCTGCATCACATCTTATTGGGAATATTTCAGGGCCCATATAACTTTTAAAAATGGACGTATCTCCAAGGACACCCCCAGTCTTCACATTTTTTAACATATTCAATAGTTACTATTAAATAATATGCCTAGAAAATATATCTTTCAGAACACAAGAGCATGTGTTTCTCCCTCAAAACCTCAGACTATTTTACGTAAGCTTTATGTAAATTTTAGATGTTTCACAAGTTCACTTTTCAATCCAGATTCTGAAGCATATTGTAACCAGTATGTAGCACTGACCTTCTCCATAAACAATGCTAAGAGAAATGCGAAACAAGTGGCAAGCATAAAATGCATTTGTTTGCAACTACTTAACACATTCATCCCAAATACCTGAATAAAATCTTTTAATCATATTGTTAAATACACAGCATGGTTTTGGTTTTTTGGTTTTTTTTTTAGTAGTCTAATTCCACACAAATATGCCTTTGATATTCTGGACTGGAACAGTAAAATCAGAGCATGTGCTCTAAATACAGAGTGCTTAAAGTAAAGCATATAAAAATGATAAATAAAGCACTGTACCACTCCTGTATAAGCAAAACATTGTGAAGAGAAAACAAAGAACATGTTCCAAATCTTTTGCATTACATGTGCTCCTAATAAAGCATAATATCAAGTCTTTCATGTACTTCATTCCACAGATTTCATGGAAATGGAATATTATGATGTTACTGGCAAATAATGGTATTATGATTCTTTTGCAGATGCACAGACAATGGTACTACTTGTATTTGGAATGATTTCTAGTATCGTGTCCAAAGTTTCTCATCTCTATACTATAATGTTGTTTCCCAGCCATCAGTGTGCTGATGTAAATCCAAGCTCAAGGACAAAAACACTCACAGAATTACAGGCATGCAATTTCTAATAATGTAGATGAGTCTGTATTATAAAATATATATAATACACCTGGATAAGAAGTAGAACATCATCTTTTAAAAAAATAATATGGCAACATATAGGGATCCTTCTTGAAACACTTAATCTGCATAAATGTAAAGTACGCCTTGACTTTAATGGGAGATTTACTGTGAAAGATTTATGCAGCAAATTACAATTGCACAAACTTGGGAATCATTTTAAACCACACCTGATTTTACCGATTTGCTTTCTTATAGCAACATACTCCTTTATTTTTTTTTTTGCTATAGAAGGGACACAGTGAAAAATTTAAAAGAAGACTAATAGTAAGATTTCACTGCTTCGTATACAGCTATTATTTTAATAAACTTAAATGAAAATTTGAACCAACTAAAATGAAGATTGCTGTAGGGATCACACTTGAAATTGTATTTCTCCCTGCAGTAACAGAAATGGGAGTCTTCCTTAGTTATTTGTCTCATCGTTTACCCACTTGCTTGTTGCCCAGCAACTACCATGAAGGAACTATAGTTCTTAGCCGTTCTCATTTTAATCTTGAAAAAGCAGATTAAAATTACTGTGTGAGCAATCTCTTTCTTCTGAGATATTGTAGTATTTCAGTTTATATAACTGCAAAAAGGAAATCAAGTGACTGGAGAATCCAGTAATTCCACTCTGTCAACGGTTCACGTTCTCTGCCCTCGTATCAACCGCTTACTGATCAACAAGTTAAATATTGTTAGGTATTTTGTAATATTTGAGCTATAGCAATAGAAACAAACATCTGTCACTTACATTCTTGAATCATCCCACAGCACACAGTAGGGATTCAACGTGCCCTAAGAAGAAAACAAACAAACCTATTAGTTACCTGTATGCAAAAATATTTCTCATGCTTGACCTAAACATTTCTTTGGGTCTCCTCCTACAAGATCATCCTCATACCCTGATGAATTGATGCCACTGAAATAGCAAATGTTTAAGGTTAATTCTTATGGGGTATTTATAAAGCACTTGAATCTCAGAGCAGAGTATTTGTGCATTCTCTGTTTACATAAGGTAAGCATAAAGTTGCCTACTTGGTATATCCAAGTGGAAGTAAAATATGAGATAAGAGTTAATCTGTTAAGAGACTTGACTGAACATTTCTGGTGTATTTAGAAGAAGAACTTTAGACCTCTTAGGAGCTGGTATGTCAAAACCAGTAACGCCTTTAAAAATTTTAAGCATATGTTAGGCAAAATGTCTAGAGGTTGGGATTTCAGATTCACAGGCCCCACACTCAATGCCCAAAGGATTAGTCAATTAGATCCTAAATCAGCTGATTTTTTTTTTCTCAATTTTTATTTTTTTGTTTGTTTGTGGTTGAGCTTGACAATACCAGCTCCAATCTCTTCAAAGTCAGTGGAAGATTTCTGATTTGCTTTAGAACAGAAGGGGAATCTAGAATTTTATTACAAATCACTGAACTATGGAGAACGTTTTGGGAAATTGAAAAATCTATATTATTACTCATGTTTATTTTGCTACCTCGGAAGTGTTGAGATAAAATTAAAATTCACTTGGATTGACTTAGAAGTACTTAAAACTGATAAACTATATTCCTGTTCATCATAAGCATTAGATATTCCCAGGAGTCAGAACTACATAAAAAAGTTACATATAATAATAATAAATTATATAAAATATAGAATAAAAACATTTTTAAAAAAATCACAAGTGATTTGAAGAAGCAGGTGGAATTCACTATTTTTGGATGTCAATGCTGGTGAACAGTATAGATGCAGTAGATGTAAAGATACTTTCATATAAACAAAGCACACCTTAACATTTTATTCTCAAAAGTTTTTTATTTATAGAACAAACATAGTAACCTGTAAAGTAAAAATCTATTAAATATTTAAATTATTCCATCTACCTCTTTGTCAAAGATAATAAAAGTCCTTCTGGAGATGCTTCTGAGAGAGGCATTTAGGGAAATTTTGAACCTCTACTTCAGTATTTTGCTGACTGCATTGAATTTTATGAGTAGTGCATAAATATTTAAAACCAACATATACTTATGACACTTTATATTTACATAGCATACAAACATAAATAAAGGATGCTCCATCCCCTGAAGTATTTATAGGATAAAGAAGAGGAAGGAGAAGAGGACAAAGCAGTGGATAACAGACCAGTTGAGATTCAGAGACAAGGTCCTGCATCACTAGCCAAGAGCTTTCAGATGCACTGATGGACGAAGAGATAGAAAGATAAGAATTAAGAACAAAAGAACATCAGCACAGAATTAACTTTTCTTTAAAATATGATTTATAAAGGGTATTAATTTGTATTGTAAGTTTAGGTGAAGAAGTTCTACTTGAAATCTGATATATGCATATTTGAAAAGTACATCTGTAGCTGCATCATAATAAGGCTTTGCATCTCTCAGATCTAAGACCTGTCTTTCCTAGCAGTGGACATCATACCGTTTCTGCTTGCTATTCCCACAGTGTAAACAGAATGAATACAAAACCACTTTCAGAAGCAATGTCCATTATAAAGAAATCTACAAAACAGGGGGAAATAAAAGCCTTTGCAGAGAACTGAACCACGATAAAATTGCTATCAGATCACACACTTTTGCTCTCTTTGAAATGTATTCAAATGAAAAGAAAGCATGTTTGGCCATTGCAGTCACTAATGAGAGATTAAGCAGAAACATGGAAAACAGGATAAATATTACTCCTGTTCCTTAATAAGTCTTGTGTGAGGGTTTGTTCCCCCAGAAGTGGTAGCTTGCAAGGGCACAGCACCCTTTCAGAACTTCTTCCTCTTTTGATACCTGATCAAATACCCTTCAAGCACTGCAACGACCACAAAGAGCTTGTTTCTGTATTTGCCTCTTTGCCTTTAATATGTTGCTCCCTTTTTCACAGACTTTCTGGGCTACCTCTTGGCAACATCGCAGTGCTCTCGTAGAGCTGCTCCCAACAGCCACGGCTCTCTGTGAGGGCAATGCTCTTACCAGCTAATTACTCAGCAGCAGCTAAGGAAGCAGCTACTGTGTTCATTAGGGTTTATGACTGCTCTAGCATTGATTTATACACTACAGTACATTACCTGGCTATCTCAAAATAGGCATATGTGTGTGAGTGTGTATGTAAACGTATCTCTGTCTGGCATATAAAACTGAACTTTCAAGATGTGATTGGCAACTTTGACAGCAAGCCAGCACAGTGCCAGCTGCGTTTTGCAGCCAGGGTTTTCAGTCTCATTGAAAATTTCATGGCCTATGCTACTGCTGGCTCGTTATTCTAGTGGTCCTGGAGTAAACTCCTGTGCTGTCAGAAGGTGAGAGTTCATATTCTCTCTAGAGCAAATAGGATTTTGTTTGAGTTGTGCATTTTAAAAAAAGATTGCTTTGGTGTCTCTTTAATCAAACTGCTGGAAAAATGTGGCCATATTCATCTTCATGTTCACAGCTTATAAGACCAAGTATCATGTTTTCTAAATCACAGATCACAGAATATTCTTAATTGAAAGGGATCCACAAGGCTCATCAAGTCCATCTCTTAAGTAAATAGCTGTATGAGGACTGAACCCACCACCTCGGTGTTATTTGTTATTAGCACAATGCTCTAACCCACTGAGCAATGATGCATTGCAACTCACATTCCACTTTGGTCAGTTCTCTTTTATATTTGTATTTATCTACAAATCCAAACACCATGCAATATAGTACAAAACAGTACATGCAATTGTGGTTTGCACTTTCTCCAAAAGAGAATCCTCCAGTTTTATTAATAAACTGGATAGTTTTGATATAAAATGAAGAAATTATTATAAATTTTGAATAAATTGGTATTTTAAGCCTGATTTTAAGTAGCCACAGTAACTCTTTTTAAATGATCCATTTGCCCATCTTTTTTTCATAGTCTCTTATCTACTTAATTTAGTCGGTAGATAAGGAGGTAAAAGAACAAAGGTGTGGATATAGTCCTACATATATCACTATATAGGACTATATATCAGCCATGCTCTAGAAAATGCTTAAAATTCATCATTAAATCAATTTGCAAGCAAACGGTTCTGAATAAATAAACAGCATTTGCAAGAACAAAGGCTTGAAAGGAAGAAATATAACACTGAGACATTAAAAAAAATCAGATGAAAGAGAATATATTTTATTTTCTGTTTAATAATTAATCTATTTAACTGACATAATGTTTAATCTGTGAGTCATTAATAGATAATGTTCAAATATTAAAGATACATTAACAATAGTTTTATCTTGCTGTATGTACATAAGCTCGTTCTATGGTAATATATTATAATTTAATAAATCCTTATTTTCAGCTGAGCAAATTTTAGCAAAGAAGATTAGAATTAGATTCAGTCTAAAGGAATACTCAAATCTACAAAATATTATTTCTATGCATTGACAGCCTTATTTCTTTAAACCAAAGTTCCGTTATGAAGGCTAAGTCTTGAACACAAATCACCAAATGTTTAAAGATATTAAAATTATATAACTGATTTGTATTCACTGATATCTAGAGCAATATATTGTCATTGTATCTGCCAATCCAGTTTGTATATTCAGATGGATTGAGATACTACAAAAATATAGTATGTATGTAAGTTTGAGGGCTGAAAATTTGATCCAAGCACCTGATGCTTCTCTGGATTATATTATAGGAGAAAAACTGAATAAAAAAAGGAGAAATGCTCTGGTGTGTATTGGCAAGGTTACTATCTTTTTGCTTAAACAAGATATGAGCTCATATAATATTAATTAATATTTTGTTACTGAACGGTTGCCAAAGCAAGGTGGCAATCAGTGTCTCTAATTTGACCTTTCATAATAATGAAGTTTAATTTCCAAGATTTTCAAACTTGGCAAAAACTTGCTCTGTAAATTAATCAAATGGACAGATTAAAAAAAAAAAAGATTAATAAAAAATCTCTCTTTAAGAAAATTGTAGAATTTAATCTTCTGGGGATATCAGTTCAACCTTTTATTAGTCTAGTCTTGCCTGTGTTGTGCTTGTTTTATTAGACTGTGTTTGGTTTACAAATATTTTCAATGCAGATACATTGCTTATTAGTGTTATTTTCTTACATAATTTAAAAATTTCTTTTCTTGCATGTCACCAAATTAATGAGAATTTTTTTTGTTACCTGCTACCCCACATGCTACCTTACCGCTATATTCGCAAGTAGTGGTTTCAATTTCAAAATACAAATGTCATACTCTTCAATTTATATAAGAAGCCCCCAATCATTGTTAAAAAAAAATAGATTATGAAATCTAACATTGAAAATTACCATAAATTCTTTCTAATAATGATCTTATTAAGATCAAAACAAATATTCTATTTCAAAGGTGACTGTTTTTTTCCCCTGATAGATAGGATTAATTTGTATTTACTTCAGCAAATACTTCGTAATGTTTTTATTGAAATACCTGACAGGAACAAAAGTAATGTTGAAGACTGATATTTTCACCTAATATATATGATGTAACAGGTTTGAAAGAAAATAAAACAGAAAATGAAATCTACATGTCCTTAAACATCTTAAAAATAAACAGAAACAGAGAACCATAAAATCCCCAATTGACACAATTCTTCACAAATACACTTTTAATGTTATTGAAACGTAAGAAGTCAGCTCACTTTGTGTTTCTCTGTTCCTTTTTTTCTGCCAAAATTTCACTGAGATGTTTTTAGCATGGGCATTTTTCTGGGAACTGAATGGCACATCATAATAAGCATTGATGGCAAAATAGTTTCTTCTAATCCTGAGTAAAATGTAAATTAAACATCTAGAGTTCAAAAAGTTTTCTTCATACTTTTGCCCAGACTTACTAATTCAATTTTGCTACTGATTGAAATATTTGGAACTTCTCTAGCTGAATTGTATCTATATGACCACTTAAATAACTGTTTATAATTTAAAAATTATAGCTTTAAAGATTTTTGCATAACAATACTATTTTCAAAAGCTCGAGTAACTGTCTCTTTTAATTGACTATGACTTTATTCAAAGCAAATTATAGCTCTTAAAAACATAAACAGTGATAGCTTATGTGTTGTGCCTTCACACAAATTACCCCTATGCTTGTTATTTAACATTATTTTCCCAATACTGTATATGACATAATTTTTTCCCATTATTATTATTCCATATTTTATTCTCCCTATGAGCGTTGGGACGCTGCTGAAAGCACAAAGAAAAAAATCTTAATATTTTTCATATATTTGGAAATAAATTCATTTTTTCCCAGATTTAAAACATTTTAATGTGAGATTAAAACCTGAAAGATACAGAATTTAAATGATTGCACAAAAAATTTATAAGGACTGTACATTTATAAGGACTGTAAAATAAATTGGAACCAGGGCATTTTTTTAGTCTGCTAAAACAGGTTAAGTAAAAATTGGCTTTTATAAAGTAACGAAATAAAGGAAGAAAACGCCTGAAGAGTTATGTAGCTCCATGACTGATGCAGGGAGCAAAAGGTTAAGCAGTCAGCACAATACTACATTTTCAATTATAACCATGGAAGTATTTAATGGAAACTCTTCTGTAGAAATTACTGTTTAACAGAAACTCTCAACATTCACAAAACAGCAGTTAATACTATTTTGCTTATACACATGCACGAAACAAGTACACATTCCTTTCAAAGATTGTTACACTGTTCCTGGGCTTAAATTTTAGAAGTTAAACTGCATTTAATTACCTGATATTTAAAACAACACCTCTTCTTTTCTCTCATATAATCTGGCAAATACTCTTGTAAAAGCATATCTACTATCCTTGTACTTACATTAGACAGATGGGCCAGTTCTATCTCCAGGAAAGAATCCGTAGTTTTAGGCTCAGGTCGTATAGTAACAACAATGATTTTTGAATTAACAACTGTAAAATTCCTGTAAAAAAATGCAAAAATATAAAATTTAAGGTTTTGTAAGGTTAAATGAGACTTCTAATGTTACATTTGAAGATTTCATGGGGTATTTTCTGTGACTTTAGCTGACAAATATTAAGGGAGAAAATAATTTGAAAGTTGTGAAAACACTTATTTCCAACTGTACTCAACACATTGAAGATTGAAAAGCACCAGTGGTACAGATGTGCAACTCCTTAAGGTACAATTTATTAATTAGATGAATGTATCGATGACACAAACATTCTATGCATTTTTGAGTGTATGTCATCTATTTCTTTCAACATAGACCCACTAGATATGTTTTATAAAAGACAGTAATTTTTCTTCCCAAGTGCTGTGTTAGGGCTTTTTTCTGTTAACTGTAAAATTGTGAAGATGGATGAGTGCAAGGGGAAACTTTACAGTTGATTCTGTGGTTATGAAAAAAAACATACCTGTTTCTGATTCTAAAAAAACCCATTGTATTTAGTGTATGAGTGGGCAACTTCATGAGCTAATCACTTTTTAGAGTTTAAAACACAGTTGTGGCCTGACTAAAATCCTGCCAAAACCAATGAATTTTTTATCATATGTAAGATTAGATTTGGTCTTACGTTATTGTATAAAGCTATGGAAAATAGCTTTCCGTCAATTTTTCTAACTCATCATCAATTTCTCTTTTCACGTAAAATGTGGATTACTATGTAGCATAGCAACCTTTCTAGGACAGACTGAGTAACACCACGATTATGCTAACACAGGCATAAAGACGTTGACACGATGTTCGTGTCTGAGATCCTTGATTCTTATGACCCTGTCAGGTTTAGAATGACCATCAGTTATCAGCCTGTTTCTGGTGATCATTAAGGCATTTACTTTGTATGTAATGCTGCTTTCCACGCTTCACATAAAGATATATTCACAGCTGGGTGTTATCAAAGAAGAAACTAGGCAGTTCCAAAGAAACTATAACTGACAGTATAAATATTTTTTTGTTATTGTTTAATTGCTTGTTTTCTCTAGGGAGTTTGCATTTAGGAGAGGATTCCATTTTGCTGGATCATTGAAACAGGAATTGCCATGGCTACTGTGATAGAAACTTAGCTCAGCAGGCACTTCATTCAGGACAAGGAATGAAATTGTTCTTCTGGGGCAAGGTATGAGTTCTAGTACAATTTTATTCAGCCAAATCATGTAATGAAAATATAATGGAACTGACTTTCTATTTTGCTTAATTCCTATTTCTTCCCTTTGGTTACACTTTAACATCTCACACATTATTGACAAAAACGTATCTATCAGGCTAACATTTAATGTTTAGCAAACTTTCAGTGCATTCTGCAAAATTACAGTAGCTGAATATCTATAATTCTTCCCAAGCATAGTATATGTTTATACTATGAGTATAGTTATAAAAAACCAAACCAAAACAAAAACCACAAAACCCAAACAAAACTCCAAATAAACAAAAACCTGATTTCTCTAACACATCATGACAAGTGGAAAAGGTGGTTACTATCTCTTAGGAGATTATGTCAATGCTGGATATTCATGCCAGCTAATGTAAATACTGCTACTTCAGTACTCTTTTACAGTCAGTCTTTGGGAGTGAGAAAGTTTTCCATGCTGTAGCTCATTTTTGAGCACTTCTGCTAGTTCTAGGGTGAGATCTCATAGAACATCTAAGTGCCTAGTTTGTAATGTCAGTACATCAATTTTACCTCAGTCTCATTAAAATTCTACCAATCCACTTACATTCTCAAGAGCCCCTAGCAGACTGTTTCACAAGAAAATAAACATAACTGCCTATATCACTGTGAAATGAAAACTGCATCCCTCATTGGTGTCCTGTCTGGGCTGAGTGCCTACTTGCATATTTCATATTTAACTGCTTGGACAGTCCCCGGAAGAATACAATCTGGCAAGTATATTCTAAAGTATATTCTAAACTCACATAGCATATTAAGATGTCTCTGAATTAAAGCCTGAAGATTTGTAGTCAAAATAATTTCAAAAATTTCAAAAAATATCAAAACCACTGGTTCGGTGCCATTGCTGTCCCTGTTGAAGATACATTTTTAAAACAACAGCCTAATTCTAAGAACATTCATCCAGGAATTTAAGTAATCAGCTTTTACAAAATGTCCTTGGACATTTCAGTTTCAGTCCCTCTCATGTTGTGAATGTCATTGAATGGGAATGATCTATCTCACTCTTCATGGGAAAGTGCATTATCTTACAGCTTTTTTATGGTGGAGAGCGACTTCACCACTAGCTCCTTCTCCTTCATCAAAAATAATCTAAAATTCAACTTTAGTGAGAAATGACGTTGTACAGGATGGTGCTCTGCTGACTGTCCAGAAAGATGCTCATCAAGGTTAAGTTTTGAAATAAATTATTTTAAAAGAATCTATTACATTTCTTGGAAACTATGGCTGAATAAATCCTTCAAGATTCAAGATAGCAAAGTTTGATTGAGTAAAAGCTCAAGAAATGCTTTCAGAGCTTCTATCCTAGAGCTTTTTTCTGATCTGAGTTAATAATGATATTAATAAAATAGAGTTATTTTATTAAGCTGTTTTCCTACCAGGGCATAAATTTTGAGGCTATTCTTTTATATAAGGGCAATCATATTGATCCTATGTGATATGAAATTAAAGCTTTCTTTTCTTTTTATAATGAATCCATGTTACTCAAGAAAAATGAACTTATGAATAAGGCATGTTGCTATCTCAAGACAGCACGATCGAAGTTACAGATCAATGTGTAAAAGTTGTATACATTACAGAAAAATTACGGATGCTAAAGCTGTAATGTGATGAAATAAAAGCCTGTCTGATGTACTCCATCCTTAGTCTAACAAAGCTGGCCTGAGGAAATTTAAGGGTTTTTTCAGCTGTACAGCACCTGAAGGTCGGGGTTAGGGAACAACGTTTCAAATCGGGAAAGAGAATATTTCAGTGAAGAAAATTTTAGCAGGAAATTTATGGTGGCTGTTTAATGACGGGAATAAAAACTTGATACAGCAAAATCATTGATTCTTTATTTTGTCTTATTTCTTAAAGGATAAGTTAAAAACTATTTTACATTATGGCAATATGCAATGTATTCCTTCAGAATGCTCAGGAGAGAAATTATATATAATATCTTTTAGATGAGTGTTATACTGAGAATCAGTTTTCTGTGAGCCTAACAATAACATAAGTGCACTCAGGGGTGCAAGAGCTATGGAAATAATACTAAGTCTAGAGTTCTGAAAATATTCTGTATTTCAATATCTGCTATTAAAAAATCCATAAGACATTACAAGAACAGTGCAATGCAGCAAAGTATATTAAGAAATAGAATCAAATGAAGTTTATTTACTTGTGCATGGAAAAAATGATTCTATTTTTATGAGGAAGAATCTTTTCTCTTTGTTTCCCTAAACTCTTGTTTAAACACTCATGGTAAAATTCTTTGAATATACATTTTCCAGTAGGAGTAAATACAAGTCCAAAACTTTTATATTAATGCAATTGCAAGTTCCCATCTCACACTGAGTTTACTTACTTTTAATAGGTTTTTGCTAGTAAAACCAAGACAAATCAAACACATATGGTAAAACACAGCTAATTTTGGATTTTGTGAAATATATTGTATAGGCTGTCCTAGATAATGAAATCCTCATTTTACTCACAGAACACCTGTGATGTACCAGATGGGGATTCTGTAGTTAGGTATGTTGGAAGGCTTTCCCTAAAGATATACTATTTTTCATTTGTTTGTTTGTTTATTTAAAAAAAAAAAAAAAAAAGTTCCTTGTAATGATGCAGAAGTCTGCATACCTTCTACTGATAAAATTAAGAAATATACTGGAACATATATCACCTTTATTATTTGTGACACTACAATCAAATATTTTCTTTATTCCCACCCTAACTCCTGTAAAGCTGGGAACTGAAATCTCATGGGAACTGGTAAAACTTTCTAGATATCTAACTGCAGTTGGTAGAAATCACCTTTATCAGGTTGTCAAGGTGTAAATGATGTGGCCTTCAAACTCAACCGTGAGATCATTTTACTTATTTTACATTGGTTTAACTTTTGTTCATCTTTATTTCCACCATTGATAGATATTTAGCTGTCATTTTACTTAGAAAAGCATCACACAAGATACTTATCCAGAATGTTTTTTTAATTATGTACTGTGTTGTGCACTTCTAAAAAATCAACGATGTTGCCTTCTTTCACATCTTAAAGTGTTTGCTCCATAGACAAAATAATGCAGTGAAGCACTTCATTATGTTCAGCACTAATATGGTTATTACAATAATATTTATTAAAGTTAAGCAAGATTAGCACAAAGAGTAATTAACATAAACATGTGTAAGATGATATTTTTTCATTGCAAAATGCAAGCAAACAAGAATAAACATTTTCCATATGCAGTGGGATGTATAGAAACCTTCATTCATGTACCTAACAAGTGTAAAATGATAAAACGGACCATAATAAAGATCGCTTAAAAACCTGCATGTCTGTTCTAATTGTCACAGAGTATAATAACAAATTCAGCATAAACCACAGTTACAACTCTTTTCCAATTTCAAATTACAGAATCATAGAATCACCAAAGTTGGAAAAGATGCCTAAGACCATCAAGTCCAGCCTTTGATTGATCACCACTTTGTGAGCTATACCATAGCACTAAGTGCCACATCCAGTCATTTCTTGAACACCTCCAGGGATGGGGACTCCACCAGCTCCCCGGGCAGCCCATTCCAATGCTAAATCACCCTTTCAGTGAAGAAATTCTTCCTGATGTTCAGCCTGAACCTCTCCTGGCAGAATCTGAGGCCTTTTGCTCTTGTCCTGTTGCTGATTGCCTGGGAGAAGAGGCTGACCCCCACCTGTCTACACTCTCCTTTCAGCAACTTCTAGAGAGAGAAAAGGTCACCCATGAGCCTCCTTTTCTCCAGGCTAAACAACCCCAACTCCCTCAGCCTCTCTTCACAGGACTTGTGCTTCAGAACCTTCACCAGCTCTATTGCCCTTCTCTGGACTCACTCCAGCACCTGAACGTCCTGCTTGCAAGTAAGGGGCCCAGAACTGGACACAGGATTTGAGATGTGGCCTCATCAGGGAGGCCACAATCACTGCCCTGGTCCTGCTGGCCACACTATTGCTGATACAGGCCAGGATGCCACTGGCCTTCTTGGCCACCTGGGCACACTGATGGCTCATGTTCAGCCTGCTATTTACCAACACTCACAGGTCCTTTTCCACCAGGCAGCTTTCCAGCCACTCTTCCCCCAGTCTGTAGTACTGCAAGGGGTTGTTGTGGCGCCCAGGTGCTGGACTCAGCACTTTACCTTATTGAACCTCATACAATTGGCCTCGGCCCATTGATTCAGCCTATCCAGATCCCTCTGCAGTGTCTTCCTGCCCTCCAGTAGATCAACACTCCAATTCAACTTAGTATTGTGTGAGACCTTACTGAGGGTGCACTTGATCCCCTCATCCAGATCATCAATGAAGACATTAAACAGGGTTGGCCCCAATACTGAGCCCTGAGGAACCCCACAAGTGACTGTTTGCCAGCCTGATGTAGTACCATTCACCACCAATCTCCGGGCCTGGCCATCCAAGCTAGTTTATTACCTACTGAAAAGATTATCTGTCCAAGCCATGGGCTCCCAGCTTCTCCAGGAGAATGCCATGTGACACAGTATTAAAGGTTTTGCTGAAATTCTATCTGAATGAACATTAAAATATCTGAATGTGTCAAAATGATACTCAATATTATTGAGTACCTTCATCAATGACATCAACAAAGGGATTGAGGGCACCTTCAGCAAGTTTTCAGATGACACCACAGTGTGGTTGACATGCTGGAGGCAAGTGATGCCATCCAGAGGGACCTTCACAAGCTTGAGAGCTGGGTGCATGCAAAATTCATGAAGTTCAACAAAGCTGAGTGAAAAGTCCCGCATCAGGGTTGATGTAATCCCTGGTATCAATACAATCTAGAAGACAGAGGGATTGAGAGCAGCCTGTCAAGAAATACTGGAGGATACTGGTGGATGAAATATTGAACATGAGTTGGCAAGGTGTGCTTGCAGCCCAGAAAGTCAATTGTATCCTGGGTTGCATGATGTGTGGTCAGCAGGGTGTGGGAGGTGATTCTGCCCTTCTACTCTGCTCCAGTGAGACACCACTGAGTGCTGTGTCCAGCTGTGGAATTCCCAGCACAAGAAAGGCATGAAACTGTTACAGCAGGTCCAGGAGATGGCCATGAAAATGATCAGAGGGCTGAAATATCTGTCCTATGAAGAAAAGTTCACAGGGTTGGTTTTTTTTAACAATATATGTAGTGATAGGGCAAGGCACAAAGGTTTTAAACTGAAACAGGACAGATTTAGATTAGACATAAGAAAGAAAAATTTATAACAAGGGTGTTGAGACACTGGAACAGGTTGCTCAGAGAAGCTGTGGATGTCCTGTCTTTACAAAGTGTTCAGGGTCAGGCTGGATGGGGCTCTGAGCAGCCTGGTCTAGTGGAAAGGGTCCCTGCCCATGGCAAGGAGTTAGAATTAGATGATCTTTGGAGCCCCCTCCCAGTCCAAATCTTTCAATGATACTATAATTCTATGAAAACAGTCTGAAACTGTGTCTATTCTGACGTACTATTTTAAGGCCATGAGATCATATTTTGAATATGACTGCCATGGGCAAAGAAATCCAGCGTGATACATGTCCTGATGAGGTAAGAGATGTAAGCTTAAAAGTTTCAGGAGAGCTTCATCATAAGAAATGTATTTCATTAAGGAAATGCAAGGTGCCATATCCCCAAAAAGAAGAGACCAGCAGTACCTGGGAATTTGTGTTATATTTTTATATGACAGATTAATAATTCCTTTTATTCCTCATTCACATATATGAGAGAAAGTAATAGTGTTTGTTTCCTTTTCATACGCACCTGAGAATTAGATTCAAATAATACTGAACAAATTCAGAGGCAAAGTAGGATACCTTTGCGTTTGAGTTTCTACAGACTTCATTTCTGAATAGATGTACATAGATTATTAGACCATTTTGCTTAAGTCACAAAACCTATCTATGAACTGAACCGGATGGAGAAATGGTTAAATCTGCAGGGTAAATTAGTAACCAGATGAAAGCAGAACAGACAAAAGCCAAAAATTTGGGAATCAAAAAGCACTCATAATCCATAGTGTTTACATTGCTATAGTTTTATATCCCTGTTCTGCCCTTATTCCTGCTACTTGGTATTTTTTCTAGGGAAAATCTAGTAGGTCATATAAACCTCATTTTTCTAATGGATGAAATAAGAGCCCTGAAAGACTTTTCATATAAGCAAATATACAGAATTCAATGTTTACACCTTTTTTTCTGTAAATTAAACCTATTGACCTGTGAAAGCTCAAAAGGCATGTTCATAGACTGTAGCTTACAATATAAAGGTCCAAAAAGTACATAGCCATATTGATGCTTTCCTAGGATTGGCAGATGTCTTTCTAAGGTCTACCAAAAATAACTAACTCCAATAGCCACTTGTCACTGGTGGTTTTAGTATGGGGTAAAAAAAAAAAGTCTCACAAACATCTCTTTCTTCCTGACTAATTTCAGAAACTGGTGCAACAAATCGGAAGTGCTTAGTGACATTTCAGAAGTGGACAGTTGTCATTTATACCATGCCTTAAGCACAGATGACTCTTGCCAGCACTTTCAGGCCTCCAGGTGTTCTGTCAGGACATCACTGTTCAAATCGTGCTTTACCTCAGAGAGATTTCTGTCCCTAACATTGCAGCTACTCATTGCACAGCACATTGAAACTTTGCTGGGCAGTGGTTTTTAATTTTCTTAGGAATTTGCGTTTTTTGTTTTCTGATAGATTTCAGCAAAAACCTCTTGCTTTACTATTCTTTGTTTCAAATCCTGAAGTTTTGGCCAAATAGACTGTGATCTGGTGGCTTCCTTATTACTATCTTTTCTAATTATTGTGAATTCATTAGCACCTACTGGGACACAATCTGCATGTATTTCTTTTACTGTAAAAGGACATTAGTAGACCAATGGTGCACAGGATAATATATAATAAGAGAGTATTAATGGACCATGAAATTACCATAACTGGTAATTAGAAAAGATGAGACTGAATATTTATTTCCAAACTGCCTTTTGTCAAGTATGGAAAGGAAAAAGTGAAACAAGAGGTCCTCCGACATCTTTTTGCATGTGTATGGCCCTCAAAACTGATATACTCCAGTTGTTCAGCACATACATGTCTTGTTTCTAAAACGGATCCTCTCAATAGCTCTGCTGTCCCTTCTGAATACAATTTGCACTGGAAAAATACTTGGAAAAATACTGCTAGAAACTTTCTGTAGAAGTAGAGCACACAACTTTAGTACATCAAGTTATGATGTCATTACAAGATCATTTGTACTACCTGGACAAATAGTAGATTGAAGCACAAGTGTAAGTGGCCTGAGCATTAATGTACATCACTGCCTATACTTCTGCTCAAACATTTCTGAAATTAAGCTTAATATAGTTTACATAAAACATAAATTAAGCCAATTTAATGAAAAGGCCATTTCTATCATACAATTACCTAAGCATGAAGAAAAGATGAATACATGCATGTACCTTATAATGAAAAAAGAATCCAGCAGTACTAATATGCAAACAGTCTTGACTGTCTGCTTTTATCTTGACATATACCATAGTTATGATCCTGAAAGAGTCCAGTTCACTTTGTATTTATGAAATTTCTTACCTCAAAGTGGGCAAAATGAGTTCTAAATTTTTGTATAGCACTGCTCCAAGTACAAATACAGTTGATTCATCTAGTTCTGAAAAGAGTAAGGAAAAAGATTTTAAAACACTCTTTTCCTAGCTTTCATGAGCATAGAAAACTCTGAATACCATTTATGTTTGTAATAGAAGTTTTATTTAAATAAACCATCACAATTTTGAATTATATCCTGGAAGTCTGTCATAAAACTGTAGCACTGTCAGAACACATCAAAAGGTTTAAACCACTGAAAAACACATTTTCAAAAAATCTGTCATTGTATATTGACATCCATGCTAGTTCATTTACCTTTATAATTAAGCATTCTCAAAGAATGTCCATAGAGTTTAAGGTCTAGTGAGTAAATTATCTAATATCAGAGATCTGCACTGCAATGATATTTGTAAATTACATACCTGACGTTTGCCTGCTGAGCTTCCTTCAGTAAGAGTTAGGTTGGAATGACTGCTGGAGCACAGCAGCTTCAGGGGGTTAAGCAGAGGTGCACTTCAGCTCACCTCAAACCATAAAGATTAAATCCTGTGCACAATAACTAAGTAAAGCATCTTTGTCTTTTTGGTGTAGAAAATAATGTCTAGGATTTGTGCAGCACTTTTCGTTCAAGGCGCTGAAATTAACCCCCATCATTTCCCTCTAGGATAAACTATGGGTACTGTATTCCTTTTGAAGAGGAATAAAGGAACCACTCCTATGCCATTCACTGATCCCCTGAGACAGATTTAGAGTTTCCTTGCTAAAGCTAATAGGAAATGAACATGCTGATATGTTTTTTTACCTGTCGACATAGGAGTGAAGATATTTTTTGGAATGACAACCCTGTCTTCTGAGTTTCGTGCCCAATCAACCATTCCTTTTCTTCCTTTCATGGGGAAATTGATGTCAGTTAAAACAGATGCAGCAGGAAGCTTCTGAATGCTAGCCACTAGCAAGAAAAATCATAAAATCAAATAAAATTCAGTTTCATCTGTTAAAGCATCATACAGTGACAACAGTACAGCAATACCAAAACTTTTAATGACACATTCCAAGTAAAGCAGGCATTCATAGGACATTAACTGGCTCAGAAAGCATAATCTTCTGTTTATTATGCAGTTCTACTACGGATTAATTGTATGGTATTGATTATAACATTTGTCAGCCAGACTCTGATTAACTTTCTTAACAGGGATTACTTAATGTACCAGCTTATATCCTGAAATTCACACATAAGGACATTGTTGTGTCTTCAGAGCAAATTCTAAAATGATCAAATGTGACAATGAAAGGAAGAGGATGCTGAAAATTGCTTTGCGGAACATAACTGCTAGATACAGGCTAATGAAGCAATAACAGAACTTTTATCCTCTATACAGGCACAATTTCAAGACAGATCCATTGAGGAGACTCACATATTAAAAGACCTCGCTGTTTTTACACAAATGAAAGTAATGCAGTATAGCACTTAAATTCTCTTCCTTGAAAGAATAATCTCCATTCTGAATTCTTAATTATATTTTTTCCATCTAAAAGACCCCAACCTTCAAGCAACATCAGTGTTGTATCTATAATAGATATAGCAAGGCAGAAGAAATAGGTATCAAATCTAATAATAGTCAGTTTGGAATTTTGTTTGCTCATTCCAGTTTTCTCCCTGTTTTCTAACTCAACTATCATCTGGTAATCAGTTTCAGCTTTGCTGTGAAATCGAAGTAAAACTCCATGGCAACACTGTCAGTGTCTAGTAAGACTCAAACTACTTTAAAGGAATGGACAGGGCTGTAAGCGTTCACATACACTCAGAGAGATGACAAACAACACATTTGGAGCACTAGCTCCATTCTTAATGCAAGCCATGTTGATAGCCATTTCCTGTGCAAGGCCCTTCCTAATCAATTTATGAAGAGGTGAATGTAGTTGGAAGAGTTTGGATATCAGGACTATACTGTGATCTGCATAACGATTTCACTGCACGGACTCTTCAGGGGGTTCAAACATAAATACGATGGGGGACAGCTGTAAAAACAAATAGAATAGCAAAATTAAGGTAGAAAACCATTAGGTGTCTCATCAGAAGATTTTATTTGAAAGAAAACTGTAATTCAAACCCAAGAGAAGTGCAAAATTAAGAAGTCAACAATATTAACTCTACAAATGTATTCCTTAATAACTGACTCTTATTTTCAAATTAGACTGGTTATGTATTACATAATCACATTAATGAGGTGGTACTTGAAGTTGTTTCAGACTTTCCATTATAAAACTATCATCAGGGCTTTATAATGCTAGTTACAATCCCCTCCAGGCTGCAATTGGCAAATCCATTCCCAGTGCTAAGGGGATGCTTAGTCTTGTGAATTTTCAGGTGGTGTGTGGAAGGAATAGAGTTCAGGTGTTTCAGAATTACGAGGGCATAAAATGGATTATGTGCTTTCACATGCAATCAGTGGTTACACAAAATATATTAACATTGTAAAAATGGATTTTTTTGGATAGTTCTTAAAATCTAAAAAAAAAAAAACATTTTCTTTTCCACATAAATAAAATTAAACTACCAGTTATTTAGTTTTCAAAATTAAATACAGCTTGTATAAGACAACACTTGTCTTTTTTTTTTTAATTTGCACAATATTTATCTGTGCATTTACCTATCTATCTATCTAATTAGATGGTAGAGCCTTAATATTTCATCCACCTTTTGGATGACAGTTTCCTTTATTGAAATAGGAAATCAATGTTATTCAATGGAATTCACTCTGCAAAACAGAAATCCACTTTAGGACTGGATAAATGGTGAGGGTCTAGGATAGTACTCTCTGTACTCTGTCTCTCTCTGTATTTTAAATAGGGCCATTTATCATGGTACCTAAACAATACTCAGAACCAAAAATTGCAAAATACTTGTTAATGTTCAGGTGATGAATAACAAAATCAAAACATAAAACCTAAACATTTGACTTATGGCTTATATGGATTAAATATATGTGTTTATTAGGCAGTGTCGGGTTTACAGTTGAACTCAATGATCTCAAAGTTCTTTTCCAACCTAAATGATTCTATGATCTTATATATTCCCATTAATTGTTCAGACGAGTTTTTTTTTACTTACAATCAAAAGTCTTGCTTATCGACCCTGACTTCCTTTTATGACAAGGTAAGCCACTTAGTTGATTGAGGGAAGCCAGTTGATGTAATTTTTTTGGACTTCAGTCAAGCTTTTGATACTGTCTCTCACAGCATCTTTCTGGACAAAATGTCCAGCACACAGCTGGATAAACTCATCATGTGATGGGTGAGCGACTGGCTCACAAGTCAGACACAAAGGCTTACAGTGAATGGGGTGACATCAGACTGGTGACCTGTCACTGGCGGGGTTCCATAGGGTTCCATCCTTGGCCCCCTTCAACATCTTCATAAAAAACTTGGAGGCAAGACTGGAAGGGATACTAAGCAAGTTTGCAAATGGTACAAAACAGGGAGGAGCTGTTGACTCACTCAAAGGCACAGAGGCCCTGCAGAGACACTGCAACAAATTAGAGGGCTGGGTAATCACCAACCCTACGAAGTTCAACAGGTGTCAGATTCTGCACCTGGGACGGGGCAACCCTGGATGTATAGACAGACTGGGAATGAGATGCTGGAAAGCAGTGCCACAGAAAGGGTCCTGGGAGTCCTGGGCAATCAAAAGTTGAATATGAGTCAGCAGTGCATATTCCATGTCCTGCCGAGTCTGCCTGTTACGGATTGACATAGATTATAAGGTCCTTGTTTAGATGCTCTGCTGAATGATTCCATAAGGATGTGCCTAATGCGGCTCTGATGCTCCAAGGTGTAAGATAATTTAATGGAATTTGACTGGAGGCAACTAGTTCAGGTCTATCAACACTACAAGAAATAGCGTCAACCTCTTCAGTACCACTGTAAACTGTATTTTATATTTTAGGAAAGCTAATATTAAATATTAGTCTATGACTCATTTCAATGAAACTTTGGAGCATGATCAGCTGTATTTCCGTTATGAAGTGAGACTCTCTAACTCCGTTTTAACATGCAGCAGAAAATAATTACTGTGAGCTGAAAGTCAACAGGCCTTTTAGAGGGGAATGTATACAATTCATGTGCTGGGACCTTCATATGTCAGAAACTCAAATGTGAGTTATACGTCATTCACTTTGTACTTTATTGTGTTCTTTTTATGTTAGTTTTGTATTACAAAACAATGCTCTAAATACTGGAACCCAAATGATTCAGTTCTGCAATTGCCACACAAGTACTATGTCTTCTCATTTAAAAAACCCAGAAATTTCTCACAGGGTTTTTTTTATTATTTTAAATCACCATACCAAAACATCATGTCCTAAATTTGTGAGATGGAACACTTGGCAAACAAGGACACTTTTAGGCACTGTTGTATAAGTATTTTTATTCGTTTATACAAACATTCAAATTGTACACTACTGGAAAAATACTCAAAGATAATACTAATAACAATACAAATATAAAGTGGGAAAAAAAGATGAAAAAACAAGAGAAAAGAAAAAAGGAAAAGAAAACTAAAATGAAAATTACCTAAGCAGAAGTTGAGGAAAATTTTCATGTGCCATGTTAAATTAAACTCTTCTAATATAGAAAATTCTCTTTTTTATTTACTTGTATCATGGCAATTCCTGTGAGTCCTATCTGCCATTTTGGGCACCACAATATAAAAAAGACATTAAGCTGTTAGAGAGTGTCCAAAGGAGGGTGACAAGGATGGTGAAGGGTCAGGAGGAGAAGCTATATGAGGAGCGACTAAGGGTACTTTTTCTGTTCAGCCTGGAGGAGACTGAGGGGAGACCTCATTGCGGTGTTCAACATCCTCAAGAGGGGAGGTGGAAGGGCAGGTACGGATCTCTTTATTCTGGTGACCAGTGACAGGATTCAAGGAAATGGCCTGAAGTTGCATCAGGGGAGATTTAGGTTGGATATCAGAAAAAGGTTTTTCAGCACTGGAACAGGCTACCCAGGGAAGTTGTCACAGCACCAAGCCTGACAGAGTTCAAGAAGCATTGGACAATCCCCAGGCACATGGTGTGATCCTTGGAGTTGTCCTGCACAGGGCCAGAAGTCGGATTCAATGATCCTAATGGGTCCCTTCCAACTCAGTATATTCTATGATTGTATCATTCTGTGATTTAGTGCAGGTGCTCACTGTGCACAGCTGCAGTGCAAGGTGCAGGTTGAGCTCTGGGTGGTGGAAACCTGAGACAGGAGGCTTCTTTGAGTATTTTTTTGATGCATTTTGGTATAAACTACAAGACAGTCATTCAATTACATGTAAGAATACATACATATCTGATGACTCCATACTAACTATTGATTCAGAAAAATCCGTGTAAGTAGTCTAGTATAATCAATTTAGTGATTGCTTTGAACTCTAATAGATTAATTCTTAATATCCTTTACAAATGCATCTCCTTTTCCCTTTATTTCATTTTCATGTTGCAGTTGCAGATAACCTGTTTGGTACTGCTCTACTGAAAATTTCAGAATTGGCAACTACTAACTGCTCATACCACAACCAAGTAATATAAAATATCTTTGTAACTGATTAACGCCAAACTGATAGGAACAGAGAATTTTCCATCGCTATATAAATGACCTGGCTACACACAGTAATAGGTGAATGATATTTAAGCAGATTATTTGGAACAGCACAGAAATGGTCAATTAATGTGTCAAGAAAATTCAAAGTGATAAAAATAGTGTAGTTCCTGTATGAGTAGCTCTTGTAGGTCATGGCCTAGCAAAAAAAAGCTGAAATGTATTGCCTTGATCCCTATAACCCTGACTGAGTTATAAGCTGTCTAGTGCAACTTCTAGTAGCTTTCAGATTGATCTGGGTTGCTAAACAACAAAAAGATAAAGCAACCAAGTAAGTGGCATGAATAATTTCCCCCTTTTCTTTAGTATTCACCTATTAGCCTCCTGTGTTCAACAAAAACTGGTAAAATTTCAGAATTAGCCTCTTGAATAATATTAACCAATTTGAACAGAAAACCAGATTCACTGAAAGGCATGACAGAAAAACAAATGGATGTTTGCTCATGGACTAAATGCAACTTCAGCTCTCACAACAGAGATTCAGGTTTTAAAATTACAATATGCACAGGACACCCACCCCAAGAGTCACACCATTTTCCTGAGAGCATTGTCCAGATGCTTGTTGAACTCTGGCAAGCTTGGAGCTGTGAAAGCTTCCCTTGGTGCTGTGAAACCTTTTCCAGTGCCCAACCACGCTCTGAATGAAGAACCTTTTCCTAATATCCAACCTAAACTCCACCAACACAGCTTCACACCATTCCCTTGGGTCCTGTTACTGGTCACCAGAGAGAAGAGATCAGTGCCTGCCCCTCCTCTTCCTCTCATGGGGCAAGCTTTAGACCTGACGTACAGGTTGCTACAGGTGTCTCTCCTTATTTGCAATACCAGTTCTGATTCTGCTTTCTTATAAGGGATAAAATTCTGGGTGTGTTGTGCTTTACAGCACAGTAATCATGTTGATCTCTAATTTGCAATAACTTTAGATACATAAATTAATTGCATTTCAGTTACAGACAAAAGAGAATGACTGTGTATCTTAGCAGTGTAATTTGCTATTTTCCTACTCTATTTTGACTTGCTCATTGATCATATACTAGGCATATACTATTCAGCATTCAGTAAACTTGAGTTCATCACTTCACACATTTTGATTTTTGAAACAGACAGTGTTATACTGCCCTTCTGGGACAGCTCCTGCTAAATTTATTTCTGGGTAAAATAGAACTGCTATTGCCACAGATGATTTTAACAAAGAATATGAAAGGATTTTTGTGTTGAAATTCAGAATACCGAGCATTTTTGCAAAACATGTCTATTAAGAAGACTCAATTAAAACACTATTTATATATTCTAGATTTATTCTTTTGACCCTAAATGTAAAACCTCTGATTTTGTAGAATAAATAAGCTTATTTAAGTCAGCCCATGTTAGATACATGGGGAACAAAGTCTTGCCTGGATCATCAACAAAGAGTCAGATGGACATATTGAAGAAGATATTCATAACAGATTTTCTCTGTCCACAAAACCCCATCATTTTAAAGACAATTTGCAACAAAAACAAATGGTGAAACCCCCATTTTAAAGGAGACTGATTTCTGGATCTCCAAATTTGCTACAGAACTCTGCATGTGAGCAGGCTTGATTAAAATCCTTCTCTCAGTACAAAAATAAACCCACTCCTTACCCGCTACAAGACTATGTATAACAGAAGGATTGTGGTGAAGTGGCATCCTCTTACATGAACATGAGAAAAACAACAAGGTGATTTTCCTTCTGTAAATAATACTTATGAAATCTCCTCACAGTGAACCAATATCAAACCATGTTCAGAAAAATGCTCCTAAGAAAATATAACTTAACAGATCTACTACTTCTTATGACTATCCATACAAAAGTGATAATTTCTTAAATTAGAACCTACTGCTCCATGGGCAGACAAGACAGGCATGTCCCTAGAAGCCCTCTGTGCACGTGCTTTCCTGAAGCCCATCAGCCCAAAGCAGCTGCTGTCTCACTATTCAAGCTTTGGGCAGTAGGACACAGTACTAATATAGGCAAAAGCAGAAATAGAGACTTCATAGGTATTTTCACTAATCAGGCATGAACTTTGCATGAATCCTTCATTTGGTATCACAGGCAAATTGTGCCTTAAATAGGCTCACTGTTAAGAATAATGCTTTGGTTAATCAAAAAGCTACCTAAACAGCGATCTCTGGATATTTCCCTTCTGTTTTCTAAAGACAGTGCAGTGGGGAAGAGAGTTACTCATCCCCATAATGTGATCATTATAATAGATAGGACAACTTAGAAAGCAGAATGGTTTCAGGCAATGATCAGAATGTATTTAATAATAACTCAGATATTTTCTGCTACTTACATAATTTAAAAAAAAAATCATAGGTGGCAGGCAAGTGTTTTCTTTTGGTTGTGTGCACTTTTGTTGTTCAGTACCAAATTCTGTATGTGAGGAAAAACTCAAGAATATACAAATTTCATAGACTCATGAAATCGCACATATGTATACGCACTCTCACAAGTGATTTCTGATTGCACATTCATGACAATAACTTTGTTCCAGGTATGGAAATAATGATAATTAGACCATTCAAAACTGTTGCTATGACAATAAATCTTTCTTAAAAATAATAATGGAAATTATAAAAGTTTATTCCCTGAGAAAGAGCTAGTGCATGAAAATAGCTATAGTGTCATAGAATTTGTATATGTTCCAGGTACTATTTCTGCATGTTCCCCTGGGCAGGGGGAAGCTTAGCATTTTTGTAACTTTTAATAATTTTTACTATTTACTAACTAGTAATGCACACTGTAAGTTTAATATGGCTATTTGAAGCTGGCAAATGCGGAATGTAAAGAACAAAATTAATTTGCTAATCTGTATCACAAGTTTGAAGAACACCCAGTTGAACTGATAAAAATGTAAACAGTTTTTCTATGAGCAGTCAGAAGAAAATGTATTCTCACAATAAATGGAATGCTTCCTGAAATATGTGATTATTTAGAAAAATGCTTTAAACACATGGTAGGAAGCTGTACTTCATTAATTAGAAGACAACTCCATCTTCTGGGCATTATTTTGAAGAAGATGAAGATATAAGCAGCCAAATAGACCCAGAGCCACATCAAAGGTGCTCTCTTTGTGAAGGAGCCTTATTTGCTTCTATTCCTCTTAGTATTACTGTGCATTCATGCTATTAAAACTATTGTCTCACGCAGCCTCTCTTGCCTTGTCATAAAACTTCTTAAGGAAGACACAGAATAAAGCAATACAGAAGATGGAGACTGATGCAGGAGATAGAATGAACTGCCATTTAAGTGCATGAGTTTTAATTTACAGACATAAAGTTGAAAACCATGGGCAATACTGAAGGGGCAAAGTCACCTATAACAGCATTTTAGTTTGACTGGGCAGGAAAGGTGCAGAAACCAAGTATTTTTCAGTCACTTAGGTGACTGGCAAAAGTGTCTGTGCTGATGATTCTAGTTGATAATAAGAGCAAAGAGAGTGAGACTGAAGGCGATGGTAAGGTAGTGAGCTCAGAAGGTGGGAACGATGATGAAGCAGAGAAGGGAAAAAGAAGAAAAGCTGAGACTGAGAGATCATTTACATGTTTATTTATCAAACTTACTCATGGTCAGATATCCAATAAAAAGCATTAAAAAAAAGATGGGGAGCACTTGATAGAGGACAAGAGATCAGTAAGGAGGCAAACAGACATGAAAATCATTAGCAGGGAATTGATAAAAATATCCTATGAACATTACATTGCTTGGGGTGATGTAGAGCAGAGGTAGAATGATTGCTTCCCAGAAGTAGTAAATTGAAGCAAAGAAAAGATGGCTATTTGTTTTACCTCTAGGGAAATGATAACTAAACCTATCATTCAGAAATCTATAAAGATGTGGACTAAGTTATGCAGGATATTGAAAGATGATGTAAGAAGTAAATTCACAGGCATGGAGATAGAAAATTTGATGTAGAAAAGCCACACACTGAGGGAACAAAATAAATAATGGGAATCAATATATGTTTTTAATCACAGCTTTTTGTAGCAAACTAGAAACAGATCTCTACTATATTTTATTGTTGAACAGCTTTTTTATAATCATACAGAATGGTATTGTGAAGAACTTTCAGATAACACTATGAGAAAATTAAAACAGAGAGAATTGTAAATTACTCTGGCATAGAAATACAGAGATTACTAGTATGAAAGCAGCTAGTGAATCCTAAACAGTAAAGATCGATTAGAAGCCATATCCTGCAAAACCATGGATATGGAGGAAATGCTTGCAGTTGGCTCCTGTTTTTACAGCAATCCATCATGAATGTGTAAGTTTCTCCATTTTCCTTTCCAGAAGCAGAAGAATTCAGTGCTTTCTTTACACTTCAGCTCCATTAAGTTTGAGAAATTAGACAGATAAGATTCTCAAAAAGCTCAAGCCTTTAGGTATGTTTACTAACCAGATTGGTCTCCTCTTTAAATGCATCTGCAGTTGCTTTCTATTTTAAAAGCTGGCCAAGTCAGAGAAAGACTTGCTGGTATAACATTGCTTGTTAGAATACTGAGCTAATGTTTTGAGCACTTGAAGCAGGATGATCTGCATGCAATTAGGTCCCCTTCTGAACATGGGTTTCCCATCTGAAGGCATTATAAACCATACATTTCTTACCCTGGATGAGAATGTCCATTAGGATTCAAGGCTATCACCATCAAAACCTATCTAGGAGGAAAGGAAGACCAACCCCCTATCTGAATATTCATTTGACAACAGGCACAATACATAAATCAAGGATTCAGAAGGAAGGCAGGTTTGTTTAATTCATCCCAGATAACTGTGAGATGTCACAAATTAGTGCTTTATGAAATTCTTGACTCTGATAATTTAGGAGACAGAATTTAGTCATAAGCTTAGCATTTCCTGGTCAGCATCAGACTACTTCTTTAGTAGGTATCCACCATTCTGCGTTTTTGTATTCAACATGATGCCCAAGCTGTCAGTACCAGTGCATACCCATTACACACACACACCCACACCCTCCGCCCCCACACACCCCCACACAGCCCCCCACACCTCTACAGCATAAGCTGCACCTACTCAAAATCAGCTGTGAATTCACACAACTTTATGGCTTAGATCAAACTACAGTGAAAGGGTCTGTGAGAAGTGGGGGCCCACTGCCCCTTCATGCAGGAGCTGCACTTAAGCTGAAGCTGCTGTGACTGTGCATGGCTGTGTATTTTGGTTTTCTGAATCTTGACCTGAGGGTTCCATATCAAGGTTTAATGACCTTGGACCCACCTTATCAGTATGGGCTTTCCTGGGGACGACTGGACCAGGTCCTGACCCATATGCTTTGATTTGACTTCTTGGCTTGATGTCAGATCTGCCTCATTATTATGGACTTGTCTGCTGGTGTGGAATATTAGCTGGGTCTGGCTACCATCACAGACCTTCTCTGCTCTTCTTGTTTGGATGCTGTGGGACCTCACCTTTGCCAGTGAGGCCAGTGTGTGTGCCCTGCTGTCTCCTGTTTTCTCTCACAGAGCAGCCTACTCTTGCTTCTCCCTGAACCCAGCAGCTAATAAGCATGTGCTGCAACACTAAATACCTTCTACACAGGCTTGAGCAGAGTCACACAGAAAATATGAAACAGAACTGTTAGAAATAGAGATCTCCTGTGTCTCAGTTTCACGTTGAGGCCATGATTCTAACCTTCCTCACAGGAGTTCATAACTAGGTCTTTGTATTCTGGAGGCATGTCTAATTCATCTTGAATATTCTCCATGGAGGACGTAAACTGGATTAAGATTTGCTAAAGGGATTGTAAAAGGTTGTCCTGGGGCACTGTGAAATATAATTGTCAGGATAATGCACACATGCTTTATTTAGATTGTTTACATCATGCATGGCAGAACAAAACCCAGTACCTCAGTGGGACATAGAGACCCTATTCAATATTAGTAGTAAGTAATACTAATTAGCCTGAGTTTGATTTACTTGTTCACATTGTTGAATTCTAAATTAACTTTAATACCTCGGGAGAAATATCTCAGTGTTATTATGGTCATTTCAATAAAACAACTGCACAATGAGGAGATACTTTAAAAAAGATCTAACTGGAAAATTTGGCCTATAAAGAATGACAGAGCTTGGTTATTATGAGCTGTTAAAACGCAATCACATGAATCACTATGGCATGTGGACCTTGTGCTCGGCTCTTGTTATCTAATTCTGGTCATCCCATCTCCAGCATCACTGGTTTCTACCCTCCCACTCCCCTCAAATGAGAGGCTTTTCATGTTTATCAAAGTTGTGGGAGGAGGAATCAAAAAAGCATCTAAGAAAGAAATGGAAACAAACAGTCAACTAGTCAGCTAAGTCAGAGACTATATGATTACTGTTTCCCTTGTCAGAATTCAGGTGCCTTACATGTTCATTCATTTTGAGTGCAGTTGACAGAGAAAGATAGAGATGCCTAAATAGGGTTGCTTCTGTTGCCTTCTCAGGGTTTTAAAAAAAACATCTGAATTTTGATGCACAGTTAGTTTAAACTGTAAATAGGAATATTGGATTAACCCTTGCCTGTACTGATGAGTACATAAAAGGCACATTATTACTGAGTTCTATGCCAAAACTAAACATAGAATATGGTCAAAATAATTAACTGAAGATATAACATAGCATTATACCTGCAGCAGAGAGGCTTCTAAGTCTTAAAAAAGTCTATGTGGATTCAGACCAAATTTTCAGATGCCGTTAGAGTGCCTTCAGTTTTGCTTTTACATGTAGTAGAGAATCACCACTTTGGACAGCTAATGTGCAGAAAGTACCATGAGTAAGAAAACATCTCTGGTTTTCCTGAGGCGTGACAGATGCGGCCATAAGGAGCCGTCATCGTGCCTGGCCCTGCGACACCTGCGTTACTAACACAAGTACCTGATGGGACTCTGCTCGCTCTTTGGCACCACATCCTACCCACAACCTATTTTCTCTTACCACTATTCCAATACAAATTTTGGGTTTATTGCTATTGTTCTTTCTACAATTTCTTGTGCTGTTCATTGCAGTATGTTTATGAAATATTTATTCAGAATAGAAGTCCCCCAAAGTGGAACTACACTGCTTTGATGAACTGTCCCTTATTTTCTGGAAATACTGCCTGTAGGTGGAAGCTCTATAAAGTCAAAATGTGATTCTACACTGTGCAATATTCCAGAAAACACAATTATGCTTACAAGGTAAAGTGAAAAGGAAGAGATTGCAAATGTTATTCCATAAAAAACATGGTGATTTTTTTTTGGAAGGAATATCATAAACATGAAATATGGAAATAAGAAGCAGGGATGGAATGTTTGTTTTCTATTGATCAACAGTTTTTCTGACCCACCAATACAATAAAATGGCTTCAATTAATTTCCTGTACCTGAAAATCCTAACACAAAGTGACTTAATGTATGTGACAGAGAAGCTATAAATTTACTGAAAATTTTTGCAAATTCTTTTTAAAAATAATCTATACATTCAGTCTTGCAAAATTATTCAGTGTCAAGTAGTCCACACCTGAGTCCAGTTCTGCTATTACTGCCACACCTTATTTGGGGTAGCTGTAATTATCTCCACAGCTAGTTCTAGGAGATAGCCAGAAAAATAAAAAAATCATTTCTCGCCTTCCAATAGTATTTGTATTACAATCTTTAGTCAAGATGGCTTTCCTAGTAAAAATAATGCCTTGGAGAACTGGACAATCAAAACACACAACTATATATGATCCTTTCCCCCCGCCATATCCTGATTATAGCATTGTTACCCAACAAACAGTATTTTACAGGATCCTGGAAAGAAAATTGCTTTTTTCCCCCTTTAGTTATTTTCCTGTCTCTGCTCTGTGTAGTTTTTTCAGTGCTATTGCTTTTATAGAATATTTTTTCTGTACTAAATGGGTTTTCTGTCTCTAATCCCAAAACATCTAAATGGTGCTTTATTGGAAACCAAACTGACTGCACTCTGGTGGCAAACATTCATAATAAAATTTCTAAACTGAACAAAAAGGGAACAAAGTTAGGGGTCAGTGTAAGGATGCTCAGTTATTTGACAATATTTCAAAACAGGAACTTTTTTCAGAAGCACAGATGTGGTCAGCATAATGTGGACCAATCTCAGTATGAACTGTGGCTATTAATTAAACCTTTCTGATTTAAAAATCTATGTTCCACAGTTACATTATGTTTATTGCAAAGGGACATTTGACTTCCAATGAACAATTTTCAAAAGGTGCTCAAAGACATAATTCAGTAAAGGAGATTTTCAGTGCATGTGCTGGGACAACATAATGGTTACAGTGCTTGGAGAAAGAAATTAACTGGACATAGAATAATTTTTTCCCTAAATCTTACGCAAATAGTCACATCTACAAGAGGAGTCAGAAGGAGGATCCAGAGAACTATAGGCCTGTCAGCTTGATCTCCATGTCAGGTAAGGTCATGAGTGAGCAAATCCTTTTGAGTGCCAACATGGGGCATGAGCAGGAAAACAAGGGGATTGGGCCAAGCCAGAATGGGTTTAGGAAAGACAGGTCCTGTTTGACAGACCTGGTCACCTTCTATGACAAGGTGACCTGCTTAGTGGATGAGGGAAAGGCTATGGGTGTTGTCTACCTAGACTTTAGTAAAGCCTTTTTCACTGCCACTCCTGGCATTCTCCTGGAGAAGCTGTCAGCCCAGGACTTGGACAGGTGTACTCTTCACTGGGTTAAGAGCTGTCTGGTGGCTGAGCCTAGAGAGTGGTGGTGAATGGAGTCATATCCAGCTGGCAGCTGGTCACCAGTGGGGTTCCCCAGGGGTCAGCATTGGGGCCGATCCTGTTTAATGTAGTTATCCATTATCTGGGTGAGGGGATTGAGTGCATGTTCAGCCAGTTTGCAGATGACACAAAGCTGGGTGGGAAAGTTGGAAGCTGGAGAGTAGGACGGCTCTGCAGATGGATCTGGACAATCTGGACTGATGGGCAGAGAAAAATGATATGAAGTTCAATAAGACAGTGCTGAGTCCTGTACATGAGTCACAACGACCCCAGGCAGTGCTACAGGCTGGGGCAGAGTGCCTCAAAAGCTGCCTGATGGAAAAGGACTTGGGGTGCTCGTTGACAGAAGCTGAAAATGAGCCATCAATGTGCCCAGGTGGCCAAGAAGGCCAATGGCATCCTGGCCTGTATCAGCAATAGTGTGGCCACCAGGTCCAGGGAAGTGAGTGCCCTTCTGTGCTTGGCACTGGTGAGGCCACACCTGAAGTGCTGTGTCCAGTTCTGGGCCACTCACCACAAGAAGGACTTTGAGGTGCTGGAGCATGTCTGGATAAGGGCAAAGGAGCTGGAGCATAAGTCCTATGAGGAGTGGCTGAGGGAGCTGGGGCTGTTTATGCTGGAGAAAAGGAGGCTCGGGGTGGACCTTATCCCTCTTTTCAACTGCCTGAAAGCAGGTTGTAGCCAGGTGGGGGTCATTACCATCTCTTAAATAACACGCTATAAGACAAGAGGAGATGGCCTCAAGTTATACTGGGGGAGGTTTAGGTTAGATATAAGGAATAATTTCTTCAATGAAAGAGTTCTGAAGTACTGGAACATTCTGCCCAGGGAAGTGGTAGACTCCCTGTCCCTGGAATTATTTAAAGATGTGTAGGTGTGGCACTTAGAGACACGATTTAGTGGTGAACACAGTGGTGGTATCTTCATGGTTGGACAGGATGATCTTAGAGGTCTTTTCCAACCTTGATGTTTCTATGTTTCTATGATTGTATAAATACTAAAAATAGAGCTGATGAAAATTTAGCAGAGGTGACAAAAGAAGTAAAACCAAGAAAGTGAAACAGCTCATTTAAGCACATGATAGGAATAAACAAGTTTTATTATTCAACAGAGGTATAAAATTCTGGGAATTATATACAAGATAGGAAAAGAGGGGCATAGAAGCCCTTAAATAAAATCTGCAAGTATGTTTTAGTAAGTAAATCCTTGGGTTTTTTTAATAATGATACACTACATTTGGGTTATGTTTATGGAATTTTTATATTATGCCTTCTTTCACTTTTAGCTCTTTCTGCAGCAGATCAATTCACCATGGGTCCAAATGATTAAACTGAGAACAAATTAACCTCACTTGAATATTAACCTGACTTTGTTCATCTTACATTCCTGGGGAAACCCTACCCACCAGCTACGGAATCATTTTCTCGTTCAGTCCAAAGTTCAATATATTATAAAGTGGATCTGAATGAAAAAAATTTCTATCTGTTTATATATTTCTAAATGAAACTATTTCAACATGAAAGATTAAGATGGCAATAAAAATATGAAGTCCTAATGTTCTGTACCACCCAGATGTTCAAATGCTGAAAAGAAACATAATAGTATTTTGGCAATTTAACAATTTCTAGTTTGTCAGACAGCCTGTGATAATTGTCTAACACAGTAGTGAGGTAACATAACCTTATTTAAGATTCTTTAAGGGAAGGTTTAGCTATATTTCAGTGAAGCACTAAATAAAAGAAAAAATCTAAAAAAAAAAAAAAAAAGTGCAGATTGAACAATCTCATTTCATACCCAGCTATATCTAGGAGAGACTTTAAACATTTCTAAAACCACTGACAGTGCAGATGAATGTGAACATAGAGAATGCTGAGGGACAGGTAAAAATCTGGATACAGCAGCTAGTTGTACCAATAGAAATTATATCAATAGGGGAAAAACCAAAACATTAAAAATATGCATGTGGCTCTCTAGACAGAGACTCCATCAAACCCCACATTAAAAAGGTCACGAGTAAATATGCTGTTAGACAATTTAAATAATAACAAAATTATGAACAGAATAAAATATTCTAATGAATGCCTACAAGAAACAAAATTTACAGAATTCCTACACATTTACTTGCCTCCCTATTTTCCAAACTTTAAAAGAAAATTTTTAAATGCATTCTTTAAGTACATTCAAAGAACCAACAGACTCCATCTAATATCTTGTCAAATAAAATTAAAAACAATATATACATAAAGACTTCAAAATCCTCCGAGCCTTGCTGTTGAATACAATTTCTAAGTAGAAGAAGTAGTCCCACATTTTAATGTCTTGCCCTATTGATGAGCAGTCTCTATGACTTAACTTTATGAGAGTTTTGGGTATCTGTAATTTTAACTTCTGAAAATTATTTCTAAGTACAACCAGAAATGTAAAATAGATGATGTGGTATAAAATCACCAGCCACGTCTTCCAGTAGTGGAACTATTCATCCAAGAAACAGGTATAAGTTCAATTTGGCAAAGTTAAATGACATTCATTTTGTAGAAATTAACTTTTCTTTGTGCATTGTTGACTGTGAATGGAGACCATTATTTTTCATTGCCTAGATAGTGAGGCAATTTTCAAAGCTAAATGAGCATTAAAAACATTCATTCCATGCTTCTGCAATGAACAATCTAAGATACCTAATGGCAAAATGAGACATTCCCTTTAATCTTTATGAACATATTCTATCCTCTTGAGGTTAAAATGAGAAAGGAGGGGATAAGCTTGCTATATTTTTGATAAATGTTTCTCTCACAAACAGGAGAAGTCTTGTGTGTGCAGATGCACTAGACTACCTGCCTGCCAGTCCCTGAAGATCCAATCATCCTGATGACTGTCCCACAGTTTCTTCCCCTTGGGCAGGCCAGTCTCTTTTCATTCCTCTGCTTTATTGGAGATGAGATTGTGGTGCCAATATAGGGAAGAAATTGTTTCACCAAAGGGCACAGTTCATACACATATGAATGGCTTTCCAAGTATTTGCCTTTGGTATCAGCTCAAATTCTAGTTATGCTCCTCTACAACAGGACCAGAGAGAAGATTTTCTGGACAAGTGACTATAGCGATATACTATTTTTCCATAGGTATTCTTGAAATCTATCTCATTTCAAAATACTTGACTACTGAGTAACAGAAGATAGCATGAGGCTGTAAGATTTTAATAGCAATGTGTTACAAAAAACAGCATATAGGTAACCCTGCTATTAATTAAAATAACTGGTGACCAAAGTGAACATCTCATACATTAGAAAAAAATTCCACAAAATAATAGTCTTTACATAATGGCATAAGCATTGAACCACAGATTATATGAAAAATTGTTCAAGCAATGAGATCAAATATCTTTTCTAGAACACCATTTACCAAACTATATTAATAGAAGATTTACAGAATAATGTTGCCTATGGCTGATCATATGTCTCCATGATTGTAGAGAGTGTTTGTTTAAACAAAAAAAGAAAATCATCCACAACAATATCAAGCTATTTGGCACTACTGTAGGGTGATTTACGTATTTGTGCATGCACCTAGTGTCATTCAAACACACCGCAGGCCACAGAGCTGTACCACATATTTTGAGTAAGGAAAAGTTCTTTCTCTGTCTCCTTCCCACTGTAACGGAGACTTAGAGTGTGGACAAAAACAAACCAAATAAGGTATATTAATCCACAGTAGAATGAACCTCTGATTTTTATCATAAATCTTATCAAAGATTCTTTATCTCCATCTTCAGACAGAACAGAAAATGGGATCATAAAACTCACAGATGAAGTCAAGGGAAAGCAAAACTAACACCATGAAAGGGGTGCACTTACAGGTTCAGAAATCACAAGGCACAAAATATACTTCAGAACTTTCAGGCCCTGTTTGTATTTTAGCCTACCCGGTACATGGACCCTTTGGGATGCTTTGAACTGATCTTACTGACACTTAGCTCTATTGGCATTATACAATCTGATCTTAACAAAATGACAGAGGTATATGTAGTGTCTTTGGTCTATATACGTAAGTCCAGCTCTCAATATTAAAAAAAACAAATAAAAAATTACACAAACACGATTACTCAGAATTATATCTGTATATGTTTACATGGCTTTGAAGCTTGACCTCAATATCTTATAGTCTCACCACCCAAATAATTATTACCATAAAAATACTTTTCTCTGATATTATTAATCCTCTAACACCCTCATGAAACTGACTTGAAAAATGAAATATTTCTACCCAGTTTGTTACCTCAATTGCTGTGTTACCTTCAGGCTATGCAATTTGACAAACAGATCTTTACCACTATTTGGAATTAAAATCTACAGTCATCACCAAGAAAATAATATTTTTTCAATACAGCAGGTTGATTTGTCTAATGGTCTGGATGGGAGTTCTTCCCATCCCTTTTCCGTTTCTTTTATTGCTTGGTTGGTTGGTTTTTTAGCTTCTTTAGATTTTTTGGTTTTGTTGCTGTTTCTATTGGGATTTTTTATTATTTTTGGTTCAGGGGGTTGCTGTTTTATTATTTGTTTGGGGTTTCTTTTTGGTTTTCTTGCTTTTTATTTCCCCACCCTCAAAAGGCCAGAAAACAAAAAAGAACTTTGGCAGCTGGTATGTCGTATCATTAGCTTGGTATAAACTATCTTAACTCCCTATTCACAATGGAGCTTTGGGTAATAGATCTTTTTGTGACACAGCACAAGTATCATGCAGAGCTAATCTCAGGCTTCATTCCCATTTTAACTAGCTTATAATTTGCATGGTTTACTTTAATTCTATTTAATTTTCCTTCTTCCATTTTCAGTAGTGAGTGAGTAACAAAATTATGTAGAAATCATTAAAATGAGGGTGAACTTTTTTATTTGCAGTACTTAGCCACACCATCTCTAGCTGATGTACTCTCAGATGATGGCTGGACACTCTTGTGGTAACTCTTTCAGGGACAAAAAAATCCCAGAATGACTCATTAATCTGTGTTGAATTGCATTTGTTATTGGACTGTGGTACTCTTGTTTAAGGGGAGGACTGTATTGTTTGGAATATCTTGACAATATCTTCATTGAACATGATTGTTGCCACTTGCCACTACCTTACATTTCGTGAAATGAACTGTCTTGGATGTGCATTGACTCCATTACTGCATTAATGTAACGTTACCACCCCAGATGCTTAATTTCTATTCCCTTAAGCCTCATTCTACCTGGAAATTGTTGGAAGTCACCTAAAGGTCCACCTGTCTGAGGCAAAGGAGTGAATGAGATCAGATATTTAATTTCTCAGGTCAACAAAAAATGGCCTGTCAAATAAGTTGATTCCTTTAGAAAATAACAGCTTTTAATTGCTCATTTTAAAAAACAGAATGATTCAGAAAGGAGTTTACAGAGGTAGAAATTTGGGAATGACACAAGAATATGAGATACATAAATACTGTAAAAAGGAATTTCCACAAGCGGGCTGTAGATATTACTTTCTGTTTCAGTTGGAGGCATTTTTTTAAATGAGACAAGAGCCTGGATGTCTGCATGCTTTACAGCTTCCATTTCTTTAGAACATTTTACACTACTTAATATAAGGTAGAGAAGGGAAACACCTTAGATTATTCCAGTTTCCTAGAGCACCCATTTAAAAATACTGAATGGTTAATTTATTTAGCTTTATCTTTAAGGTTACTTAAAAATTGCATACACAAAACTAACTACAGAATTATGACTATTACTAAGAGTATAGCTAGGGAATCAAGTTAGGTTTTTATGTACATTTGTGAAGATTGTTTGATAAAGATTCATGTAGATATTCCCTTGAATTTTTAATCTTAAGTAATGGAGAGTTCTATTTTCTCAGGATCATTGAGTATGCAGGTTTAGAAAAGAGAGAAAAAATCTGCTCTTTTATGCACTGTTCACAGTAAGTTTTCAGGGAACGTGAATCATTTAATAAGCTTATTTTATACCAAGAAAGAAATATGAGCTCTCGAGCATTTACTTCAGGCATTACGTCAGATGCTGCAATGAGCTAGACCTTCAAAGTGTGCATGAAGTCTTTCTCCTTTAATCAGTGGAGAAAGCTTGAGTCTTCTGAAAGCCAACATATTGATCTGATCAAGTAATTGCTGAAACTGCTGCAAAGGAAATTATATGAATATATATGGAGCAGAAGTATATAAGAGTATAAAAAAAATGCAATTGACCTTTCTCTGTAGTTTCCTTGTTCTTTTATCTATTTTTTCTCTTTGGGAAGCCTTTACCTACAGATTATTACATATGGTTTGAGCAAGTAAAGAATACAGAAAGAGGAGAGTGATACTGGCAGTGTGTAAATCATAGGACCTCAAGGATTTTTTGAGGACTGAAGAAAAAAATGCGATAGGTGCACCCTTTCACATAAGAAGAGCATCTGCTCAACCAATGGCATACAGGTTTGGGGCAGGAAAGACTGATGGGCTACACTGGAGTGTGAAACATTTGAGGATGAGAAACAGGAGACAAAGTCACGCATGAAAGAATATGTGGCAGAAGGCAGAACTTAGAACTTCACTGACGACCATGTTTGCAATCCAAGAACAAGTGTGACCAACTATGCACCACAGGACAAGGAGAAATGCATTAATTCTGCCTGCAAGGACTGGTTTCTCACCTGGACTACTCCCTGAATGTTTCTTTGACAATATTTGGGTAGCTGCCATGAATTAAACAGTGTGGACAGGTGTAGGACAGTTCTGAAGCCTGCATTTTGTCCTTTTTGATTCATGTTTATAAACACAGTCATAAAAGTCAGATCCTAGCCTGAGATGGGAAGATGATGGGCACTGGCTCTCTTGGACTGTTTTGAGAAGAAATGGAAACAGGCAAAAGTCTATATAGAAAAATTATTTAATAAAATATAAGAAAATATTTTTACCTAAACATTGATTACTTCGGTGTGTACTTTATTAGTTATTCAAAGGAGAATATAAATATTACATGTGGTTTTTATATCTATTAGGAATGTATTTCATTGCAGAACCATGCAAGTTTCACTTTATTTCTTCCTTGTGAAAATTTTTTCCTGACAAAAACCACCTATAATTATATTGATCATTACAGAGGTATTTACACATGAAGTATGACACACTACAAGGAGTGATTCCTGTTCACCTTCTTAAAGTAGTAAGTGCAATTCACACAGTGGCTTAAGGGTAAAATTTTCCTTTGTGAAAACATGGGGTTCTCTGGAATAACTTGATGGAAACAGGAGAGAAATATGAATGGCTTTTTGGGGCCATTCTACAGAATTTGAATTTCTATTTGTCTGGCAGGTGCAATTTTCTTTCTATTAAGTGAAAATGTTCAAATATTAGCAGCTGAACTTCTATTAACTATAAATACCCACTTTAAAAAATCCAAAATCCTGTGCTTTAGCACTACACAGACTCAGAACAAGAAGTAATTTCATTACAAATTAATTCTGAGTATATGTGCATAAATGCATTAAAATACCTGGTTCCTGACTGAAAATTTCAGACATTTTCTTTATACCTTTGTACAAGTTAATATGAAAGCTGTAGTTTTGGGGTTTTTTTTTCTGTTTTCTTTAACATATTTGAAAAAAGACCCTTTCAAAAGTCTATAAAAATTCAGTCTCTTGGTATATTTTAGGCCAGTATCACATTTGTGATCTATGAGTCAGAGGATCTCGAGTGCTGCACTGAAGACACACATCACTAATTCTGATACAAAAAAGATAAGCAGACTAAGGCAGATGCCATTCAGATAAGTGAACAAACCATATAATATGGAGAAGTTTCTAGAAAGTATAAACATGATTTACGATTTACAGGATGTAAAAGTCTTACCCTGGGATAAGGTGAATGAACCCACAATGACAGACAGGAATCCAGCTTACTTATTTTCTAGCATTCCCAAAGCTCCACACATGTACCATTGCTCATGTCTTGTAGCTAGAGTAGGCACATTTTCCAAAAGCTTCCTTGGTCACAAACATTTCTAAGTGTCTCTAGCTAGGACTGGAAAACTTTAAGATACACTCCATATGCCTGCAGGATTATTTAGTGTTTTTCCAAAATTTCATGGACATGAACATAGAAAGGAAGATTGAAGGTCTAACAATAAAGTAGGCAAAGATAGGAGACAATGGACATTTTCAAAAAATTTTCTACCATATGGCATCCTAGACTGTCTGTGAAGGCAGAAATCAGACTTTGTTCTCTGCCAGTGTTTATAAAACTTATGTAAGTTGCTCAGTTTCAAGTTTTAAATGAAATGTTAATTACTATATTGAATCAGATTAGTCATCGGAGTACCAGTGTCACAGCAGCCATTTTTAAGTAGAGAGATAACAAGCTGTTAGTTAAAAGTTGATTTATGCATGGAAATATGGTTTACACCTCTTCATTTTTTCATATAATATCATAGCTAGCTGTGTTCACCATGTACACATACATCTACTTGTTTCTATTTTTCCCTTGTAGGACCTTGATCTCATGCTTATTCAGAATTAAATGTGCTACAGTAGAGTTAGGAATCTTACTTTTTTCCTGTGGGCAAGATTAAACAGGGATGTCAGCCTAGTTTCTCTTTGTAGTCACTTTTCAGTTGTGTACATACAGTCCCTTTTAACAATCTGTTCTCAAATATCTGTTCTAATAATTCCAGTTCTCAATCTGATTTATTATTATTTATTTATTTATTTTTTTATTATTTTTTTATTTTTTTTGATCATGCAGCTCTGAACCTCTCTGTGTTCACAGGTTTTATTTACTCACAAAAATGCACTCCTCTTTGCTTTAGATGACATGAATCATTGGAACATGAGCTAGTCACTAGGCTGCCTTTACAGCCAGTGGCAGAACTTCCACAAGGCAACCCATGCCCTTATTTTAGATGTCTGAGATGGCATGAGTTGCTATCCTGAGCAGTACTGTCCCTTGATTTTAAAAGAAGTTTAGAGTGACTTTGGCAAATTTCGTGGTGTTTAAAGTAAGTAAAATGAATCCAAACCATATAATCTCAACTGAAAAGTGTTGCAAGTGATAACTACTGAAAAAAAAAAAAAAAGCAAACTGTATTTTCTTTAGAATGCTTTAGAAGAAGTTTAGCACACTAATGCTGTTCTTCTCTCTGAATGGCTTGAACTACTCCCTCTTACATGCTCTGTCAAAACTGAATTTAATCTGCCCGTGGGTATCCTCTCCTTTTCATTTTGCAGTACCCCCTGGAGATCTTCAATCTTTCCTGCCTTTGACTAGTCTAAGTAACTTTATGATATCTACACATTTTATAAAACTACTCATCATTCAAACATCAGCATTCATAAAATTAACATTAACAAAAAGTGGCTTTTCACATGCTGAAAATTCTGTTTTCTTCCCTTTCAGTTCTAAAAAATATCCATGACAACACATTGCACTTACAGATTATTTGGTTTTTCATTAATATCATCTTAGAGCTGTACCCTTAATTTTTGACAATAGAATGTCCTTTAACCATTTTTTGGCTGCTGCTCTAAAGAAAATGTATTTGTCAACACAGGGAATATTTTCCCTTACAAAAGAATCTGAATCTTCCATAGAAATACATATTTCATAATTCTGCTCCCTTTTTCCAGTTCAACATTCCACCTCTACCTTTAAAGACAATTATGCCTGTGGCACTCCAATCTTCCAGTCTAGAAATTTTATTTCTAAGTTAAACGTTGAATATTTCTTAATAGCCATTCACCCACCTTTTATTACACATCTTCGAAACTCTTAATGTTTTGCTGTGATGAGACCCCAATCAGCCAAAGCACTGAGATGGATCTGCTCAGGCCTTTAGTGCTCAAAAAAAATTCAAAAAGCTATTAAAAGCCAAGATTAATTCTTTAATCTAAAACCAGGAACTCATCTTTTAAAACAGACAAAACTGAAAGCAATTGGTTAACAGAGAATAGTAACATGATTTAAAAGCTTTTTTCCCACTGCATGTTGTATCCTTGCAGGTGGGTCTGTGCTTTCAGTGAATTCAAGGACTCTGAGTGGTAGCAAAAGCTTCTGTTTGTTCACACTATCATCTTCCTGTGCCTGCTCAGCTGGTCTGGAGGAGGAGGAGGTGGAGGAAGAAGAAGAAAAAGAGCAGGATGAGGAAGGAGGCTTCTACCTCCTATCAGAGGCTTTTATTTCACCTAATCATTTCTTAAAGGAATATAATACAGAGTGCAATGATAAAACAAATACCATCTGTCCCCACCATGCACGATCAAAGCAAATTGTTGCGTTCACATTTGTTAAGTTTTTCATAGTATATTCTCTATACTTGAGAGAAAAGCTAAGAGGAGATGGGCCTTGCTTTAATGGAAATGCATTTGAATTGACTGAGCTGCCTCAATAACCCAATAAAGTACAGATACTGGATCATCTGGATTTGAAAGCAGTCTTTGATGTTTTGTTCAGAAAAAATGAAAGATTTCCATTAAAAACCAATGAAAAGTTTAACAGGGGCATGGCAACTGTCCTGGTCTTCTTAACTACTTTCAAATGTATTATAATATGGCTTATGATAGCCTGCCATATAGTTAATGCAACTTTCATCACTTCCAATTTGTCATGAATGAGAATGTGAATTGGAGAGTCATTGCAGCATGGCTGTTGAGTAGTAACTTTTTAAGCCACAGCTACTTGTTTCTGTGTCTTGAAAGAAAGAGAAAATAAAATTCCCTCTATGGAAGATCTTGGGGGATTAGCATATCTGTGAAACACAATTAGGTGTTCAAATTAGAAATGTCATTCAATTAGTAATGAGCTTGTAAACTGAAACTAGTAGAAGGAAACCAAGACCTCTGTGCATTACTGTGAAATTTGCAACAAAATTGGATGTTTTTCACTGACAAGAAGCAGCAGTTCATATTTAGTTCATATTTAGTGCATATTTAGTTCATATTTAGAATAATTTTCCTGAAATTTAAAGTGATTAGAAAATTAAAAGTACAGCAAAAAATTATTTAAAGTATGCAATGGTGCTGAGAGAATGTTTTATGGTAAATAATTATTGATTAAATAGGACCCCTGTCAACCTCACATCTGTGCCTGGAAACCTCATAGAACCTATTCTAAGGCAAATGGACAACAGGGAGTTGATTAAAGACAGCAACACAGCTTCATCTTGGGCAAGTCCTGCCTAACCAACCTAGTGGTCTTCTGTGATGGTGTGACTGCATCAGTGCACAAGGGAAGAGCTACAGATGTCCTCTGGCCTTCTCTAAAATCTTTAAAATGGGCCCAACAACATCCTTCTCTCTAAATTGGAGAGACAAGGATTTGATGGGGGGGCTCTTTGGTGGATGAGAATTTGGTTGGTCACAACCAGCTCAAGAACTGGGCCCACAGAGGTTCAACTAGTCCAAGTGCCAGGTGCTGCACCTGGGTTGGTGCAACCCAACCTCGGGCATTGACACAGGCTGGAGGATGAAGTGATTGAGAGCGGCCCTGAGGAGAAGGGCTTGGGGATACTGGGGGATAAAAAGCTGGACCTGACCTGGCAATGTGTGCTTGCAGCCCAGAAAGCCAACTATATCCTGAGCTGCATCAAAAGCAGCATGGCCAGCAGGGCAAGGGAGGTGATTCCGTCCCTCTGCTCTGGTGAGACCCCACCTGGAATGCTGCATCCAGCTGTGGGGCCCCCAGCACAGAAAGGACATGAACCTGTTTGACTGGGTCCACTTGAGGGTCAAAAAAATGACCAGGGGGCTGGAGCACTGTTGCTATGAAGACAGCCCGAGAGAGTTGGGGTTCTTCAGCCTGGAAAAGAGAGGGCTTCAGGTAAACCTTACTGCAGCCTTTCACTATCTGAAGGGAGCCTATAAGAAAGATGGACAAATTTTTTAGCATGGCCTGTTGCAATAGGACAAGGGGTGATGGTTTTAACCTAAAGAGAGTAAACTCAGACTAGAGATAAGGAGAAGGATTTTTACAGTAAGGGTGCTTAAACACTGAAACGGGTTTCCTAGAGAAGTAGTAGAAGACACCCCATTGCTGGAAACATTCAGGGTCAGAAATGTCTCTTCTAACCCAAATCATCTTCTGATGCTATGTACTATTGGATTGTTCTGTTTAAAGATGAATACAGGTAAAATTTGGGTCTCATTTATGCACAATATCTGCTTCCTGCATTAAATGTGTTTATTGACTTAAAATAATATTGTTATAGGTAAGACCTCACACATTTATAAACTCTTGTTGGTACAGAATAATTAATGCTAAGACAAGTCAAAAACTGGGTAGTTTATTCTTCTCAGTTGAGATCAACATAAATGTTACCTAAATTCCAAGTACATAGGCAGTCAGACAGTTATGCCAATGCCCTGAGGACAACTACACTAAAAGTGATACATTCCTTCCTTGTTAGTGAAAACAAGAAATTACTCCTTGCTGATAACAGCCTTCTGACCCCATCTCAGCACATCACCTGAGCTGAAGTATTCTGATCAATGATTTGCACAGCAGTGACCCTGTCCTTTTTTGATGGCTGACCGAGCATAGGGAGGATAAACTCATGCCAATATATCAAGGCACAGAGCTAGGTAGACAGATTAAACTTATAAATTCATTTTCAGTTTTCATAATTCATTTCTCAGTTTCTTTCTATTCCTTTGATGGTTTTATAGTTAAGAACAAACCTCCTGAGCGCCTAAAAATATCTTATATGTGGGAAGAGGAAGATAATCAAAAGAAAGACTGTTAAGATTCTGCAGTTATCTAAACTAGCCAGTGCACAGCACAGTTTCTGATTCAGTTGGAAAGTTGTTGCTGTTTCCCATGTGAGGACATGAATATGTAGAAACACAGATTATTTGAATGCATCTTCTTAAAACATTTTCCTGCTAGGTTTTGGTTGTTTGTTTTTTTTTTTCTTTTTTTTTCATATTTTTTAGAGGACAAATGGATTAGAACGCACTACAATGTGCGAAGCAGCACGGACTGTGCTCTTTGAATAAGCTCATCTTTTTATTTTGTCATAAAAATGTCATGGAACAAACATTTCAGAACAGATACTTTTCTTTAAAAATTTGTGCAGGGTCTAGCATAATGAAGGACTGACAACTGGAATAAGCTTTAAGAGGCATTACAGTGCAAACAGTAGTACCACAAAAATAATAAATCACTGGTTAAAACCCTACTGCAATGTTTTAAATATTTTAAGACTGCCAGCGTTCTTTTTGGTGAATTCTTTGACATTTCTCCAGTACAAGGTTGTGCCTTACAGGGGCTAGTGTTTACAGTCCTGTCACTCTGTAATATGGACTGGAGAACAATAATAAATATTTATTGCAGAGCAGCAAGATAAATATTCAATAGGGACAAGCCAACATTTTCCGTGCTTTATTCTGCCAACTAATTTCTAAATTACCATATTTCTAACTAATTCTAATGACTTCCTGAAGAACTGACAGACATATAAGTGCAGTGAGATGCTAACTTAAAATCTCAAAAAAATTACTGACGCCAGAGGTTTTGCCATCAGACAAACATGTATTTTGGATTTATTCCTTACATACAACTTCCTAGTACTTTCCTGGCGCTATAAACATGCAGCTATAGAAAGTTAATTGAATAACAAAGGTACTAAACAAAGACAAAATGACTAGAGAATAGCTTTACAAACTAATTTCTTAGTTGATTTTTTAAAAAAATGCTGCAATATTGCAGAACAATTATGACTACTAATAATGTAATTGAGTTGCTAAGCATTTTTATATTTTATGCTTGTTATTATATGACTATATTATCTGGCAATTCTTCAATAGCAAAATCAAAATTTGAAAAATAAATCTGAATAAAATTTTGAAACTTTTACACATAGAAAAACTAACATAAGAAATTCTAGGTTTTAATTGGTTTTGCAACTAATATATATTCTTTTAATTACTGCTTATCTTTGCTGATTATTATCACACCATAACATATGCAAAGACTGCTCTTTGGGAGAATGGAATATTAAAAGACAATGTCAACAAAAAAAACATTTCCCAAACTATTAAGTATATTAATATTATCTTAGTTGATAAAATTGTATAAATTAACATTCAAAACACTGTATATCCTGGAGACCCTCTAACATGTAACTACAGTTTATAGTATTCTGGTGAGTATTTTCTTAATTTTGATTCTAAAACTTTGCATTTAGATCTTAAGATATGATTATGAAGAAATCCAATGTGTAAGCCATTCTGCATGTGCTAAAGCAGAGAGGAGATAACCAAGCAACAGATAATCTGGAGGAGGAGGAGCAGCCCAATCTGAATTGTGATAAAAGCAGCAACTCTACAGTACATGCTTACAAGTTCTGATTTTCAATAGGTCATAAATTTGATGGAAGAAATTTCTATTTCTTACCTACATTTCCAGTCATTAGGTATGAATTCTGAAAGTCCATCATTCCCATTCCAACAATGTGTATAAAATCTTCAATCACCTGCATTAACTCCACTGAGCCTGGATAGATCTAACAAAGGAAGGTCAGACATGTTAACTATCTAATAAAATCCAAATGCCATCAAAATAAAATTGACATGTAACAGTCAAACTGTTCTTCCCATGTTTCAATACTGAACACTATCTGTTACTGTAAAAATAACCATTTCGCTATTAAATCCTCATATAAACAGACACTACTTCCCATAAAGTTCTGTGAAATCAACTTTACACTGGAAATGTGGAAAATGTTTCCTATAAGTCACCAAACTTACCAAAAACTTACTGGCCATTTCCTTTCAATGGTTAAAGCATTTCATATCACAGAATAACTCTAAATAAAGTATTCTTCTTTCCTCTGGAAGATATCTTCAGTAACTTCAGAACTATTTATACAAACAGCTGAATGCAAACCTTACCATGGCCTCGCCAGCATGACAACCTTTGTTGCATTAATCAACATATAAGTAATATAAAATTTAATTGGTAGTACTATTTTCATTGCTGATAATGGAGTAGTAGAATCATAGAATATCTGAGGTTGGAAGGGGCCAATGGAGATCATCTAGTTCAACCTTCTGTGCAAAGCAAGATCAGCTCTAGCAAGCTGCCCAGGAACACATCCAGTTGGATTTTGAATGTGTCCCAGGAAGATGATCCCAGAGCTTGTCTGTGTAACATGTTCTAGCATTCAATCACCCTCACAGACAGTTTTTCTTATACATAAATGGCATTTTCTGTATTTTAATTTCTGACCCTTGTTTTTCATTGTGTCACTGGACACCATTGAGACTTGGCTCAGTCTTCTTTATTTCTCCTCCCCTTCAGGAACTTTTAATATTGCCAGGATCCTCACTTTTCCAAGCAAAATAGGGTCAGCTATGTCAGTCTTTCCTTGCATATCAGATGCTCTAAACCCCTGAAAATCTTCATGGTATTTTTCTGGGCTCATTCCATTATTTTGTGTCTTGTACTGGGAACCCCAGAACTGGACACAGTAAACTAAAATAAATTGCAGTAGCCTTGGCATTGCTAATATAGCCTCTCAATTTAGTTTTCAAAATGATAAGAACTAACACATTTCCATGAAAATTAATTTATTTGCAAAGACATAAGTTACTAACAAACACATGAATATTTTTTAACAATAATGATTCATCAGTAAAACAGCATTAAAGATCAGAACAGTTATTAGTAAGACTAAAAGTTCTGTTCATATCACATACACAAAAAAATCCTTTTTGGTTTTTATTGCCTGTTATGAACAAAACAATTTTCAGTAACAGAGTACCTTGCAATAGAAAAATAATGGATGACCTGTTCATGGTGCTTTTTTCTTCATATCAGTGAAATGTCCAAATTTCACTTTATAAGCAATATTCAACCCATTCTTTCCACTACTGGGACTGCAGACTCTAAAAAAATCCTATAGAGACTATAAATTTCAGCATGCTGCACTCCATCTTCATCTTGCTTTATCTATCTAGATCCATAACTGCTTGGTTCAGGATAGAGAATTTCACAAGGTGCTTTGTTTTCTACATGGATCTTTTTATAAAAAGTAGGACAGTAATACTGTTTTGAAGTAGAATTTGTTGAGACAAATATGATCCTAACAGGTTGCACATGCTGTTTCAGGTGAAGGAGACTTAATGTCCATTTTCTTAATGGTGAATTGCTGAGGTAGTAAGTGTGGTTTTTGCATCCATCTCACTCAAAGCACACACACTCACAGATTATGTACTAAGGAAAAATTTCAGTGAGAAGATTTTTTAAACTCTAATTCTTGCATATAAAATTTTATAGCAATAAACTGTTGAGCAGTCAGTTAAGCAGGTACTCTGCATTTTTATCTGTCTGAAGTACTGGTTAATCAATAGGATGCCAGCAGATCATGATGGAGAATATGCAGAATAGCTCCCATGTTTTGAAACTCGAGTATAAACTTACGCATTGTGGATTGAAATCGCTTCCTGTGTGCAGTGCTTTACATCAGCTCTTAAAAACAGGCAAGTATTAAAGTGAGTGCTGCTTATCTGAATGCTATATAACCTGTAATTAATGGTTATCAACTCTTGGCATTTAAGCTAGACAAACGGATGTGCTGAGGCATTGCAGCTGTATACTTGATTGAAAGTCAGCAATTTGCTGACAGTGAGTAAGATTTTCTTTCCATAAGAAATCTAGAAAACAGGCTAAGAGATCTATGCTAACAGTAGTTGTGGAGTTTAAGAAAACTATGTAAGATGGCAAAAAGGTTGGTTAGACTGCATCTAGGTTTGCAATGTTTTATTAAAGAAAATTCAGCTGAGTGGCTTAACCAGAAACAGGATCACCTTTAGACACTAGTGCCTGCTCATCCTTCCTAGCTGGTGTAAAGAGATACTTGCTTCCAGACTTTCTTTGAGATGGCTTATGTAATTGCACAAGAACAGTAATAAGACCAGTGGCATTGGGTTTTTTGGGGGTTCATGTCTCATAGGTCTAAGATTTAGTGAATTCCCTAGCTTTGTCACCAGGAACCTATGGCCCCACTACTCCTGTGTTCAGCTCGTCTTGGTGGTTTTTTGGGTTCCTGCCTGTCTACCAGTGCTGTATGTATGTCTGTAAGACAGTGAATTACCAGGCAGAGAGAAGGACCTACGGAAAAGTAGAAATAACTTGTTCCCTCTCTGTTTTTCAACACCGCTCCTTCTACCAGTAGCAATGAAAAGAGGGAACTGGAGATTTACTGTTCCCTCTTTGTCTCCACATTCTCAGAATTTCCTCTTAGGCGCTGTCATCCCCTAACCTACAGGGTCAGATGGCAGACATGGCAGGGGTAAGCAGGCAAGGTGGAGGTAGAAGACAAGGTTGATAATATAGGAGTGGTATCATGTCTGTTTATTAGTGGGGCTAAAATAATTGCTTAATATTGGTTTCCTTATCTTGGTGCTGTTTATGGAAACTACCCACATGCATGTGATTTTGCTGCTTCCATCCACCACCACTAAAGAAAATGACACACTTTGTCTATTTTTGTATCTGGCTCTTATACAGAGGAACAGAAAAACAGCAAAAGAAAAATATGATTCGCAGCTGAATTGCATTGGGTCAGCTGCTGCATCATGTATCTTCTGCAAGGTTTGAATTAGTAGTGAAAAGTCCTGATCTTCCCTTCTTTAGTGATATCATAAACATGAACTTACAGAACTGATGGTAAACAGCTTCAAAGATCTTTAAACACCTTGTGATTTATTAAGAACCACACAAAAAGGGAACAAATTTCAAGTATCTGCATAACACAATCTCAATGACTGCACAAGTGTAGACCAAAGATCCATGTAAGCTGTTTTCTTGGCTTTGAAAGTGGCAAAAAGCCAATGTCTAAGGAAGAGTATAAAGGGGCAGGAACACAGTGATACTTGCTTTGAAAGTCTTGCCCAGCATTTAGAAGTTTTTTGACAAAGGACTTTGAGCAAAACCAAGGTTTTTCTTTCATAGATTTGCCTATTTACCTTTTTAACTTGTGTCCTTTCAGTGGCAAGGAGTTCTGCAAGCTGGCCTTCTATAGAAAAAACTGTCTCCTGTATTCATTCTGAATCCGCCACTATTTGATGTCCTTTAGTTATTTTACAAGAACCACAAGTGTGTAGATTAAACATTCTCCAAACCAGTACTGATTTTAAAAGCTTCCACTGCAAGTACGTGCACTTGACTCTTTTCCATACTGAAATATTTTGCTTCCTTTACTCATTCTTCATATAGAAATGTTTCCCTGGCTTTGTGCACCTCCACATTTTTTTCCTCTTTACATAATTATGTTAATCCCCATTGTCACTGTTATTTGTATCTGAATAAATTTGATGATATTATGGTCATGTTCATAAATATAAATATTAACATTGTCCAGTAATTTATTTGTATAAGCATGTCAGAAATTCTCATATCCAAGTGAAAAAAAAAAAAAAAGGGGATTTATATCATACATTAATGATTTTTGCTAGACTTTCCTATTAATGTTATCATCATATCTAACTTAGTCCAGAAATTTGTTATTCCTGAGGATCACAACTGCTCTTCTAAATACAACCTTTCATAAAAGGTTTACTGTTTGCATTTCTGTAAGTTGTTTGCTGGTTTTGTATGAGATATTTGGGTGAGTTCTGATGTGTTGTGTTTAACAAAAGCTGCATGGCAGCTAGACCTTAGTAGCATTTTTCAGCTTTTGTATGTACTTCATTACAATGTCCAAAGCAAAGACATAGTGAATAATTCTATGGAATGTTAATAAAAATCTGTTTATCAAAAGAAGCAACTTATATCCTAAATATAACTTCAATATAAGGAATTAGCCAGTGGGTCCTGGAACTTCTTTTTGAAAAGGATAATTTTTTTTCCCCAAAATATTGTCTGACTTAGGATTTTCTTTCAATGACAGCAGGGTGCATCTTTAACCTGATTTTTGAAAGCATATATTAAACTTTGTCAAATCTTACCTGTTGTGCATCTTCCCATTTCTCTTTGTTTTCTTCATCTAAGAGATTACTAATGATTTGAAAGAAGTTCTGAAAAATCAATTAAATAAAAGACTAAGTAAAATTTTTTCAAAGATATAAACTACCACATCCTTAACCTGACATTAAGAAAGCTTTCCTTTCTCTCTTACAGATGCAGTTATGAAGCATATTTTCTGTCAGTGGAAGAAATGATGTAGCACAATAATACATTAGACTGATAAGAGGGCACATATTTTATGGCAAATTCTTAAGTTTTGGCTATATATCAGGTTCCATAGTACCACTTTGTATGAAACAAGAGCCCTTTAAAACTTGCTAAACTTCTAAGTGTGACGGTATTCTATTTGCAAATTACTCTCATGCCAGAAACTAGACAACTACATATTTTGCAAAATACCAAAGTACATTTAAGAAAACACCAGTCTTAGGATCTTTAGTTTCCATTCAAAATGTGAAAATGGTCCTTAATAACCACACACATGGCATTCAATTGGTAAATACTGTTTCAAATCAGATGCTTCTTACTTTTATATGTCACCCTTGCCTCTATCCTTTTAGAAATTCCAACATAAAAGGAACAAGTAATTTCTGTTTCTTTGACCTTAAGCTGTTAATTTCTTTTTCTGATTCTCCTATTCATTTAAGTTTAAGGAAAAAAAAAAAAAAAAAGGCAGGACAGTTAGATACAAATCATACATTTTAAAAATCCCTTTTCTCCAAATGTTTGTGGAGAAATTTCCTTTCTAATTTTGTCTGCTCTGTCTAGCAATTTGTATTCCCAACTTCTTCATCCTTAAAAGCTAAGAATTTGTGCAGTCTGTTCTCATCTCTGTATCACATTTTGTGCAGAATGTCAATTTTGTCTACAGCCTGCCAATTATAATTTTTCTGTTCCTTCATAAAAGATACATGTACTTTCCAGTAACCTCAGCTGAAGAGTGCAACTAAGTTCCGCACAACCTCTAAAAATGTTTAACTGAAATACCAACCGTGTGACCCTGCTGGAACCCAAATGGTCATTACCTCACCTGTACTTACTTTTTAGCCATTTTGGGGTATAAACAGGACTTAAATAACACTTCAGTAAGAAGAAATTTTAACTCACTGTTAATGAAAGTACAAAGGATTTGACTGCACAGCTACTGAAATTAGAGTAGAAAAACTTTCAGCCTTTAGAGGATGGCGGGTATGCTTGAAAAGACATAAATTTCAAAACTGAGATATCACAGACACTTGACATGTTTCACAACCATATAAGTAAAACATTTTAAGATGCAAAATTGAAGAAAACTTGCAAAACGGATTTTTTGCATAACATTTTACCAGTCTAACCTAGTCCCAACACTAAGCACTTGACAAGCAAGAGGATCTATCTTTGCCTAATCATTAGGAAGTTAACTATGCTAACTATAAAATTCACATGGATAAAAATTTCTCTAACTTGACCACATTTACTCTAGAGGTGACTGACACTTTGCTAAACTTGGACAAAATAATCATGTACATTAATGAGGTTACATCTCTCACTGAAGTCAGTACCAAAATACCCATAAGCTTCAGTAACACAACGAACTTCACGAAAAGAAACAAAATAGCTCAGCAACCTCCTGTGAAAATTACAAGTAAGCTTTTGGACAAGACAGGAATTAATGCTGGGACATGAAAGAAAAATGTTCTCATGGTTTGATCCAATTTGCAGTGATACTGAAGGAAACTTTCCAGTCAAGTTGAAGATAAGGTGAGTAGATATAGCTACATATTGCTTATATACCTGGAATACTTTTAATCCCTTTCAGGCATTCAGTAGCAAAATAAAGCATAATGCAAGGAGTTATGTTTGGTATTTGTTACAAAGGATTTGCTGGTTTAACCAGGCTGGCAAACCACAATTGCGTAAATGCAACTTCAGCTAGCAAAAATATACATCTTCACTGGTCCCCCCAAGTGAAATAAACGATACTGGCCAAAGCACTTTCATGGCACTATAATCACATTTATTGTAGGGCATTGTAATTTTGGTGAAGACTTCTCCTAGGCAGAGTCGGCCTTATGAAGATTTTTGCCTGAGCAAAGCACTTTTCTAAACATGGTAGTTCTCCACTCTTCCAGTGCAATACTGTAGAAATACAGTGGACAGAAATTTTAACTTTAATTTATTAGGGCATCAGTAGCAGTCCAGCTGCAGCAGCATGGAACTCCATGTGGGATAATTTATCATACTAGTGTGTTGTTTTGAAGCTAGTTTTGTATTACATTGCAGACACTGATTCCCCTGCAGTCTAAGCCTTAATTGCAAAAGTATCCATGTCTGTGTAATGAGATCTATCTGACAGTAGGCTGGATTGCATGAAAAATGCTCAGGAGTTTAAAAGTTTCTTGTCGATGATATATTACATGGGTGTCCTAATAATGTTATGTTAGTTAAATTTTTTGTTTATTTCAGTTACAAAAAGCATTAAAATCATCAATAATTGACAGAAACATATCTGAAAAAGCTTATAAATAATCCTAGACTCAAATATAAGCAAAAGATGAGCAATAACATGTCTAATATGTATTTTTAGACTTGCCAATAAAGCATAAATCATGTATATGAACTTACTAATAAGAATATCTTTCTTCTTGAGATTTTTTTTCCCCTCTATTTCTAACCCTGGTTGGTGCCATATTTATGGTAGCAGTGGAGGGTGAGATGTGTGTAGGTTTTTCAGTCAAAGTGATTTTTCAAAGCAATACCAGTGCTTTGTGAATTAAACAGAGATGATCAAATTTGATTTGCTGTTTCAACAATGAATAGATATGAGATGCACTTCAAAACTGTGACAGGGGAAGAAGAGTTAAAAATTATTTTTGCTGCTTTGACTACTCTCTTGTTTATTGCATTAATCCTGAAAGAAACAACACTGTCTTTTAGTAAAGTGATAGACAGGTGTGAAGACTAAATTTCAGAAGAATTATGGATTTGATCTGAGGGTATTACTGCAGTAAACACTGGACTTCCCTGCAGAAACAAGCTTTTTTGTTTCATAGCAGGGTTTATATATTGCTGAACTGGCCACTGTAGAAAATCTTGGGACAGCCAGAATATAATTTTTAAGTCCTTTGTTTTTGCTCAGGCTTTTCTGATGAACATGCCATTTACAGTTGGGAATGGACAATTACATTTTCCTAATTTAAATTCCTTCCTTTCAATTTTTTTTTTCTGTAACACAATGGCTGCAGTTCTCTGTTCCAGTCCAAATTCTTTGACCCTCTCTGCAGGCATAAAGCTGTCATAAATCCTTTTATACAGCTGGAGAAGTATTCCTCCCTAGGAGGAATTAATGGATAGCCTAAAGTCACCTCCACTTTTGGACTTCAGCATAGGGAATGTGTGTGTGGGAGGGGGAAGGTGGAGGGAAAAAGTATTGGACAATCCTATTAAACCCTCACTGACAGCAATGGTCCCTGTGGCTAATATAAAAGGGATTATATTGCTCTAACTGCTTTGGGGAGAAACCTTGTCTCCTGTTGGTTGCTGCATCAGGGGATTGTACAACTCACTTTGCCATTCTGTTCTGAAGTGTAGTTCCTTTCCTTTCATCCTGTCCTTAGAAGGTAATTCAAGCACTTTTAGACCAGTTGTGGATAATGTTCCAAAATGTTGCTTACATTTTGCTTATTTAAAATTTGTATTACCTTCCTGGTAGAATCATTCTCCCATTTCCCACATTAAATGAAAGACCTTGCTTGCAGAAGAATTGAATGACTCTTGTCTTGCAATTATTTCTGCTACTGGAGTGATATTTTCAGTCACTTATGCTGGACACCTTCTTGTTTAACTGCGTTGTACATGGTTATTTTTGTTCCTGACATTGTATGTGAAAGTATACACAAATGTTGCAAAAAAGGTTAAAAGATGCAAAAGTAAAAAAAGTCATGTAATAAATAACTTGGCACTAGATATGCATACCTTAAAAACTTTATTACACTCTTGGTATTCTCTGCCTAAACAAGTAACATTTGCTATGCAGCATATCAGGCAGCAGCACCTTAATTTTGGGTAATTAGTTGGAAAACTTCAAATTTCATCTCACTTTTCTGTTCATTCATTTTTTAATGGACTCTCTGAATCACAATTTTTGCACTATTCATGAATATTAATACTGGATATAAACTAGAGATTATAGGCATTTGAAGGACTATCCAGATGGATGGAATGTGTAAGAAACGAATACATTCAGACATATATACTTTTTCTTTCTCAGTTATAATTCAAGTGTTGTTTTTGTATGGATCTTAAAAAATACTGTTGCCCATAATTCATCATAATCTATTTTTCTGACATCATGCAAAATGATAAATTATGACTTTTAGAGGTTTCAAACCTCACTCATGCTTTTCTGATAATTTCTTTAAAACCAAAATCAATCAGCTAAGAAATTCTACTCCTTGTCTAGTTCAAAAAATAGAATGCAATTAGAACACCACACAGAGCTTCTTCATAAAGAAGAATTTTCATGCAATTTTCATTTTTACCTTTTTGTCACTTATTTTGATGATGAGTTAGGAAGTACGAAAACGTGATAGTGCAAACAAAAAATAAATACGATAATCCAGATTATGGTAGAATATGTTTATATATGGGAAAATCCATGTTTCTCAGGAACCGGTAATAAATTTTAAATGTGTGTTACTGAGCCAGGATTTCATTTTATGTCATCAGAAGTCAGTAAAAGGAACCTTGCTTAATATATCCCCTGGGCAAAACATGGGCTTAATTCTGACTGTACTTACTTTCCTGAATACCGTGCATTGGGTTTTTTTTTATTTTAGCTTAGCTTGCAATTTGCTAATTTTTTTTGTTACTTTTATTTTTCCTGACTTGGAGTTAGAGTGTATTTTTAAACTAGGATTTAAGAACTCTTTGTATTTAGGCATGCAAATACTGAGATATAGTTATTTTCCTTTGGTTTGAGAAATCCTTCCTTGTTTCCTTCATAACATGGCTTACCAATTTTTACATTTTTTAATTTATTCATTTCTAAATTATTAACATTATTAAAATCATATTTAATGATTTTGTCAAGTTCTGCCAGAATACTATTATGAATTTTGGAAATAGCCGTACACTGCAGAATTAACAGAACTTTTGGCACTGTCATCAGTGGGAAAAAGACCAAATTCTCTCTAATGTATGTATGTAAACTGCAAATGACCTGATCTGCTAGGCCTATGAATAAAATCATTTGTATCAAGCAGTTTCTCCAGACTGGTTCTAACAAAGACGTCCTAATGCCTGTGAAACATGAAGAAGTCACACTGGGCTATCAGATTTCTGATTGCATGAAAAGATTTCAGAGAATAACATCCTGCTTAATAGTAAAACTTCATGAAAGTAGGAAAAGATACTGACTTGTATTCAATAAGAAAAAGAAAGATTGTTCAGCATACTTTTTGAAAAGCACTGTTTAAAAAAAATATTACTTTCAGCTGGCTGCAAGCCAACACAAGAAATGTTGGTTTTACTGTGGAAGTTAATTGTTTTTTGTGCATAGAAAAACTAGAAAAGTGAAAATATAATAGCAAGTCTTGAAAACTTAATTGAGAAAAAATATCTTCTCCAAGACATCTCCCTTCATCTGCATGCATCTATTCCAAAGTGTATTTATAATTTATGCTTACCTGTACATAAATACGTATGCATGACCTGCATTAATAACTTCATTACTAGTTTATGAAGGATCATTAAAACCTCTTTTTCATAAATATTATACACATCTACTTTCTTAGTATTCTTTTTCAGTAATCTACAGTCTTTGAAAAGTGTCTAGAATGCTCAGATATAGATGAAACCAATATATTGATCTAGAAGTCCTGAGTAATATTTACTTCAATCAACACTATGCAATGAGTTGTGCAGCCCATTATGTGGAAATAATTACAGTAGTTTTAGCTCTGACAGCATTTTATTTGTCCTCTTGTACAAGAAGAGTTAATCTAACATGTGAAATAGAAAATTTATATCAAATGCACTATCCATCACTCCTGTGCACTTTCAATGAGCTTTATTTATCTGAAATGAAGAAGCTATGCCAGAATTACATAACATTGTGGATAGATCTTGAACTGAAATGAACTAGTTTTGAACTGAAATGAACTGCAACAAAGAACACTAGTGAAACGTTTAGTGCCAAAAATTACCAACACCTCCTATCAACCAGACCAAACCTCAAAACACAAAGATACTGAAATGTTACAAAGGAAATATTTTGCATTTTTCACCTGCTGCATTGGTTTGGATATTTGTCTTATTAAATATAGCTGAGTCTTTTTTCTATTTTACACTTGGATCTTGGTTTTATATGAAGAATGCTTATGTCTATCATGCAGAAGACGATAGTTTCCTCATTGGGTAAAACAGTTGACATGCAGTATATTACAGAATACTGACATAAACTCCATCAATTGAAACATTACTTTTACAGTGTTTCTCTTACCTGCACCCCATCAGATGCAGGGATGTAACTTGCTCTTTTAAATGTGTCTGTAACATTTCTGAGAATTTCCACAGAAATTAGAAGGTCCCCAGCATAAAAATTTTTCCTCTGTGTTAAATCCAATAGTGTCTTGGTTACTTGGGACATGCCATCACCAGCCAACATCCTCTGACCCTTGGCAAGATGCTCTTTAATCTGTACCAATAGAACAAAATTAACATCAGAACCTACTTTACTGAGAAAAATATATGATAAATTCTAAACACAGCCAAAATATTAAATAGTAAAAAAAAAAAAAAAAGTTTATCCTGTTAAAGATAAGACGAAATAGTAGACTATGATTATAGAAATATTATTTTTATCAGAGATTCATTAATTTTATACTGAAAGCCTCTGAATTTCTTGTGTTTCACACATTTACTTCTTGGAACTCCATGGGCTGGACTGCAGCTTTAATCTGTTGTCATCACGCAGCAAGGAACTGGCCTTTGTCAGAGGAACATCTGTACAACCATGGCTGCCACTCACTTAAAAACTAAGAGCTCTGAAAGGAATAAATGCTAAGGCAGTACTTGTTATAATCTAATTTACTATAGGAAAGTAGACTCTTCATCTCTGCCAGCCCAGCTTGGTTAGTCAATGCAAGAGAGGGAGTTTAGATGGAAACTATTGTGGTGCTCTCTTCTGTAGCTCTAACACAAAAGTGTTAACTTGGAACAATCCTGTTTGTTTTTTCCAAGAAATGCAAATTAAATTATGAATAGCTCTTGTGTATCTGCCAAAAGAGCATACTTTAGCAGTAGCTCTCCCAGTAGATCTGTTCAGGGCTAGTGATCCAAAACAAATATGCTAGAAGTACCCTCCTGATAAGAAGCTGAACTTATGGATCTGATTAATTCTCAAAGCTGACTCAGCATCCCAGGAAGATGCAGAGTGAGTCACAAAAACAGGACAAGGCCAGACAAGGCAAAAAAAGAGGACATGGGTTAAACAACCTCTTTTTAAATATACATACAAATTTATGTATAAAACCACAAGTTTTTCTAAATTAAAAACTAAATTATCATAGAATCATAGAATATCCTGCGTCAGAAGGGTTTTAGATAAAAGAGAGTTACCCAACACAGACCTCACTCTCAGTAGGAGGGCTGAAAATACTATGCGACTGGCAACACAATTGATGTCACAGTCTTAAAAAATGTACTTTCAATTTCTTTTTAATTTGATCTTATTACTGACATATAGAGGGAAAAATTACTAATGTAACACACAGTTGAACTTGATGAGATTGAAAGTCTCCTCCAACCTTGATGATTCTGTGATAACAGGGTAGTGATGTGGAAGAAAGAGTGTAAAGATACCATTAGCCACTTCCAGATCTCCCCAGACACTTTCTGTCAATATGCAGGCCTTCATTATTTAAAGTAATATATGAGGATACACTATATAGTAAAAGTAGTACAATGTTTGAAAGGGTTGAAAATAACCCTCATGAAAGCCATCTAAAAAAATGCAATCATCTGCTGACATAGGACATCTAAGCAGCGGGTTGGTTTTTTTTTTTTTCATTCTGTTGGTTCATATTTTGGTTACATTCTCAACCTGTCTTCAGATAAACTAGATATATGTAACACAGCTGGGGCTGGGCAAAGTGGCTGCTTCAGGTTTCCTCACAGCCTTAAGTCTTCTTTAAGAGCAGCTGGGGATTGTTATGGACCACAACTGCCTTGACAAAACCCTAGAAATACTTTGGATTTGGGAGAATACCTGACCACTGTATCATGGACAGGGAATGAATCTATTCTATACCATGAGTACAGAGGTACAAGCATAATGGTATTATTAATACTTCAAAAAACACCAGTGAAAATAAGACCATTCATTCGTTAGGTTGGTTGCATTTTTTTAACAAATATTTCAGAAGAAATACCTCCCTTAGTCTTCAGAATATTGCAATACATAATCAGGCAAGAAGCTTGCTTGCAGAAATAATTTTGTGCAGTTTCTATTCCTTTTAGAAGGAGATTTTTAACATAATTGTATAAGAAAATAATAGTGAAGAAAAAAGTGTGAGAATGGAAGGAAACAGATTTCGGTAAATTCAGGAATCGGATATTGTACACATAACATTATGAACTACTTTCTTGGCAACAAGTGAAAGCAAACATGAACTTGATTTGTGTCTTTTCCTGTGAAAATTTTCTTGTGAAATCATGCCATTTGCCTCATCTGCTCACACATTGTGTCTCAGGAGCAAGTGAAAAGAGCATCAGCCAGCACAGTAACACTAAAGAATAGAACTTTTGCTGTAGCTCATCCGCCTGTTCCTTATACCAGAACATATTTCCAGATTTTGAGGATTAACAATATTCAGTGTACCTTCAGTCAAGCCCAAAAGACATACAACATAAAAGACAGTCCATAAACCTGAACTCCTAAATCTAACATGTGCCTCAGGATGTTCTGTGGGGAAGGCATCACACAATTTCAAGGCAGGATTTAAGAGAGAAAAAAAGAGATGTTCTTTTAATACCAGTAATAACAGCAATTGATCAGTCCTCATAAAAACTCTACTGTGATGTTACGCTTGTATAAACACTGGTAGGAAGGCTGTTGAACTATTTAGCAAGTTACTTTTTAGTGCATTATTTTGCTTTCTTTTGCTTCATCTATATGTTCATCTCCCATTTGTTTTTCCATCTTCCTGTGAGACTTTAAACTCACATTTTAAAGGTGGCAGAGGCCAAGTTGTTGATGGTTTTGGGACAAAAAAAGCACACAGAACTCTTAGTCTCAGTTGCTTTTGGAATGCAAATAATAAATTAAAATGATCCTAATTTTGACTGATTTTTATAGTTTTGAACAAGTAAAGCTCTATTTTTAGTAAAACATTTTGCAGATCTCTAATAGCAGAAGTGGGAGCTGTAGTATGGTGTTTGCTGCTTTCAGGAAGACATTTTGGTTGCTTTTTGGATGCAGGGATAAAAAAGGTCTATCAAGAGCCCACAATGTCACGGGACTAAATTATTACACCCGCTTCAAAAGTAGCCAGGATTGTAATGCAGGTGGTTCAAAGTATCTCAGAATTACTGTCTCTTAAAACCACAGTTCAGTTTGGAACACCATTTTTTTTTTTTTTTTTTTTTTTTTTTTTTTTTTTTAATTAAATACCCAGAAAGCTCAATTTCCCAGCCCAAGTACCCTTTCTCCCTTGGGCCACACCACTCATACACGGCTTCAAGAGTACCTTTTTTTTTTTCCATCCTCTCAAGCTGCAACCCGGAAGTTCCTTTCCCTGATCCTTAGCTACCCCTCCAGGCCCACACTGCCCTTGAGCTAGACTAGCAGCATACCCTTAGAAACAGCATAACAAAACAGAAGGTTGCAATGTGTTTAGGTAAGAAAAGTGGGTGAAAATTAGAGTTAACTAGGAGAAATTTTTGACTAAGATGGGCAAGCAATGTGCAGGAAAAAATTAACAGCCTCTTTATTATATTATTACATAATGTATTTTCTTCTCGTAAGACAGCTTACAACTCCTAAATACAACTTTAAAATCACAGGCCATTCACTCAGTTGATGTAAACTGGTGCAATAGTATTAAAGCCATTGACGATGTTCAGATTAGTATAAGTTGAAGGTAGTGAATTATTGCACAACCATCACAATAATCTTTCTGCGTGAAAATACAGAACATTCTCATCAGTAGTTAGCATAATGTCGTTCTCACCATACTGCTTACTTTCTGTGCTATGGTCACTGTGATATTATGCACTGGCCAAGAAAGCTATTTTGGTCACCACTCTAGGTCCTTGTAGTTCTCTGTGTGAAGGTCATTTTTTAGTGGTCTTACAGGCAGGCTCATTAAAAATAAAGTTTATGAGCCGAGAGATAGTGAAATGAAGCAGCTGTTAAACTGACACTTCAGTTGTCAGCGCAGCCTCTAGCTGCCTGCACTATATGGCTGCATACTTGAAAAATTACTGAAATGTTTAACTGGACTTTGACTCAGGGTCCAACTGCCTTTGTCCCCCGATTTAACAGAAAATATGATATAATAAAAATGCTGCTTTACAAAGTCAGATCTCCTAGGCCTCCAGCACTGGAGCACAAATTTATTACTGCATAGTAATTACTGCAAACTTAACAGCTAGATGTGGTTTAAAAGGACAGGAAACAATGAACCCTCAAGCAACCTATAAAAGACTTTTTGAAAAGAATTATCAATTTGAAGAGTAACTACACCATCAACCATTTTTCATTATTTTTGAAGACAATGTTGGATTCATGGCTAGATATTACTAATCTAAAATGATATCATTAATACATTTTATGGTAGGGGGAACTATTTGGGGAACCCAAATTAGGAAGCCTTACATAGAAGTGAGGAAAGATAGTTTGAAATTAAATATATCCTGAAATTGCTCATAATCTGCAAACCACTTGGCTTTCATTCAACTTCAGAACCCAAGACTAATATTTTATAAAGTATATTTCATAGTGCTCTTAAGATGCAGAAGTTATAAGAATCTCCACATCACACTGTAATGTGATGTCATTGTGAGAAAGAGCTTTCATACTTGAGAAAATTTTCATTACAGCTGGTTTTTTCCTGATAATCAATAGACAGTCCTTTAACTGTTTCGGCACAAAACTTTCATTTATTTCCCTCAATATAATACATTATTTCCAATTTATTTCTCTATTTTCAGGCTGTTTCAGTGTTCAAGAACATAATTTCATCCATCTTTTAAAAGAAACATAGTAAGATCTAAAGATAGGGCTATGCATCTTCAGGTATGCATTCAAATATTTATAACCTAATGTCATGCAAGAGATGTTTTCTGTGCATTTAGTATTTTATGAAAGAGATGGCTAAAGCAATACAAAGTAATTTTCCACTTTGTCATCAGTGAAATTAGTTAGTGGTCTCAATCTCGATCATGATAGCACACTATTAAATAAATATTTTGTGTGAAGAAGAAGACAATCATATATTCACTTTGTGTACAGCAGAAAATGGAAAAAGTAGTTGGTATACATTGTGCCAAGGAAGATTAAGGATATAAAAAAAAGGAAAACTTTACAACTATAAAGGAAAAGATGCACCACAGTTTACCTGAACAGACTATGCAGACTTCCATATTGGAGGCCTTAATAACAGCCAAGAAAAACAAAATGCTGGAATAACACAAGTGTAGCTGATTCTGATAGGACACAAGTTTGGGCTGGATGATCTCATTAATTTCTTTTCAGTTCTATAATGCTGTAACACATCCCTGCAAATCTTCTGAAACCCAAACAAAAGCCTCCTACAGTTTACCCCAACCAGAAAAGTTGAAGTTTAAGAAATGCCCTGAAATTGAACTTTTGCCTTCCTGCATTTACACACTCATGGTGTGCAATCTTCTGAGCCAAGTTTTTGCAGAAACTGTGCTTCAATCTGCGCCACCATGCATTCAGCTGAAATCATTACAACCCAATGCTTTAAGGAACTTATTCGAAATGTATATAGATAAAAAGAAAAATGAGGATCATTTCACTATATGGAAACAGTCTTTCCACTATCATAGCCTTCTAAATATTTTTAAGCAAAATGTTCCTCAAAATAGTGATTTGGTTTTACAGAAAGGAAGGTAGATCAATTACACAGAATCCTGTGCTCTTTTAGACATTAATTTCAGGCAAACTGAATATCTGCACAATGTCAGAGAAACTGCAAGTGCTTTTCTACATGGGAACAGATTTATAAAAGAATCTGAAAAAAATAATCTAGTATGTCAAAAATGTTTTTAGAAGAAGAACATGAACAGCTCAGAGGAAGGCTTCTTTTTTTCTGTACCTTTTTTCTCTGCCCTCTTTCACAAGAAGACTCCTACTATATTGTTCAAGAGATTTTTTTACCACTTTAACCCATTACATAATTCCTTTTTTTCAATCATCATCATCATCATCATCATCATCATCATCAATATTGTCAATTCTAGCTCTTGGAAGGCTGGAATGTATAGGTATAGGTTACCTACTATATAGGTAACAGAGAGAAAGAAATTACGCAGTTTCAGTATTTTGATTTGTGCATGGATCCAACGAAAGATTTTAATGAATATTTTGAATAGATAAGACTGCTCTCAGCAGAAAAAGAAATTACTCTAGGGATGAGGCATGACTAATCATTGAACAGATCACTAATTTTTTTCTTATACTTGTGTTTATTGACCAAGATTTCTATTATTATTTTATTAAGTACCACTCTTAAATTCTCCAATCATGTGTGATTAAATCCTGCTCACGTTGGCATGCTGTGTGAGAGATCTTGTTGTTGTTATTGTTGTCTCTGTTTTTGACCAGAGGGCATGTCTTCAAGATTTGTGTTATCTATGTATAATGCAACCTGACAAGAGCAAGAGTTGAGAGGAAAATGAGAATGACGACTCTGAGAGGTTTGTTTTCATTCTATGACAGACATAACATTGCTTGAGGTAAAGTCTCCTGGTTCTCCATACTGACTGAATGGCTGAGGCTATGGGTCACAAAGAGACGTACTACAAATGAGTTGTCTTTCATTTTTTATGCTACACGGTCATCCTGGTAAGTATGTGTCCATAAACCATAAAGCTCTGATAAATGCTTCAATTTAAATACTTGATTTTAACCAAGTTCTATACTTATTTGATTTTGTTTCCATACAGTCATTTCCATGACACTCACTTGTGATACCAGGGCAAACCAAAAAGTGTTTTTCAAGGAAATGAGCATTATTGGGGAGCCCTAATTTCTGCTTGGGTGTACTATACATGGTAATAAGCAAGAGAAAAACCCTTGGACCCTCATATACTTAGTAAACCATGGAGGGGGGAATGCAGCCAGTGAAGTAGTGGACAAAAAAAGCAAGGGAATGATTGTAGGTATAAGATGCTGTGACCACTTCTTTGTCTCCTGCTGCTAAGCCAAATTCTTGCCATTCCGTAGCTAGTGCCGCATTCAGTTGGAATGAAGGTTCCTGCAGTTCTGGGAGACTTTATGGGAAAATTAGATGAAATCTTTATCGAATTCTGAAATGGCCTTCTATTGCTTTACCTCTGGACATATCCTAGTGAAGTTCACCTGTGGCTGCGGTCTTGGTTGGCTGGTTTGGAATATCAATGTGATCAGGGAACACTCAGCTGCTCACTACTGCAGCAGACACAGCAGCAGCACCAGCAAACATAGAAGCACATTTAATTTAACACACATATTAAACCTTGGTAAATGTGTGTGCTCCAGACACGGAAAAATTATTATGGATCCTGACATGATAATGGGGACTTTTCTTTGAATTTAACAAGTGGGATTGGTTGGCTATTGAAAACCAGATATTCAAAAGCAGAAAGGAAGAAAAGGAACTCTCCAGGTTGAATTAAGTTGTGATGTGCTTGTGCAGAAAAGCAGGTAAATGTTTACTCTTACTGCATAGCATCTCTAAGATTGAGGTGCATGTATACATTGGCAAGACCACAGAATCATAGAATTATTTATTGTTTATTATTTTGAATTATTTAGGTTGGAAAGGACCTTTAATATCATGGAGTCCAACTATTATCCCAGCACTGCCAAATCCACCACTAAACCATGTCCACAAGTGCCACATCTGTATGTCTTTTAAACACCTCCAGGGTTTGGGGCTTGACAATCTTTTCCAGGAAGAACTTTTCCTAGTATCTAGTCTAAACCTTCCCTGGATCAACTTGAGGTCATTTCCTCTTATCCTGTCACTTGTTACCTGGGAGGAGACCTCCTTTCAGGTTGTAGAGTGCCCTCACCATCAAGCAAATAGTGATACCAAAGTCATTAGACGTTTTTTCCTGGAGTTTTAATCTTCTTCTGTGTAGAATGGGAAAATGTTGGGGAGGCAGGAGAAAACTGTTGCCTTTCACAATCTCTTGATCAGTTGTTCTCTGATAAGAGAAAAGTTTGTCATGCTCCAGACAAGATAACGGAAGTGACAAAACAGAGCTGCAGATTCTGGCCTTCCAAGGGAAGTGAGGAAAGGAAAGCACATCATTTACTGATATAATAACCCTGCCTATCAAAGGCTGTGAAGGTGAAGATGAATAGCTGGCATATATCAATGTAAGTATAGACCGAGGAAGAAAAGAAAATGTTGTTTTTGAGGCCTCTGCATTCAAATCTATAAAACTAAGCCTGGCTGCTTTGCTCTGCAGCTATATAAAAAGAAATGAAGCACTAAACTAGCAAAAAAAAAGGAGCAATAAATTTTTTAGGAGGAATCCTTTCATTCCCCAGAGTACAGCAGTCATTTCAGTGAGGAGTACACGGACAGGCTGATATGCTGCCCTTTAATATAATTTGGAAAAACAAAATCATCTCTAATGAGCTGCAGCTGAGCAAATCATTATTCACCTCAGAGCTCTTCTTATCAAATTATATTTTAGCCAAGCACTTGCAAAACTGTGAATAACGCTGCTGTGGAAAAAGTTGAAACAAAATTATAGTATGAGCAGAAGCAGCAGAAATGCATTTTTATGGCTATATTATTAGTTTGGTATGTAAAGATTCACCTGCATGAGTTCCCATGCTCCTTTGTAAGTGCTAATATTTTGACATCAATGTGATAATTCATATATAGATTTTTCCTTCCTAAATCTCAAGAGTTAAGAGATATTTTAGCTTCCCAACTTTCTCTTTCTGCTAAAAAGCAGCCCATTTGGAATGAATGCATGTTGCATTAGGTGTTATATCACTCAGATTGGCACTGTGTTCAGCCCTGGGACCCCCAATATAAGAAGGGCACATATCTGTTGCAGTGAGACCAGAGAAGGGCTACAGAGATGATCAGAGAGATGCAGCATCACTCCTATGAATGGCTGAGAGAGTTGGGATTGTTCAGCTGGAGAAGGCTCCAGGAAGATCTTGTATCAGCCTTCCAGTACCTTTTTACAAGAACATGTAGTGACAGGACAAGGGGGAATGGCTTCAGACTGAAAGAAGGTAGAGTTAGATTAGATATTAGGGAGAAATTCTTTACTGTGAATGTGGTGAGGCACTGGGACAGGTTGCCCAGACAAGTTGTGGGTGCCCCATCCCTAGAGGTGTTCCAGGCCGGGTGGGATGGAGCTTTGGGGGACCTGATGTTGTGAAAGGTGTCCCTACCGATGTCAGGGAGAATGGAACTAGATGTTTTTTATGATCCTTTCCAACCCAAACCATTCTATGATTCTATGAAATTACTGCCTTATTTTTATCACAGCAACTAAATATAGAATTTCATCATCCAGCCTAGAAAACTGTGCTTCATAGGTTTATAAAACGGGCTGTATTAGTAGAGATTTTTTGATAATATTGGAGATGTCCTTCAGGAAAAAAGTTTCTTGATAACAGGCTTTAGTCTTCATTATTATTTATGAGTGTAGTTCAAATCTCTTCCAAATCAGAGTGTCCAAAAGACATGTAAAGGAAAACTCCCTTTAGGCAAAAGGGCTATTTTAGTGTGTGGTAAGACATTAATAATACTTTTTAAAGCCGATCCCTCACAAAATTATCTTCTTTTTTGAAATTCAATAAATCCCATTGCTTAGTATGAATGTGTAATAGAGTAGAAAACAGAAATAACCTATGTATTCAAGTATTTCCTCCATTTTCATAAAATCAGTTTCTAATGCTCCACGGTAAGATTTTATGTATTAATGGTTTTCATTAAAAATGGTCAGAAAAGCTTCAATATTCAATTCCTAAAAAGCTGCAAAAAAAAGCTGTGAAATCTCATTGCTCTTCCAAACCTATTTTAATCTCATTTTATTTTTTTTTCATTAGCTCCCATTCAAGCCTTTTGTTTCCTGATTTTTAGATTTTAGGCAGTTGTGGAGGAGGTGAATGGTTTCTTGTTTCAGTTTGGGTTTTTTGTTTTGTTTGTTTTGTTGTTTTTTCTAATTTAGGTGGCTATTATCCATAGAATGGATTAAGAATAGATGAAGTCTTTATGCCTCTTGGAAGCAGGGTAATGTAGGATATTTCTGATTCTGGGGACTTGCTTCTTAGTCGTATTGCTTTTACTGTACCAAATTCGACTGCCTTCAAGAGCATATGAAAGCAAAATGAACTCTTATTTGAGGCTTTTCAGTCACTTTTTTTTTTTTTTTTTATACCATCTGAAGTAGGCCTGTGGGCTCCTGATCTCTGATTCTATCCTTGGTCCAGCAGTCACGCATATCTAATCACAGTACAAATAAATTTCTTAGTCTCAGGAAAGATTTCACCCTGTTTATCCAAATAAAGTAGAAAAACCACACCTCAGAAGACACTGGTCCAAGTTAGTCAAGGTATTACTAGGCAAAATAGACAATTCTACATAAAATAATTAGGCAGACCATTTTCTGCTTCCAGATCAAAAGAAGATAATGAGCAATGAGGAGCATACTTTATAATATTAGACAGACTAAGTTTGAGTCATTAGATCATCATCTAATCTGCCTTTCTACATATAACAGTCCATTAAGCTAGCAACAGATACACTTTAAAGAGATTAAAGTATGTTAGTTAGACCAAAGTAGTCCAGTTTTCAGAAAATGAAACTATATTCCAAGGATAGGAAGAGAGAACAGGCTTTAGCAAGGTCCATAGCTTCTGCTATAGCAGTAACTGATTTGGTAAAAAGGTCTGAAAACCCAAATTATGGCTCTCCTACAGAAGGGAAAAATCCTCCAAATTCTGAGAATTTAATCTGGAATTACAGAAAGGAAATTCCTCATTATTAACAAAAATATGGTGATCAGAATGTGACTAAGAACTTTCCAGAAGGAACTGAAGAAAGGTATTCTCTGCTCTTTATTTTATTAAACCTTATGATTTTACTATATCTCCATCCACAATAAATAAAAGACACTTGGGAGAATTTCTTGTTGTAATCTCCTTTTTCCCAAGAACACATTTAACAAATTGCACATCATTGGACAAAAGAATCTTCTCAGCTACAATGACTGGCAATGGACTCAAAACACCATGCTTGACTAACAACATTTTCTTAATGCAGAGCCTCAGTTACTGCAAAGACATTATGACAATGCAAGAAAACCAGAACAAGATCTGGTGTATGATCTGTGATGTTTCTTTTTCTGCTCATCAAGTTATTGCTTGATCCTCTAGGTTATGATTCCAGGAGGCAAAGTATACCTATTTATCACTTTGAATTTTCCACTTATATTGCTTTAAGTAGGAAGAATAATTGTAATTAGGTTCTTTAAATATTATTATTTGAGCTAAGCAAATAATTTCCCAAGGGTTTATTTAATGGATTTGGGCATTTTTGTGCCTTAATATGTTCAGTGAATAAATTTTCTTATTAGTCAATCAGCTGTATAAGCCGGTCAAACAGTATTTGTTGAATTAATTTGATGATTGATTTGTACCAAATGTTGGATAAATTATTCCTGACTAATTAATTCCATTACTCAAAGAGATCTAATTATCATCCCTAGTTTTAAAAAGAACCTGTACTCCATAGTGCACAAGGTAAAATAAACAGAAGTACAGTCTGTACATTTGTAGCATAGCTGACATGCATCATTCTCTTAACTGCTTTTCCTCAAACTCCTACCATGTAGGACACAGTGCCCTTGAAAGACATAAACTGAGTGCTGATCTCCACAAGTCGAACCATTCCCCTCTAGTATCTCATCATGTTCAAGTGCATAGTCTCTTCAGAAGCCCTGTAGTTATTATATTTTTACCATGCCAGGAATTTTCTGAGTTGTCCTATGGAGATGTAGGAACATTAAGAAGGAAGAGTGGCTAGGCACTAATTCAGAAGACATGAGATAGATTTCCTGCCTAATTGGTCTCAGGTCTCCATCAACAAAAAATGGAGATGTAGCACAAACTGATCTCGAGAATATACTGAAGAGATACATTAATTTATGACTGTGAATTACTCTGAAACGGTTTCAATAGAATATTAAGTATAATATTGATAAATGTATCAAAAAGTGGCCCACGAGTCCAGACAATATAATTTAACCCATAGAAAATCCTGTTTTCTTTTGAGGTGCCATAACCTACATCTGAAAGGCCAGGGCATGCAGTAGAGGCAGTAAGTCTGCCTGGCACATTCTGTACGTGATTGGAAAAAGCTATGTTATTCATAGTGCTGGGGGTTATGAGCAAAGTATATTATCTTTAGCACTATGGGTGTCTTTTTAGCTTTAATGCTCTCCATCTATACACACAGACTTTCAAAACGATTTTGAGATTAAAAGATTAAAAGATGGTGCCATTTTACGATGATTTACAGAGCTACCAGTTGGTTTCAATACAAGTCTTGAGTTTAGCTGAAGAACATACAGCACTAGCTGGGTTTCTGCTACTTTAATACTGCTTATTAGGGGTTGAAATTTGTTCCATGTCACTTGCAGGTGAGCAATAGAGAAAATTGTAAAAATACAAGAAGCTTCGTGCATGAGGCAGTGAACCTACTGCAGTTACATATAGTAAGGAAACAGTCTTCAGGGGTCAATCACCTGTGGTTATGTGGTAAAATTCTACACTATATATAGCAAAGAATTGTGGTTTCCTTGTGTTAAACTCTCTATCCCTCCTCTGTCCCAGAAAATCACGCTTTTATTGCCTGCTGACAATGGCTTCTCTGCTGTGCAACCCTCTAAAGCATGGTAGGCATTGTTTGGGAGCATGCTCACTGGTACGGTCTGAAATGATGTCAGGGAGCATGCTAACAGATACACAGTTAAACACTGCAGATGACTACAGGGATGGCTTTTAAGCTTATTTTCTAGTGCAAGTATAAGCTTCCAGCTCAGCACTTGTGTGGTCAGGTTAGCAGGCCAAGAAAGTATTCTCCAGCTCCCATGATACTAAACACTTTTCTTTAAATAGTATTTTCTTATGTGCAGCATCATGTCAGTTCTACTGCATGATTTCTGGTTCTTGATCATATGTGATTTGTTTGGAGGGCAAAAAGACAGGGACTTGTATGTACAGAATACTTGCTTTAATGCATTAAATAATGTATTTATGTACATTAACTGCTTTTTATCAACTTTAGGAACATAATTTTTTTGAAGATGTACTACTTTTATATACTTCAGATAATAAATTAAAGGGATTCAGCTCAGACTCAGATTTTATGGAAACAATTCACAGAATTGAGTGATATCCCCCTCTATTCCTGGTCTGGACTGGTAAAATAACTTTATTGGTAAGTGCACACTGAGACATCTCATAAAAGCTTTCATAAGCACACATATTTATTATAGCAACACCGTCTGTCAGCAGCTTCCTTACAAAGCCCTGTTTTCAGGGATTTATGGAACTGACATATGTATCGTGGGGGGACAAGCCTACATTTGCAGGGAGATGACCTTATAGGTCTTTACCTCTATTTTCTCTGATTCTTTAAATATGTTGTGTTGTTCACTTTGAGAAGCAGAAAGATGTAAGACAGACTAATTTTCTTTGTGAACAGCTCCCAAGTGTAAAAGAAGTCCACTTTTCTTCTTTAATTTGTGTGCATATGAACTAGACTTAAATTTTGTGCAGCAATAAGATATGTTTAGGTGCGTGTGTAATTTTTAAGAAGCTTTACCTATTTTTAAATGTTCTTTGGCAGAAAGAATATTTCACAGTGTCATTTACACATAATTAATATTTCCAAAAAGGAAATACAGAAAAAAAAGACAAATCTGCACTAGGTTAGAAATGTTTTCTTTTGTTTAACTAGTCACACTTGAGGCTCTTGAAAAATTACTAGTGCCTACCAAAGTTAGCTAGGTTAAGTCAAACCACTGAATAACATGAAACAGCATTTCACACTGTTTGAGTTGCAAACTAGCATAGACATAACATATGCAGCTGTTGCAAAAGAATAAAATACCAAAATTATTAAATGCAAAACTATTACAGCCAATTTAATGTGCTCTTCTGATCATGAACACTAAAGGGAGAGACGAACATGCAGGCAGCTATGTAAAATAGGAAAGTTTCTGTGTAGTGGGGAAAATTCCTTTGACAAGCTACTCTGTCCTATTTTAAAAATAATTCTTGCTTTGGCCTACTCTGAAACTGAATCCCAGGCCTCAGATAAATTGGATCTAATGAAACAGAAATGCAGCTCAAAGGAATTAATCAAAATCTCCTCTAAGCAGCAATCCAGATTTGAGGGATGACAGCCCGGCTACTGCTTTTCAAGCCACCAAAGAATTTTAAACATGTTTACAGAAGTGTTGCACTTGGTTGAGAGGTTGGGAAGTTCTGAAGCACAGGGCTGTATTATTGTGCCTCTGCTGAATGATAAACTGAGCAGTGGCCTTTGGAAAAGGATGCAGAGTAATAACAATGTCAGTAGAATATATCATGCAGGCAAAAACCATTGTCCATGAGAATCTTCAAAGGCTCACCTCCTGCTATAGTATTAACCTGGCTGAATGCTTCAGCTAGGGACATAGAGGGTGATCAGTATACCTAACATATACCATGGTAGCATATTTATAAATCAATGTACATGAAGTATTACATCTATCCATATAAACATATTTAGGCAGTACATAAATGTATAATGCTTATGCTTTGCAAAGAAACTTTTTGTTAGGCTTTTTGAAAAAAACCCACATAGTATTCCTTCATCTAGATTTACTTTACTTTTCCCAAGACACTGCAATAGCTTTACCCTATAATCATTTCCTATTGTTACATTCGAAGTTGAAGTTCTAAATTTGATAGCAAAAAGAAATATCATTCCTGGCTTCCTACTCTGCAATTAAAGAATTCATGGTATTATAAAATTCTGAGCATGTTGCTCTTCCAGTAAATCTCATTTATTCACATCTCATTTTCTAATAAACTAAAATATGTCTTACCTCTGACCCCTACAAAAATTTCACACGGTGGACATGAAAGAAGGGAATCTGATTCATTTTTGCACTTCTACTTTAAGACAAGGCTTATTTCACAAACACCAGCATTATACAAGATCAAAATAATACCCTTTAATATAAAATATTTTTCTCAGATCTGTTTTCCTCCTGGCATTGCTTATCAGAAACCTAACAGTAAATAAGTAAGTTTCTTTTCACACCAATGATTAGTAATGAATAAACAGAGCAAGTACTAAAGCTGACTTTGCACCTACTGAATGCTGCAAGTGTCTGTACTCGTTTGATATGCATCTAGCAAAGCTTGGATGTTCCCAAAAGGCCACTCCATGAACACTGAGAGAGCAGCGTCTGCTAGTGGTGCCTGTAAGACACAAAGACAGAAAATATTTATAAAAGTGAGAGCAACTGGAAAGAATGAACCTTATTTCATCTACACTCCATGCTATTTTAAAGGCACACATAGAAACAATTTCATGCAATGATCATCAGTATACAGAGGTGTAAGATTCTGAAACACATTTCAATGTTTACTTGATTGCTTTTTAGCAGTATTTTCTTAATTAAAAATATTTTTATATTTTCCCTCATTTTCATCACTTTGCCTGATAGATCCAGTCAAATTGATTTCTTGTCAGCTTTTTCTCCCTGGCTATAATGCTCATATGTATATGTATACATATGTATGTATACAGATATACATATATACCACAGGCCCATGCATACATGTAAGCTGTAAGAGACAGTATTTGTACATGTGTATATATGCATGCACATGCATAGGTACGTATGTGAGGTTTATAGAGATATATTCACATATATGCATATTTATATGACTCTAGTAACAATTTATCTAGGACACAATGCAAAATATTTCTCCCCTTTTTTCTCATCATAAAATTTCAAAGTAGTACTGTACCTGTGGCATTGAGAGGACATCGATTGAAAGCCATGTCCCCAGCTGGGGTCCTTTTCCACACCATTGACATCAAATAGTCTTCAGGACATATTTCATAAGGTGCTGCCATTTATAAATGAGAATTTAAATAGAAACATTAGCATATTTTATATCAGAAAAATAGGTGTTCAATTTTAGCCTACCTTTTCCTGAGATGTGTATGTTAACATAACTTGGGTTAATTTTAAGTTTGAAATACAAAAACGCAAAAGTGAGAAGCCTGAAATTTTGCATATCCATCTTTGTGATAGTATTTATTTCATATAACCCATGTCTTTATTCTCTCTAGCAAACAAGCACTTTTTAGGTTGTAGCTGCAATATTTTTGATTCAAAGGTTTGAATCTTTCCTTGTTGTTCTAGTTTAATCAGTAACATTAAGCAACTATCAAAAGATGATGAGACTTAAACTGTGATAAGCTACGATGCTTATCTTAAACTAAAATTTGTAAAGATGTTTCAAAAATTGAATCTGTATGTGAAAGAATCAGCTCTGAAAAGACAGTGGAAATATTAAACGTGCTAGAAGTGCTAAATAAGAGCTGTATATTCTGAAGGTTATAAAAGCAGGTTATTTCTTTGAAATGTGTTTCAGTACAAGTTGGTAATTAAGAAAGTATAGTCAATAATGTGGGACTGAATGTCTATAAAACAAAATAACCTTTTACTGGTTATTGCAATACCATTTAAAGGGAAAAATATTGTCACAATTTTGTAGTAACAGAACTGCATGGGGAAAAATAAACTTCAGCAAATGCTTCATGTTTTATTTTAGCATGGTCACGACTACAGATTCCTTTTGCTCTTTGGATATTACCGTAGATTCCAGTTTATCATTTTTGAGAAAATTAGATTAACACAGAAAACATCTGGCTGAAGTCATCTCACAACTCACATCACTGACATGTTAGTTACTGAAATCTAATTCACTCCAAGTTCAGCAGAAAAAATCAAGAATTGTTTATTATTATATGTATTTCCTGAAAAAAAATGTAACCCTGCTGTATTACAGCAAAGTGGTTACAAAGCAACAAAAAAGAAGAGAAAGGAAATTCATTCTAGCAGATGGTGTGGTAAGGCAGAAAGCAATTCAATGATTCACCCATGGCTGCACGGGAAATCTCTAGCAGAGGCAGGAACAGACTACAGATTTTGTCCATCCCATTATCTAACCCATAAAATCGTCCATCTTCCTTGTTTCTTACTTCTGCTGACGGAAGTGTGAGCAAGGGAACTGAGTAGACTTTTGCATAAAGCTGTACCCTGTCTTTGTAGAGGACAAAGAATACCTAGCAGATGGCTCAGTAATACTAATATGAATCACAGTTGGGCAGAAAAATTGCTTGCTAAATTTGCCTCACCATCAGCATTCCTGAATTGTAAATCAAGACAGTTGGTGCTGCTAAAAAAGCAAGAGATCCATTAATGGCAAAACCCAAAGAAAGTCAGTTATATTCATAATCTAGAATACTAGCCCTACTTCAGATATGCCCACAGAGCGAATGCATCAGGACAGTGTTACACTGGGAAAAGCCAGATTTTGATAAACATAAGCCATCTGGTGACATAAGCAAATGCAATTACCATTCTATTATGACCTTATAAACAAAAGAAATGTTCTGTTTTGGGGAGCGTAAATTAACATAATAAGGAGGTAATATTATAAATTATATAAATTTGCTAGAGCTTAGAGCTCTTTGAGAACTGTATTTGTTATGCAGTCATGGCCATTTGAAATGTGTTGTGTTCACTAATCAACACTTTAGGTGTTGGTTCTCGGAGCTAAAACTCTTACTTCCTTCCACATACTGAACATTAAATGTGGGCTTTTTTTCTGGAAATAAAAAATATACATGCATCTATATGCACGCTTGAATACACCATATTTTCTCTTTTACATTAGCAAGTCACAGATTTCCCATCTATTTGGAAAGGTACTAGTGAGCTTTGCATTAAGGTTTTCAGAACTCAAAATTACATTGAAACTTTAACCTAGTGTCTCAGGTAAACAGTGCTCCTGTGTGTTGTGTTCAAAGTAAAAGGCACTCCCAAGACCTAGATTTTTCAGGAAGGAGGTGGGGGAGCAGCTGGAACTTTGAAGAGGGTCCTCTTAGCCCAGGCAAAGAAGTTTCCTGGTCTTAGGATGACTCTTGGCCTCTTAATGCTTCGTACAAGGATCAAAGAATCAAGGAATGCTGCAGATTAAAACAAACCTGTTCTTCCTAAAGCTAAAACATATCTGGCAGAGCTTACTCATCAGGCATCCACCCACATTAAAGCATCTGTGAGGCTGCAACCCATGTTGCTCATGGAGGCATTATAGTCACACCGGAGTGGTACCATATCTGAATTTAAAAGCTTCACTGATCCTGCTGGCTCTTCTCAGGACCAATTTAAGTATTTCTGTAACTATGGCACAGTTAATTCATAACACACCCACAGATAAACATGACTTTGCTGTACAAAATCATAGAGAACTACTAGAATTTAGAAGCAAACAGCAAATACTGAGCTAAAATTTGCTATCATTGGCAAATAAAAGGCAGGCCCCTTTCACTCATGACGTTAATCAGCAGTACCTTCCCACACAAATGTGCCACATTATACCGAAGCACAAACACTCAACTAAGTCAATGGTCTAGAAGCACAGTCTTCTGACATTACTGCAGAGAGGACCTGCATCTCCTAGAGGCAATCGACCCACTTGGGATCTCTGGAAGCTCTGTACAACACACAAAGCAAGAGACACACAGGCAGCCTCACAGGGTTTATCATCTACGTAGACAGATAAAAAATATGGGAAAGGGTAATGAAAGGGTGAAGCAAGTTAGCCTACAGCACACAGTATCTCAAATGATGATAGAACTACAGCTCCTCTCTTGAATCTTAATTCAATGCCCCAGGCAAAATTATCTTAAACAAAGGAAATACGAAAAAAGCTTTCAAACATCTTATAGAATAGTGTTGTAATCAGAGACAAAACAAAAACCAAAGGTTTAATTTTATTATTTATCTGTTGACAATTATTTGAATCTTCTCCCTTCTCATATACTATCTTATCTATCTAATATTTTTCCAAAAAAAACTTTTACCTTCGTTAGGAAATCATTAGCTAGTCTTTGGTAGCAGTTGTGCACTCTTGTCTTTCTGTTAACACGATAGTCTAGCATTGTTTTCAGTAATATTTTGGTCTAAAAAGGTTCCTTAGATTTTCTACTACTGAAAATAAGCTTATAAGAAACATACTGAGAATCTCTTTTGAGTAAAATCGTAAAGCATTAATATTGGAAACATGTAGAGAGTTAATAAAGATTTAACTATTATGGAATTAAGTATTTCTGGAAACCAGCACTGTACTACTAGAAAATGATATATTCTTAAAGTTGCCATAAGAACATAGTCCTATTTTTATAAAAATAATTTTACAGAAGTCTTCTACTCTGAATAATGCTGCACTTTGGTTTTGGTTCTCACATCTCTTCATTTTTACTGACACATTTGGTGGAAATTGCCTTATTTCTCTTACACATTTTACAAGTTTCTGATCATGCCATGATGTACTGATAACTCCTTATCAGATGCAATTTATTTTGTTATCTAGCTGTCTCCATTATTCTTATGGGACAGATCTAGTGTTCATTCATCTTGTGTAAATTTTCTGCAGTGACTCCTGAGTGACTAGCCACTTACCAAATATGGAAAGTTTTTTTACTTTCTCTGATTTGTTTCCAATTTTCAGAAGTTTTCCTTCTCAGAAAAAATATTTTGAGTGCAGAGTACTCCTGACTTACTAGGAGTGAAATTTAACTTTAGACATTTGCGATGCAACAGAGGAGCAAAATATCTTCAGATCTTTGTTTTTCATTCCCAGATTATTACACAATGGAAGGAAAAAACCCATACTTTTAAAATTTATAGCTGTGAATAAAAACAAATCATAAAGAAAGGTATTCAAAATTCGTCGAGAAACCAACATGTTTGAGAAACCAACTTTCAGATAGTAGTTCTGAGCTTGCCTCTCTTAATGCTGCTTATATTCAGCTTCTACGAATGTAATTCAGTCTATGCCCAAACCATTTGAGGAGAATCACTGAGAAACTATGAAGAAAATTTTGCATAATATAATACTTTCCAATTTTACTTAGTGTTTATAGAATGTATATCTGTATATAATTTTATTAAATTTTGGTAAATTATCCACTCTCTACTTTTAAACCTGAGACTCTTTAGTAAATGTCAGTCTAGAAGCAAATAAATCTCTAATTGATGTCCAATTGTCTGCACAAGCACATAACAAGTGCTTTTGTTATAGTTTCTATAAGCACACTGATTCTAAACTAGAATTAATCAAGTAAATAAAGAAATTTACCAAATGCAAATAAAGTTCTGCGTGCATTTGACTTGTAAATACATCTGTAAAATATTTTATTAACAGCAGGTGGCAACCTTTGAAAATTCGACTGCAGCAGCATGGTTTTACTTTTAAATATACAAATGCAAATTATTTCAAGAATGGTTTTATAAGCAGAAGCTAGTTCATCTGACTGTCTGCTTATTGAGAAGATTCAAATTAATCTTCTATTAGTGTTGTGCTTTTATAGAGAAAGTCTGCATTACCTATGGAAATTAGTTTGCTTAGGAATCCAGTACAAATACTATTTTGTACTGCTTTCCAAATAATGAAATTTGTATTAAAATTAAAGAGATCATTTAAAAACCAAGTTAAATTCAGTTAACTTCTACAATATAATGTTATAACTTTCTAACTACAAATAGTCTTTTTGTTATTCTTCGAATGCAATGAGATTAATTGTTCTGCTGTACTGCCAATACCTTGAAAACTGTTCTTTGATGACTGTCAAGGGACAAACGTGCTGCCTATGAAAAATATGGGCTTGATAACATAAAATTCACATTTGATAAAATTCTCATTTCCTGACCCAAAGCATCCCTGCTACTTAAGTCATTCTCTGACTACCAAAGAACACAGCCAGTGAAATGTCCAGAAGTCAGATTGTTAGATTGATTTTTTGCTGCTTCCTGGCTTGCAGTTCAGATCACATAATTTCCCAAGTGAACGGCTAAAACATCCTACCTTACTAACACCTTATTTTGTTATCTTTCACCTATCCAACAATGTATTCTTTCACTTTAGGACAATATGCATTTACTGATAAATATTATCTGATTCACCAGATATTCCTCTTTATTCATCATTTTTGAAGACGCTCACAATTAAACTTTTATTAGCTTTCTGCAGAAAAGACAAGGGCAAAGTAAAAAGTGATACAAAGTAATATACTCAAGCATTATATTAAAACAGGAAATATATGTCTTTTTCTTTTTAATTTACTTTCCTTTTTATAAAAGGTTGCTCATGTATTTATTCATTCATCCTCTACACTATGGTAAGGCTGACTTTATCCCTTATTTTTACTGCACTGGAATTTAACCCAAACGTATTACAGAGATGTCACTTGATAAAAGGAATTCCAAATTACAAAACCAGCCCTGATATATTCTCAGATACAGTGCATTCTAAGAGACTTTCTGCAGCAAATTGTTCACGCTCCAAATACTATAGGCATTCCTAGACAATCAATATCTTTCTGATAAATTTTACTATTATATTTTGCATTATTCAAAACATGATGCATTGCTCACATGTCCAATAGGGCTAATTTGCACCTAGCTGCATAAACAGAAATCTACTGAGAAAACCAGCAGTGACTTGTCTAAAGCAAGGCCAGCTATGGGTCTTTATGGCTATTGCTCTACAGACATTGATCTTGTCTTGCCTAAAGATGCCCATTAAAGTGAACCATATTGTAGTGTAAATAATAACAGCAATCATATTTTCATCTCACCAGGACACCTCTGTTCACTGCACCGTCTAACTTCCTCTCCAGTTCCTTCACACTGTTGCCCAGTCACAGCAGCACCTTGACAGATCCTTATCCGCCTCTCCCAGCCACCATCACAGGATTTGGAACATCCACTCCAGTGGCCCCACTGGTTCCACTGGCCATTTGCTGTTTGGAAAAATATAATTACAGTGGCGACATGATGACAGTCATAATGGAGAATTAATCATTTTTCAAATTTATTTGTATAGTGCTGTTGTACAGTAATGATACACATTCACAATGTGTGTAACCATCCTTAAAAAAACCTAAGTAAAAATATTTTTGCATGTGATATTTTAAGATCTTGATTTTTATATGCTCTGACAGAGCAAATGAGGCTTACAGATAAGTGCATGTAGAATCTACACACCCTAGAAGGCTGCTTTTGTACTGTCAGAGGATCACGAAGCAGTCTCAGCACAAAAGGGAATCAGTTCATATACATTTACTTTCTAGGTTCATGAAAAACTTAAGTATTTTAGGCTTCAAACATATCTGCCTAAAACTGCTGAATGTCCTTCAAACAGTGATAAAACCAAAAAGCTGATGTGCAGCCTTCATGCAGCCTTTCAGGGTACATTTTTTTCCTTTTTAGCTCATCAAATATATAACAATGAGGCCCTAGGACTCACAGAATCAGAGAAATGTTAGGGTTGGAAGCGACCTCTGGAGATCAATCAGTTCAAACCCCTTGCCACGGCAGGGTCAACTAGAACAGGTGACACAGGAATGCACCCAGGTGGGTTTTGAATGTCTCCAGAGAAGGAGACTCCACAAGATCCCTGGGCAGCCTGTTGAGTGCTCTGCCACCCTGAATGTAAAGAAGTTCTTACTCAAGTTGGCACGAAACTTCTTGTGTTTTAGTTAATGACTTCTTTTGTTTCAGCCTCCCTGTGCGCGCAGCTGGCGCTGGGCTGCTCGGTACTCACCGGTGCACTCGGGGTTGTAGCACTCGCGGCTCTCGGCCCAGGGCCCTCTGCACTCGGAGCCGCCGTGGGCCGCGGCCGTGCACTGCCGGCTGCGCTGCTGGGTGCCATTGGAGCAGGTCACCGAGCACTGGCTCCACGAGCTCCACTCCTGCCACTGTCCGTCCACTGCCGCCGCAGCCACAAAAGAGATGGACACAGCAGAGTTACCACCGGAGCCAGGCAAGTGACCACAGCCCCTCGGGCTGGGCCCAGCCTGGTTTCTTACGGCAAACAAATACAGAAACCAATATTATGAGCTGCCTTAAAATAATTTAAAACTGTTTTCATTTTTCTTCAGGTAAAGAACGCTCTATCTCTTCTAATTGTACACTGATATATAAAAGGATAAAAAATTATTTTGGTCACATACAGTTTGAAGGGTCTCATGAAAAACAAGGCCTTATAAAAAAGACAGGTCTTGTCTTTTTAGGCAAAAGTGAGGGCCATTTTTGTATCCTATAAATCAACTCTGAGCCCTTTGAAGCAATTTATAAGAGCTGCAGTGATTGTTCAGATAGGGCAGATTATAAGGTTATTGGTCCTGACTGCAACACTAGATGTCTTTAGTTGAACAGCAAAAGGAAAACGGGAGTTACCGCTTTGCCTCACATACAGTCTCCCTTCTCTATACTTACAATGCTGAATGTATTTTTATCATTCATCCTCCCTGTAATGTAAATGATCCCAGTTCTTCGACATTCTTTTCAGATAAAATGTAGCAGGAGAGAAACTACCTGCCTTCCTTCCTTCCTTCCTTCCTTCCTTGTCAGATCTGCTGTTGTGTTTGCATATTGCATAATCTTCTTTCTGAATTTGTCAAGTTAAATGTCTAAACAATATGGAAATGGTGAACAGTTCTGTATTTAGTAATTTGTATTAGCCCATGCATTTGAGTTTGGATGAATATTCTCCTGAGTAAAGGTTAATTATTGTTATTATTAATTTCGTATATCAGAAAGCTTCTTGAGGTAAATGAAAATATTAAAAACCAAGATAATAAAAAATATAAACCAATTAAGTTTCCATACAAGTGAAAAATTATATGGTCGATAATAATAGGACTAGACAGTATGTTTAAAAACAGGCAAGCATTATGAAATGTGTTATGACTAATTGTGCTAACTCAGGATCCTGCATTCGTACAGATTTCGGCAATCATCAGTTCCTCATTGCTCCTGCAGTTAAATATAAACTCAAAATGTAGGTTCTATTATAATTTTGATTAATACTTGTCCTTGAAAACCTGGTTCTGTAACTACTAGTGCTACATAAGCACCACCACTCCAAACAAGGAATTTCACTTGGTGTATTTGCTGAACCCTGTTTTCAGGATTCTTCTAAAGGGAAATTCGAATAGCATCTCCCTAAGTGGATGGTATTAATAACTAAAATAGGAAGTGGAATCTGAAAGTTAGTGATTAAACATACTGTACGGGTGCATCACTATTCAGTGAAAAATGGAGGTAAACTATTTTGCTATTGTCAGACATTAACTATAGAACATGTCAAAGATACTATCCATATCCCAGGCCTAGGATCTCAGAAACAGTGAATTAAACGATGAGAGTTTTCGAGGCCTTCCCCTAAAGTTATATATTAAATATTCTGTGTAATGCCTGGTTGTGAACTGCTTCTCAATGCAGATGCCTCTGAAGCTATGAAGCTGCGCCCTGATAATTTATTCAGCAGAAAATGGAAATCTTTCCAAACATGGAAGCTAGTTCCACTCATTAATCATAAAAGGTTTATGTGAAGAGGAAAACATTATGGAAATTAAATTTCAATGCACCCTCTTCAGTTTTATTCATTGCTATATAGTATTATTTAGGGTAGGAAAGATCGAATCAATTATTATACTGTCTTTGGAGAAAACTCATTCCGTGCCTTCTCATATATATTTCATACATCTCCCTTATTTATCTTCATGAGAAAAATAGCAGAAATACCCTTAAAGAAATAGAGAATTCAACATGAAGATTTCCTTAAAAATTGAACATGTAAATTGCAGCAGATTTTAACATTGAGCAAAGATTAAAAGTTTTACTTTTAAATCTAACAGTATAGAACTGACTCTGGATGTCATTTAGATACAAACGACTGTTCAAAATCCAGAGTTCTCAAATAATTGTTTGTTTTTACAGATTAGGTTAATATCTTCTGTGTTTCTTCACAATACTGAAGTGAATTGGATGCATTAATTTCTTCTCTGCTGTTTTATTGGCATTACTCTTATTGACAACTCTGCTTCAATCTCATATATCATATTAGTTACTTTGGTGTACATACATGTAAAATTGCACTGCTCCCAGTTTGGCCAAAAACTGGATAAATGCAAAATTTTTGCAGCTGCATTCAACACTAAGACCTTTCCACAAATTTTGTCCTAAAGTTGGAGTACACTTTGCTGACCAGATGAGAAGCAAAGTTCAGGTTTCGCAAACTCTCAGGAATTTAGCTTTAATAAGGCACTATGTTCCATTTTTTCCCTTCATTTCAGTTTTCAAAACATTAAGCAACCTTTTGCTAATGAGATGTCTGTCCATCAATCCTTTACAGGAAGAGCTCTGGCCATGGAGAATCTATTTGCAGCAGTGTTGTGAACTGTGGATAGGCAACAAATCCACTGCAAAGGCAGCCTTCACGCTGTCAAACAGAACTCATGAAAGAAATTTCTCACAACAATGTCACCTGATGCTTTTTTTATATCTAAGTATCATTTCAATGACCATGAATTATTATTATATATAATCTTCTTTATGGTTTTTGAACTTTTTGTAATAGTCAAGTATTATATGCACACATACATATATATACATATATATATATATATGCATATATATGCATACATGCATTTTGAAAAATGTGGTCTAAATTAATCATAATCTAAAGACAAAAAGTTAAAATCAATTTTGAAAGAATACATTTTTTGTTAGTTAGTTTCTATTTTAGCGGATGGAGATTTTAACATGAAGTCCATGCATTGTTTATTTGGCTAATAGTAATTTTTTTAAATTGGTACAGCACATAACTCCTAGAAAAGAGGAACCTAAAATCTATACCATAAGGACAGATTCAAATAATGGCCCAGATTGTGTGAGCCTTTCTGTCTGTACACATGTAAATAATATCATATTGAATAAATTAGCAACTTAAATATTATGGTTTCACAAATATGTTTGTCGTATGATGGATAAATAATTACAGTGAACCTCTAAGCAAAAGTAATTAATACAGATATGGTGGACACAAACTATGTGACCTCTGAATGTCTCTCTTTAAGCCACACTCAGTTGTTTGCCTTTTGGTTCTCTGAGACCCGTCCTGAATCAAAATTTCCTACACAACATCTGTGCCCTACAGAGTGAGTACCTCAAAGGAACTAAAAATTGTTTGCTTGTGTCTTGAACAGTTACCATCCTGACTATATACTTTAACAACTAAAGTCAGAATTCTGAACAATATTACCCAATCTAGTCACTTTGGATACTGTCTTTTTTCCTGTGAGCAAACGGCTATAAAAGTAATCACAAACAACCCACATCAAATGCACTGTAACAAAGCAGAGAGTTGCTATAAGAGCTCACCGGGGCAGAGTGCAATATTGCAAGGTTTGTGTTGTGTTTCAGGTCCATCACATGATCTTCCCCCATACTGGGGAGGTATACATGACCTTGTCCTAGTTCTTTGGCCTCGACCACATGTGAATGAACACAAACTCCAAGGTGACCATTCCTCCCAAACGCCATGTACTGCAACAAACCACACAGATTTTAACCAGAAACAGACACACCAGTAACAGAAGGATTTCAAAATAAACAAGATCGATATTTTAAACAGGAATTATTTTGCCACCTTCAAGGAAATCAGTACATAGGCAATCGTTAGCATAGGAAAACAAATACTTTTAAAAACTTAGTTCATTTCAATTTAATAATAATTTTTCTAAAGTATATTTTAAAAATATACTTTGAAACATTTTCTCTAATCTTTACACTAATCCTCCTACCACAGTTTCTGTTCTTTCACTCTTTCAAGCAAGATGACTTCCTTTTTCAGAAGTTAGTTATGACATCTTTGGTGCCTGTCTTGATATGTCTAATAGCCCTGATTTTCAGGAGGCTAGTTTTGGTGAAAATTGAGCGTATGCTTTCCGTATCAAGGCAACTCTAAAAACTAGAAGCAATCAAAATTAAGCTTTCTTTTTAAATTACAGAAATAAATGCAATTATTTATTACTGTATCAGTGTCACAAATTGGGGCAGTAAACTTAAAAAGATTTTTCAATTGTTTAAATTCTTGTGGAAATATGGCAGCAGATGTGCTTGATTATCTTCCTCAAAAATTCAAAGACCATGTAAGTAAAAGAGATATCTACCATTTCCCTATATGAACATATTCATGGATTTTAAAAGACACAGTAATACATGCTTTACCCTTAGAAAAATGTTCATTTGACCAACTGCAAATACCTTCAGAGTACACAGTAAATTACAAACATATACCAGTATATTTCATATACAACTATTTAATAAAATTAATATAAAGAATCATAGAAGATTAATCTTTCTCTACTTTAAGCATTTTCTACTATAGGAGAAACTGATATGCAATATCCATGTGAGCTTACATAACATATACAATCCCTTTACAGAAAAAAATGCAGTGAAATTTTCAGAAAGTTCTCTAATATACTATTCAAGCATTTAAGCATAACTGGTAAGATGACTGCATACATACATTGGTAAAACAGTTCTATAAAAATTGAATAATACTGCAAAGCACACTTTACTTATTTTTCTCCTGCTTAAATAAAAGCAGATGCACAAGTTTAAATTAGGCAATGTGAGAACAGGAATGTAGTGATGAGAATTGTAGTAATGTCAGGCATTTAAGAAAAATCCAAAGCCTTAGAACCCAGACTGAACATCACACTCAGTATCACATAATTCTGTTTCTGGAGCCATGTCTGTTTGAAGGGTGTCTGGAGGGAGAAACTGTGTATAACATCTGAGTATATAATTGGTAATGATTCACAACATTACAGAAGAAATAGATTTTCTGTTTCGTCCACACTTTTTTTCATCACTGTGAAAAAGCTTCTCCTATATAGGTTTCCTTTGCCCTGAAGGCACATATCACCTGCGCAGTTGCTACAAATACAACCATTTTCTTGCAGGGATCAGAATAACATCTCCTGAGGTGAAATTCAGTTGCAAAGCTGTGGAAGGACATTCAGCTCCCTGGCATATTATCACAAATTCATCAGTAAGATCAAGGGGAATTCTGCAAGTAGGTAAGTTCTATTGCCTTTCATTAAAAGTAAGAAAAAATGTCATTTCAGATAGTATGTTGAGATAAAAAGTTTGTTAGCTAACTTCTGAGAAATTGTACCTGACAGAAAATGTCAAGCTTTATTTAGGGAAGATGTTAACTCACTGGACAACAGCTCAATTGATGAATGGTTTTCATTTGGTCACGTAAAAGCGGTAAAAAAGACTAAGACCTATATCCTTATTAAAATTATCTTACTCTAAATATCACATCCATCTGCATTCTATATTTAAAAAAAAACTACCTTCAGGAACAGTCCAAATTAATGTTAAAGTGACAGATTTTAGTCTAGTGAGTTTAGAAACCTTGATTAATTGTGACATTTTTGTCAAAACCAGGAAGTCTGTATCTTCTAAATATAGTAAATTTATGACTATACCTGCACATAACTCTTTTAGTTTCATCTGTTCTCAACAGGTACTATACGTTGAAAGATATTTTGATTCAGCTATATGATCCAAAGAACTTTTTTTTTCTCATTGTCAAAGTACTAGATTACGAATCCAGACACATCTCTAAGATTCCCAATTTTTATCATATGAGAAAAATTAAGGAGAAAACTATTTGTCAGATCAGATTCCAAACATTAGCCAGTGATAACAATGACATAATTTCATCTCCTGATACAACAATGGTTGATTAAAATGTTCAGATGCAATAAGAATTTTAAAAAGTATAAAAATTACCCATTTAGAAATGAAAAAAATAAGTGCCAAGGGGCTCTTTAAAGATACTGTCTTAAACCAAAAGTATGTATATTTCTTCTGGCAAGAGCTGACTGCATGTTAGCAGCAACACAGAACAATTCTTCTGTGATTTTGGAACTGAACGTAACTGAAAACAAAATGTTTCATTTTGGGTGGACTCAAAGCAGCCTCTGTGTGTTTGTAGTTTAAATAAAGCTGTGCCAAAAACTATCTTCCATAACAAATTTTAGCTCATTAAGCAAAAATTTCACAGTATCTTCATGCATATATAGACTTTTATAACTGAAACTAGTAGACCAATAATAAAGGAATAGGCATAACACTAAAAAGCAACCAATGCGAGCAAACCAAATATTGAGAAGAATTAATCTGTTTAATGCATTACAGAAGGGCCCAGTACTACCCAGATTAGCTTTAAAAGAACATCTTAATTTAAAATTTCTTACCCCTGATTTTTCTTTTTGATATCTTATTTACATCTTCTTTCTTTAATATTATTTTCTAAATGCAAAAAATCCCTATAGCATCTGATGAGTTATAGCCAGACGAGCTATGCCAAATTACACCAGATGGAGAGCTAGCCCACAGAGGAGTTACTGTTTTCTATAACAGTTTCAGATGCAAGATTCATTATTTGGGACAAAAATATTCAGATTATTGCCAGTTTATCTGTCAAAAACACTGCTAGCACAACAAGTTTGGATTACTGCAGAGCATCTTTCCCTTCTCTCTGCCATTCTGTGAACCTAATCATGTTGAAGTGAACACCCACAGTGCTCATAACACACAACTGCTGTGAAGTGGGAGGAGGTGTTAGGCCATGCTGGCCTTCATCCTAGAAACATATTTTGGGAGATTTTTATTGGGGTTTAAATGATTTTGATGTGCTCAGCTTTAAATTGAACAGATATTGAAAAACTATTATGGCCACTGATGCTTCATCCTAAGTGGTGCTGGTCCAGTACTGTTTAATATTTTCATCAATGACATAGCGGAATTGAGTGCACCCTCAGCAAGTTTGCAGACAACACCAAGCTGAGTGGTGTGGTTGACAAACCTGAGAGACAGGATGCCATCCAGAGAGATTCTGACGAGCTTGAGAGGCAGGCCCATGTGAATGCTATGAGGTTCAACAAGGTCCTGCACATGGCTTCGTGGCAACCTGGTTTCAACACCGGATGGGAGATAAAGGGATTGAGAGCAGCCCTGTGAAGAAGGACTTCAGGGTGCTTGTGAATGAGAAGTTGGACCTGAGCCAGCACCGCGCATTTGCAGCCCAGAAAGCCAAATGCATCTTGGGCTGTATCAAAAGCAGCATGTCCAGTAGGGTGAGGGAGGGGATTCTGCCCCTCTGCTCTGCTCTGGTAAGACCCCACTTGGAATGCTGCATCGAGCTCTGGGGTTCTCAGCATAGAAAGACATGAACTTGTAGGAGCTGGTCCAGAGCACTGCAATAGAGATAATCAGAGGGATGGAGACAGGATAGAAGAGTTTGGGTTTTTCAGCCTGGAAAAGAGAAGGCTCCATGGAGACCTTATTGTGTGGCCTTCCATTACCTAAAAGAGGCCTCTAAGAAAGATGCAGACAAGCTTTTTGGAAGGCCCTGTTGCAATAGCATAAGGGAGAGAAAAAAGAGAAGTAAGTAAAACTACCTTTGTATATCACACCAGCCAAAGTACAGCTTTTGAGCATAAAAATGTTTGAAATGGCATAGTGTATTCCTGCTCCTGCCATGTCTTGCTTTACCATAAGCCTGAAAATGCTAAGCTTCAGCTAAATTTTGTGGTAAAAGGTATTGAAGGCAATGGAGAAGAAGAAATAGAAGCCGAGATGATCCGCAAGCATGGCAGTCCCATGTTCTTTCCCCTTAAGTTTTAGCTGTGTTAGAAACTACTCACTAAACTGAAATGAATCAGTAGCACTGCACTAATGGATCCTAAGGTGACCCCACTCACAAAAGAACCAGTGGCAACAAAAATTGCCTGAGCTATATTTTGTTGGCTACTCTGCGGCACTTCTCTAGAATAGTATTGGTCTGAAATAAATATAAATAACCCCAAAATTATATAAATAGTGGTTCCTTCATTACTTTGCTTGAAGCATCAGTAATACTATTCTGAAATTTAAAGATCTATTTCAATACATACATTTATATGAAGCTGCTGAATCCCAGTTTCAAAATTTTCCAGGACATTGAGATCACAGAGAAATATATTCCCTAACATCCCTGTGAGTATCTTAGACAGCATATATAATATGTAAAGTGTATACAAAGAGTATATAAAGGCAATAGAAAAATAGTCTGAAAGCTTTGTATCAGTATTTGCAAGTTCAACAGGTTCCTTTGAAGCCTATGGATAGATGTATGAAGTATAGAAAGGTAGGTCATTCTGCATATTTTTTTATGTTGAAGGGGTAACTTTTTGATTAGGAAACACTCCAGCTCTCGCAATGCTGCCCAATCTATTACTAATCATTTTGTCAAACGTCTGTTTTAAACACACTAGTGTACAGACTATGTATTTTGTTATGCTTTGACCAGGGATAAACCTGTATGTAACTCTCTGAGTCAGGATACATAATAGAATGAGGACAGAGGATATTTGGGCTAATAATTAAAGTGATGTTTGAAAAATTAATGGAGCTGTGCCTAGGAAAAGCACATTTCTAAATTGCTAATCTTGCACACTGCCACACAGTAGTGATCCTGCAGTCAGACAGAGAACATATATTAATAAAGTTATTGTAACTGTATGGAACAACATGCAAGATTAAGCCCAGAAGACTAATTATTTAGGAAAAGTAACTCAAGATACATAGAAATTATCAGAATCAGCTGTGGTGAACTGAAAAAGAAAATACCTTGGCAGTGTAGATACTAAGAATTGGTAGTCTTTGCTCTTACTGGGTATTTGGAAACAAAAGCTGTATCCTGAAGTGTGAGGGTACAAGGAAACTGCTCCTTTTTGACTTGAGAAATATGGAGCAGTCTTTTTGGGTGAGCATTGTTTGGAAGTTTGCGTGACAATACAATATCTAAGAATTAACTTTTTTCCAGTTTAAATTTGACAGCAAATTAATTACTTTGGGTTTTGCATTACCAGCATTTGTTTTGTTTTGTTTTGTTTTGATATGAAAAGTTCTTATCCCTTACTGGAGAGAATGAAAATAAAATTCTGAAAATTAGATGATTTAATCCTGTTTCCTCTTCTTAGTTAATACTAATTAGCAAGAAATCAGGCAGAACTGCCTCTCATTGTGAGAGATGGACTGTGTTTTCATGTTCATTCCTCACATAGTTTCAAATTAATATTTAAAACTATCTTTGATTGTTTGCAATGTCTGTTCATTTCTTTTATATTTCTCTTCTTTCACTTCTTATTTTTGTACTTGAGAGTTCTTTTGCAGTATATCCCATCTCTGGCACAATCTAAGCTACTCAAACTATTTTAGAAATAGCTGCCATTTTTGTATGGAAACACTTCCATGTGTTAAAGTTTTAACACTTCCAAAATGTTAAAATTCAGCTCTAACTACACATTTCTACTCTGAAATATTAGAAAATCTCATGTGAATTGCCTAACTAAAGCACAGCAGAAAAGAATTAGGTGTTGAGAGCAATTCTTATTACTGTCGTGCTTTATCTAGGGACAATCTTGTAAGCTGCTTTCCATTACAGAGGCTCCCTAAATGCTTATAATGCTGATACACAAACTCTGATGGGATCACATATGCACTTCCCATTGGATATTTTTCAACACACAGTAACAGTATGAGAGTTTGATTCTACATATTACTACTCATCGAGATAAAGAATTCTCTGTGTATGAAGTTTAGTTTACTTCAAAAATGTATTGAGCTTCCCCAGAAGCTGAAGGTGGCTCACCAGCCTCTTGGGATCAAATGTTACAGAGACCTGAGGAATTTGTACATCTGAAGGATGGCATGCAGGGTTGTTTTTTTATTCTTTTCGTTTCAGTCACAGTAGAGGAAAATTAATGTAGTCATGGGGCATATGCCTTCCCTCTTGCTTCCCATCATAGATTAATCAGATCCACAGGTAGAGTCTAAAGAAAGATGTGCCCTTTCAGCAACTAACTTGAACATGTCTGTCTCTTCTCCTTAGTGTATAACTGCTGCTGAACTCCAACGATGTCCAGATCTCTCAGACAAAAGGAGTAGGAAAACTCTGATGGAAGATACTGATGACCTTTACCGTGTGTCAGATGTAAGAGAGTTACTTTTGTCTGATCTTTTTTCCTTTGATTGGTAGCTGTTGCCCTTTCTTGCCAGAACAATGTAAAGGGAAGTCCATGAAGACATAACTGTGCATAGAACATTGTGTGGCCCATTGCCTAGAATATAGTATTCTAAATGGCAAAACAATTGCAGTGTCAAATAATATATGTTAACTTAACCCACCCTGTTAATTAGTCTCTCCTTCTTAATGTATTCATGATCTGGATTTCTTCCCTAGTTTGCCTTTTTACTCATGCTACCTTCTCTTTTCTGAGTGAACATGAGAGAATATAGACTTTTTGAAAAAAAATATGAAACTGTCAGAAAAAAAGGTGCTCTTGTTCCATATCTTGACTGTTCTGAAAATAAAAACAATAACCTACATGAAAAAAAATCACAGTGAATAGAATTACAATTCTCTGCTTTAACTGAAATGTCCCTATGAAATCCATGTTAATAATAATAATAAATATATATATATAGTTTCAAATTCTTATCATTATACAGTTCAAAAACATCCACAATTTTATTTATTGGCTGCTAACACTACCTGGACAGAGGGCAGTGTTATTGCAAACCCTTGATTCTCTTAAAGGGCCGCTGCAGTGTGTCCCGTAAGGTGATACACAAGTTCTGGTTCGCACCTGCGACCCTTGACCACAAGTAACTGAACACGTACTCCACTGGGCCCACTCTTCAACACCAGATTCACCTGTATTCAAGACAACAAACAAACAAACATGAATATAGACGTAAGTATTAATGACAATTTTTTTTTTTTGCTGAAGCTCATTATTATCTGCTCTTATAAATCAAAGAAAAAAGTACCACACCAAAATAAATATTTAAAAGTTTATGGAGTAAAGCAGCTGTGAAAATGTGCAATGAATAGAAAACAAAGACACCTACAATGCTGCAATCACATAACGCCTGTCAGTGGGGAACACTTCGATGTCTTAGCATCATTTACAACTTTATGAGAACTACTGCCCTTCAACACTTCAGAAACAACACTACCCTCAGGATTCTAAAAGAACACAGAAAACTCCTTTTATATAACAGCAAAGGCTTTATCTTTGATATGTATACTTATACCTCCAGAATTAAGGCTCAGTAACAGTTTAAGGAACCCTACCAGTAAGGGAATTCCAATGAAGAAAACCCGAGACAAACAAACCCCCTAATGTCATATTTTCTTCAGCAGAGGAAAGTCATATGGCATTTGAAAAAACTTCCCTGGCAAAGAAAAGTATTTTGTTTACTAAATTTTAACCTGAAATGTGGGACGGGAACTTTGATCATTTGCTGCACAGATCTACTCCTTGCTTTTGACCTATAGATATGCTGAATTCTTGGGTGTGCCAGACCTCATTACTGCATATAGTATATACTACTGTGTTCAAAATTGTCAGATGTGTTTTATTAATACTGTATATTAGAAAATAGGATTTTTTTAAATTTTTGAAATATAGAACATTATATTTTTGGTTTTTGAGAGCAAGTAATGCATAAACTGTTCTTGCATGTATGCTCTGGAAAGAATGCTTAAATTTAATTGTCATGAACAGCTATACTCACAATTCTGGAATTCCTTTTCCAAATGAATTAATGTTCATAAAACCATATTCCTTGAGTATTCTCAGAAACCAAGTGCAAAAATGATGTGAATATACCTCACTAAATAATTTGAGTTCATTGATGTTTAGCTTCTTCCATTAAAAATCAGCATGTAATATAAAATAGCAGCTGAAATCCCTATTACATACTTGATTTTTAAATATAGGTCCTTTTAGAAACAAATAGGATTTTGTGTTTTAAAATCAGTGGCATGATAAAATCTGCAGACTTGAACAGCTTGTTTGAAATTTCAGTTATTTCAGAATACTTCTAGTCTTCCAAAAGTTTTGATACTGATCACAATCGAGGGATTGTCTACAAACCAGGAATATTCTGGTGCTATCTTCCAAGAATGCAGTAAATCTGTGAATCTCTTCAAGTTTTTTTTTTTTCCCCAGAGGTCAAGTACGAAACTTTTGCAAAATGATTGTCTCTGCTAGACTTCTAAGATTCAATTCTCAGGCTATTCAGTGCTTTTAAAAAAAAAAAAAAAAAAAAAGTGCATCTTATTCGATAAAAAGACAGAATTAGCACACAATTCCCTCTGTTTTTCATAAAATTATATGCAATTCTAAACATTTTTATGGAAAAGCACAAAAATATGAGCTTTCTACACACAAAAATTCCCCAATGATTTTTGTAGTCCTTTGCTTTATTTGTTAGGTGAAAAATATTAAAAAAATAATCACTGATCATTATTTCAATAATTTTTTTAATATGAATTTAGCACTTTGATTAGGAAGTTAGATGGCTTGGGTTCAGGTTAGATGATAGAAAATGCTAAATATATGTATGTAGACATTAGCGATTATAAAATATGTAGTATAAGCCCTATATACAAAAAAGACTTGTATTACTGTGGGTTTCTAGGCTAATATTTTTTGTCTTTTCCTACATGTTTGAAGTTTGATTTTGCCTTTGTTAAAATGGTTTGGATAGAAGGTCAAACAGCAGAAAATGTCTACACTATGTTTCTCAAGATGTTCCTTATGATGTAAACCAGTTATATATACTCAGTGTAAACTATACAACTTTTGTTATAGACACAGACATGTTAACAATGCACAGCTAATAAAATACAGAAATTAAGAATTAAAAATTTCAATTTTTTGATATCTTCAAGTGATAAAAATGTTACTCTTAACCCTTGGAATATGATGGAAAATAGCAGCAACATGATTCTAAAACTGTTGTCAGACTCTTGTGTGACTGTATTGAGTGAATATTTAAATTAGTATTAATTATTAGAAGTTCTGAGAAGATATGTTCTGTCCATTCACAAAAGGTATAATCTCTTAATATACTTCATCACGTAAACAAGGCTTAAACACTTGCTGAAGAAAGATTCTCCACATTAACATGGTGCACAGTGCAAAAAGAGTAAAATGAAGAGAAAATAAAGAACAAACTTATCCCACTAGCTGCTTTGCTTACTTTTGTTCAATGCATTATGATTTTCTGGTAATTTTTAAATTTTCAGAGTATTTTGTACCTCTGTCTGATTATTACTTATTTTAAAACATTTAAAAGAAGGGAAATGTCTTCACAGATATATCATATTATTGTTAATTTACCATTTTAAATTTAAGCACATAAAGACTGCTATATTTTCTAGAATAAATCTAAGTTGACTACATAATCTGCAAATATATCTTCCCGTTGTTTGCTTTATCTCTTATCTATTTTTTTCTTTTCTGAAATGAAAATTTTGAAAGGGCTACTTTCTTTTCCTTCTTGTTTTCTTTTATTTGAGAACTCTTAAATTTTTATATCAATCACATTAAATCTAAAATCTCAAATTAGCTCTTAGCAACCTACCAAACTCTTATTCTCCCCTGCTGCTTGACACGTAAGAGGAAACATAACTTACTGTATGGAAGGCCTCATTGATCTGCGTAAAACTTACCTGCATTATACTCTCTAAATCCCATAACACCTAAGGGAAGGATCAGTCCAAACACATAAAATGACAAATATAGAACAATAAATTATTCACACAGTATTTTTTAGTAAATGTTTTTACTGCCTCATATCACTCTCCTAAACCAGCAAAATGCATATTTTAATACCACATTTTAAAACTCTTCCATTCACAGCAAAATTTGGTGGATTAAGTCCACGATACTAACAGTATTAAATGCTTTTCACAAATATTTTCCAGGACATTTCGCTATTCCTATCTTTCCACCTTTTTAAAACACACAGACATTTTGTTGCACTTTTGGATCTGTTTTATTATTACACAAAATAAAATATCAAGGCTTAAAATATAAAACCTTATAAACTCATATCTACTTACTGTTAAGATTTCTTAGTAAATGGGTAAATTAATGAGATAGGTATGTTAGGAAAAAACCTTATGAATCAGTTTAAGAAGATATCACAATTATTTTATTGCAAGAAAAATGAATGCATTACAGGTGAAGAAAATATGCAATGATCACTACAAAGGAAAAACAAAATGAAGAGATGAAAATTAGTATGTCCAGAAAGAGCACAAGTATTACTTAAAATGTGTTAACCTACAGCATGGAAAATATAGATTTCCCCAAACTTTGGCATCTAAATTTATATTCTCATACATCTCACATGCTTTCAGAACAGGACCTTGAAAACCAGTCCTGGATAATTTTGAACGTTCATCTCCCACTCCACACACACAATGTATTGGAAGGTGATGGTATAAGTGCTGCATTTGTAATGCAGTTCTCTAACACCCATAATAGATGCACTGCAATGCATGACTAGAAATTATCAAATACAAGATTTGTGTGATATTATTAAAGTTTTAGGGAATTATATGGGGAAAAAAACCAGATAATTTTCCTTTTTTTTTTTTTTGAGTAATTGTATGAATTCAAGAAGCAGCATAAAAGCAAAGGTGTTATTCTATGTAGTAAGCAACTCACATTCTATGTCTGAGCTAGGTATGTAAGTGATAAGATCTACTTGCCTAAACAAAAACTGCATGGAGACCTAGAGAATTCTAGGCTCCCTTCTTCCACTGCATTTGCTTACAGTAGTACCTGGGAGTTAGCCATAAAAGCATTTCTATAGATTAATAGGAGGATAACAGACTTTTTTCATTCTTAATTTGTTACCAAACAGATCTACACTGATTGGCTATACATGTACTTAGATTGCTTAATATATTGATTTCTGCAAATCTGTTAAGTAAAGCACCCTACCACTAAGAAAGTCAACATGCAACATAACTAGAAGCAATTATAGCTCTTTTACTGAAGTGCATAAAAACTGGAAGCATTATGTATGACTGATGCAGGCATATATTCTAGGTTAGTAACTATGGAATACAGAGTAAGTTGTTTCAAATCCATACAAAAATTATGGGGCACAAGATTGTCAACACAGTAACTTACTGAAATGGAGTGTGTAAGGTACCAATAAAGAGTTAGATTTTACCAACAGATACACGGATCATTATAGAATTCAAAATGGGCAGTAGTTTTGGTGTATGAGAGTTTAATTCAACTCACCACTGAAATTTTATCATTGACCTCAAAGGCAGTTGTGATAACTGTTGGTAAACAGGCTAAACAGGTTTGTTTTGGTTTTTTTTTCAATTCCTTCAGCTCCAGGTTTCCAATATCATCTTGGTATCTTTAGATAAAGAAGATGAACTTGCTCAAACAAAATTAAAAAATATGTTTTAGATGAAAAACTGTTAGATAATTTGCACATCCAATTAAAAACTACTTATGGCCAATTTCATTTAGCAATTATGAATCTGGAAACTAGAGAATAAAGCGTCATGCTGGGCCAAAGATAGTGACTGCTGAACGTATGCACATTAAAGTCACCCCAGTAATTAATTAATTTGATAAATGCCTAAAGCTGGGATTAGACAATCTATTTATAAAGAAATTCTGAATTATGTTCTTAACATCTTTGGGAAAAAGTTAACATGTCACAGTAAGCTGTCCTGTGTTTTGTACATGTGAGACTGCTTTTACTACTAAAGAAATTCATGCTTACCCTAAATGATTCAGTATCCACATTCACAGTGCATGTTTTCGCATGATCCACCTAATTCTTAGCTACTTTATTTATGGACTTTAACTGGTGAAAAAAAAATAAATGATTCAAAAAAAGTATCAGCTTAGAAAACTGACAAATATGCAGCAAAAGATTATGGAAACATGCAGTGGTCTTGCTAAAATTAACAACAGTAAATAGAAAAAATGTAACTGATGTATTACCAGTTTGTGCCATAAATTTAGCAGCATCAGCTTGTTCCTGAGGCACCCTTTTCTCATGAACAGATCGAGGTCGCTGACTTTTAATTGTATGATCTCCCATCATTCCAAATTCTAAAGACAGAATAAAGGTTTATGAAAGCTTGTGTGTAGACATTTGTCAAAAGTCACATACTGTCTCATGCAAAATGTTCCTAAACATACCTGGAAGCAGCTGGTAAGAGTCAGGCAAGTGATCATGGCAGTTAACATCAACTTAACTTTGCTACACTCAGCTTTCAATAAATATTTAAATTTATGTCTGCAGATTTTCCAATATGATTTTATTTTATGAACCAACATTCAATGGAGTGACACATACTATAAATCAGCTGTATGACACGGGACAAAGGCAATTATTCAAATGCAGACATTCTATTCCTTTATTTTGAATCACTGCAAACCACACCAGAAAATGACTGTGACAGTGTTAGACATTGCTGTTCTGTGGTAGAGCCTGCTGCTCCTCCAGAGGATTTCTATTTCTGCACTCATCTTTAAGGCTGATGAAGCTTTCAACAGAGATAACGAGTCATCTTTGGGAATGGTGGCAATGGGAAATAATAATAATTTAGTCAATGAAGTGTTTAATTTTCAGACTGAATACAGCAGAACAAGTGCTTGTGACCTGTTCCCTTCCTGAAACCTCTCAGTTAAAAAGATTATAGATTGTATCTTACTCTCCACATTGATTTTAATAGGGAACACCTATAAAAAATCAGTGACATAAAGGCCCAGAATGTGGAAGATGAATGCTTTAGTTGTTTATCCTATCACTGCTGTCATTTCCCCTCTTGTCCTGTGCAAACCTCCTAGACTTCTACCTTAGCTCCACTTTTCCTTTCTGTAATGAATGCTGAGAGTTCTTTGCACTTAGAGGGGGACTGCTGTATCTTCAGCACAGTTCCCTATGATCCTCCCAGGCACACACAGCTGTCCACAGTTCAGTGCTAAATATTCTGTTTAAAAAAAAAACAAAAAACCTGGGACTCTAATTCAGGAAGCATGTGTTGAGAAATGGAGGTTAACATTTAAACTGCTTCAGCTACGATCATAAAGTTTCTGATGAGGCAGAAGGTTCTGAAACACTAGGAACACAAACATTTGTAAACACCTTTCTCCTGGACGGTTACCTTGCAAATGCAAAATTCAAAATTCTCCCCAATTTGTAAAGGCATGAAGATAATAAAACTTACCTTTCTGCCTCAAAACTCACAAAGCATTATATGAGATATAAATATCACTAATAAGTATTATTTTGCAAATACATTGTTTTGATAAATCATTAAACACATTAAAATTCCTATTTAGAGTAAAGAGACAATAAAAGGTAAACTGATTTTTAAGGGGTCAATCAGAAGAAAGACGTTTTTTTCTTTCTAGTAAACTATTAATGTATTTCTCCAAATTAGTGTTTCTTTTTGTAAATATTCATTAATGGCACCACTTAAAATATAAATTTAATTATTCATTTGAGAACAGCAATGCAGTTCACATTCTAAAGAGAATATTTGAAAATCTAATTAATAAAATATATTTTGAGGATTAAACATTCAACATTTTTAATACATCCCAGAAACAAACATAAAAGAAAATTAAATTATATATATACACATGGAAATATATAATATATATATGTATGTGTATATATATATGTGTGTGTTAAAAATTTTATGAATAAATTTTTACAAAATACTCCTCTTCTACAGCTCCTCTGATTTAAGATAGCTCTTTATTCTGTGGAAAATCTCATACTACAATCAATATTCTAATGCAAATAATGATTAGAATATTTTCACAATATTTACAAGGTGCAGTACAGATGACACATTTAAACTGCAATTAATAACATCGTAACGGCAGGATACTTTACATAGCTTTTCCCCCGAAGAGGCTGTCACAGCAAGGCATGTTTACTCTGAGTTTGCTGCCTGCATGATCTCTGCTTGCCAGGCAATTTAGAATATATGGCACCATTCTTGCAGAAGACTTAGTTCTACTTTTTAAGTTACAGAGTGCAATAATGGGAGACCTTTGCTAGAGGAAGGCTTTCCAGAGGCATACAGGGAGGTGGTGAATGTTCTGGTCCCAGTCCTGCAGCATCTTGTGCTGGGTGTGGGCACATGCTGTGTCCTGCAGGACAGAGACTGCTGGTGAAGAGGCAAAGGGATATCTGGGACATCAGTTCTCTGAATTGTGGATAATACCTGATGTGTCTCCAGTCATAACAATGGAGTTACAAATACCACCAAGCATGATAATAATGCCTCAATTTTTTCATTTTTCCGCTTAACAACAACACATTTTCAATTCGCTTCAACTATTGCTGATGGTCTTTGAGATGCACTTTTCAGCTAATCTCCCTTTGATATATCAAGTCTTGATATAGTAAGTACATATTAAAGATATTTTTTTCATTACACAGATAAAAATATTTTTTATGAGTTTTCTCAAAAAATGGAATCAGACTTATGCACTGCTCTCATTTTCATATTCAGCTGAAGTATTTAACCAAATGCCACATGAGAACAAAAGCAGTACCAGGAAATGCAGTGTACTGGCATGGGTGAGGCCTTGTTAAAATTCAGGCCTCATGAGAAAAGAAAAAAAAGGGTCAAGTACATTTTTGTAATGGGATCAGAAATGTCCACTTTCTGTGTATTAAGCACAAACAGTGTCTCAAAATTGTTTAATCTAAGAAGCTTAGCAGTAATGCATTTTTTATGAAGCATTTTTATAATATCTTACTTAAGTTTACAATAAATACTACACAGAATAAAACTTTCCTTCATTTTTAGATCCAAGGTAATGAATATAGAAGGTGAACCCATTATGCAGCTGTTTTCCCCCAATACTTCACAGAGAAGAAGTATTTAAGTGCTTTCTGGGCTGGGAAAGCATTTTAACACAAGTCAACCTAGAGTATGACTAAATGGCACAGTAATTTCAAGGACAAATTCAATTCAATTTTGTGTGGGAAAGGTGGTAAGAACCATCTTAATGCAGGCAGTGTCTGTCACAGAGGTGTCCTGCAAGGTCAAGTCAGCATGATTCAAGACCTGATATGTGGGATATAATATTGGATATTTGAACTGACATTCTGAGTAAAAGAATTTTTGTCATTCTCACTCTTCTTACCTAGTTCTTGATGCTGAAAATAAGTTTTCTAACCCAGAAGAAGGTATTTTTGTAGACATTAGTTTCTGAAGAGAATTTTTGGTGATGTCTGTCCTAATTTTTTTTTTTTTTTGGGGTGAAACAGGACAGTTCTTTTCTGCTTTTACCTCAAACATTGATATTAATCATATTGTTTGGTTAAATACAAGGGGAAAACAAATCCTTTCAGCAACAAACAGGTAAATGGTCTAATTCAAAAATCGACAGTGTGACTCTAAGTTAGGCCTGGAAACATGCAAGGGTTTTAAGCCTTTTTATTACATTGTTAATGCTATAATCTACACAGCATGAAGGTAAAACTCATAAATACCTCAAAATGTAAATAAAGAATAGCATTATGAGGAACCCTGAATTGATCATTTTAACCAAACCAAGACTTATAACAAATTATGACACATTCCATACATTTGCGGTAGAAAACCTGAGGTTTAGTTATCTGATAAAAGGATTTATTCTGCTGTCAGTTGTCCTTTGGTGGCTATGAAAGTACAAGAGATGCCTGCAATAGGATGTCTATTTTATCTCTTCTCAGCTGTACATAATAGATCAATACTTCAAAGTATTGTAGCAATGCATATATTTTAATATGGATGTGATGTATCATTTGGTTAAGCATTGGAACAGACTGCCCAGGGAGGTGGTGGAGACACCACCACTGGAAGTGTTCAAAAATGACTGAACGTGGCACTTAGTGCTGTGGTTTAGTTGCCATGGTGGTGTTTAGTCAAAGGCTGATGATCTTGGAGGGCTTTCCCAACCTAATGATTATATGATTCCACGATTTCATTTTACATATAAGCTGAGGCATGTAATATAGTTCCATGCCTTCTAGGACAGAAAAAAACCCCTGCAATTCCAAACATCACAGTTCAGTATTATTTACAACTCTTATCACTAGTCCCATTGGCTTTACCTTTATTTTTATTTTTATGTTATGTTATGGGAATTTTTATTCCTATTGAGTAACCTTTTTAGTTTTTTAAGGAGAAGCTAAAATCTTGCGGCCAGTGTAGGTGTACGTTTTTAGGAGAGAAGAGAGGTGCCATGTGCTCTCTGTAGGAACAAAGAAGAAAAAAAATCTGTTAACAGTGTAGAAATGCAAACTAGGACAACTGAGCAATATAAAAGAAAAATACCAGCTTTGCAAGGTTCTACTCACCAAGGCTAGTCTTTGCTTTTTGACAAGTGGATATTCTTTAAAATTAATGTATGTGTCAAGCAGATTTTATGCCTAGACTGTTTTCTAATATTTCTAATATTTATGTATATATATACACATATATATTTGTTACATATAGATCCTAGCCATCAGATGACATTATAAACCATGATGGTTTGGCTTTTATGGCTATTTTTTATCACATTTCATGGGAACGTCACAGTGCAAATGTATTATGGTGTACCATATACTATGAATTGTGCTATTTATGGTGCAGGACACACTGACATTAATATAAAAAGCCTTTTTCAGCATAGTAGTTGGTGATGACAACATGAATGAACTGAAAAAAAAAATAAAGTGATTCTGAGACCTTTAGGGTTACCCCCTTAGGACATGTACAATGTCAAAGAACTTCTGAGAGTTGCTGAGTGTCGTCAGCTTGTATGGAACCGCCTGGAAAGTGAGATGTTGAGCAGTTTCCTGAAGGCTTTTCAGAACCTTAAAAGCAAGAAGAGGCAGTCGATTCCCCAAAGTGACTGTCATTTTCTTTCACCCACAGTACTTTGGCAGTGTGATTCATACTATTCTACCCACTCCTGAACAGTAACTAGCTAGATGAGTGTTTTCATTTACTCTTGACTACAGAATGAAAAGAATAGGTCTTACAGCCAGAATGTGCAATAATGAAAACTGTCTCACGTGCAGTAGCATGGCATCCTCTCTGTTCTAACACATAAATATTTTCCAAGAAATTATGCAAAATGGTGATGTAAGTCCCAGGTGAAGGGGAAGGATGGGATGCAGAGGGGAAAAGGAAGAAAGAAGACTACAGAAATATACAAAGGATCAGTTTCTTTAAACAGTTTTTTGGACTGCAATATTAATTAATTTCAGTAGACCTGATCAATTTCTGACTTCCAGGAGCTAGAAAAAGTTTTTTGCATATTTGTTTTTAGTCCATTCTAGAGGTTCTCCCACAAAGATACGCAGCAGTAGCAGTATGTAGGGTTTCTCATCACACTGGCAACTGGTCAGTACAATTTCTTCTGGTCACTAGATGGCAGAATGTGTGTTGGCTTAGAAGCACAATTTTGCATTGACTTGAGAAGCTGTGACTTTCTGTTTCATTTTCACAATAAAATTATCTCTCATATATACATATGTAATAAATATCTCTCCATTCAAAGGACGGAGGGCTTTTTGTTTTCTTTTTTCTTTTTTTTTTTTTATTCTTTTGTAGGACTGAAGATTAATAAAATCCCAACAAAACACTGAAACCGAGCAAAACACGAGCTTCAGCTTCTTTGGTTTTTTTTTCCTTACAGTAAGCCCTATGACAGAAGAAAATCCGAGGAACATTCCCTTCCCTATCTTCAGCACTGCTTCACTGTAGCAGGGTACCCAGGCCCCACAAGGAAGTGCTTGTTCTCTAATGCTGCATTGGCAGGACAGAGAGCTTCAGGGTATTAGTGAATACCATTACCCTGCAGTACAGATTTAAGCTATAGCTTTCTATGGGAACCCCTTAAAATGATACTCCCTCACGAGGCAGGCAAGTTGCCAAAAGGGTAACGTAACTATTAGCTGAATTAGATTTCCATGGGAACCTTTTCTTAGTGAATGTGGAAAAGATTCTTAAAACAGCCTTTGCTTACTTCCTACGTAGATCCTGGTCCCATAAAAAGTCCTCTTTTGGCTCTCCAAAACAGTATAGAAGAGCCTTGATCAGTTTCAAACTCAATGGAATAATTTCTCTCACTAGAGTGGATTAAGATCTGAACTAAGCAGTATTCATGAACACAGTGAGAAAGATATGCTATTACTCATGAAAAAATGGAAGGGATTTTATAATAGTGGAAATATGAAAGGCAAAAGTATTTGTACTAACAAAGTATATATTTTTAATTGTAATAAATTATTGAATTTTACCAAGTAAAGGACAGGTTTACATTTGTAGGAAATTAGATACAAGATTTCTTTTCTCTTGCACACAGAGATATCCTAATATATATATGTATGCACTCTTTAATCTCTCAAAAAATTAGGGAAAATAATTATATATTCTAAACATATTGTACAAAGGTAATTAGTTTATATTTGTCTCTAGAGAGACCCATTTACTCCTAGGACATAATTTTGGATTAATACTAATGCTGGTATTTTTAATGACATAAGAAATGAAATATTGCTGAATTAAAATATAAATGATAGAACAAATCCTGAGGAGCTAGACTTTCTCATGGCAATGAAATCTGCTGTCTCTGTGTGCGTCTCTGTGTGCATCTCTGCAGTGACTCTCTTGGCCAGCCATTATCATTAGTGGGATCTAAACCTGTTTATTTATGGCTACAGATTTGATCAGTGAAGAATATCATCAAGACGTAATATTTATTCACTTTCAGTGTGCACAGAATGTTGAAACTGTGCAGACTCTATTACTTGCCTTCTTGGCCCCAACTGCTCATCATCATACACCTAGGCAGGCGAAAGTGAGCAGAAAAATCTAGTGAAGTGACTCATACCTGTTCAAAATGAATGTAAAATGTCACCACAGCAGGTACTGTGTTTTCACATGTGCTTTGCAGAACTATAACTAAGCAAAGATGGAAAGGAGGGGTGGATGAAAGACCAAACTGCAGCTTTATCCCTTTTTATGTCTATCAAATCTGACATATTTGTAATTATCATGGCCAGGTAGGCAGAAGATGCTCTGCAGTTGACATTTTTCCCATTCAAATATTTCCCTAGTAATCCATACCAAAATGTTTGTGTTCAAATAAAAAATAAAAATACTGATAAAAAAGCACTTTACATTTCCAAGGTTAACATTTAAATCATGTAAATTCAATAGTATGATATTCTGTATTGTTCTCTCAAAAGATTAATGGATGTAATAACACATGAAAGAAGGAAAACACAGGAGATTACCTTTATATATTTTTTCTTTTTTAAATGAAAGGCTTTTAATGCATTCTCTTGTAATATTCTTATCATTTTAATGTTTTTGCTAGAATAACTTATTCATGTGTAGCCTTTAAAAATTTAAATCATGGTATTATAATAATACTTCAGTATCTTAATTTCTTCCTTATATTTCATACCATTTTACTTCTGCATTAAGTATTTTGCTTTTGTTGTATATTTAATTAATTGAATTACTGATATGGTTAGCCAGTGCAGGAGTTATTTCAGAATGGCATCGTTTTTATATAAACAGTCATTTTTATTGAATGCTGCAGCAAGCCACGTAGTTATTACACACAGGCTAGTAGTATGTACACTTTTATTGTTCTGTACAATTAAAAGTCAAGAGATGACGACTCAGGATAAACTGTAATTTCCTAAGCTATTCTTGAATTCAATAACCCTTATTTTCTGTTCTAGAAAGACTGAAAAGTAAGTAAGCCGTAGAAAGCAGGACTCACAAGGACATCTAGACTATTTCCTTGCCCTGCAACTATTTACTGCAGACATTTCTGCAGATGGTTGCCTAATCTTTTCTAAATGATAGAAGCACTCATTAAAATATGAGATGAATTATCTATGAATTTATGACAGGGAGGTTTATACTCCATGAAAGATTCTAAAGCTGTATGAAAAGAAGGAACAAGAATTAATATTTTAAATAACAGGTACCACAAAATGTAATTACTAAGAACAGTTAAACTGAGTGTGGATGTTTTTTTAGAATGATAAAGCTTCTACGTGAAGCTAAATGATATTGCATGCCTTTTTAAGAGTATTTTCTAGTCCTTGTTTAAGTCTCCTAAATTGTTTTTATGATAAAATAATAAAAAGTGGAGGAAGTGTTGCTGGATGTGAATTTTGCACATTACATTTTTATTGCTTGTGGTACGACAAAGCTGGCTGTTTTGTATACAGACATCATGGGTGGCTGCTAAATATTTTGTAGAGAAGAGAGGGATAAAAGTAAAGGACAAGAGGCTTGGCTGTTGTAAGATGGCCTGGTTCCACTCAGGCAGACTAAATTTTGTAAGTTGAGCAGGTGGACTAAAAGGTATTTTCCAAAACCAGAGATCTATCCTGAACTAAAAGGTTTATATAACCAGTTCACAAGGGTATGTGCCCTTGCTAACTGTCACGTGCAGATTAATAATCACACACATGCAATTTCATATGTATTATTCCACCCAGCTCATCCTGGGATATCTGTGCATGGCACGCTGCCCTGAGAGGAAGGGTGTTGCAATGATTTCCAAAACGGACCTGGAACCTCTTAAAAGGTAACTTACGGTGCTGTAAGTTCTCTCTGAACTCCTATGGGACACCTGTGGTCTTAACAAATATGATTCATAAATAACTCTTCTCCAGCCAGCACAATAACCTTAATGGGAAAACACAAGAAAAATGAGAGGAAAACCAGAGATTCAAAATTTAAACCTCAGATCAAATTTTCCACGAGCATAGAACCATAGAATTGTTAAGGTTGGAAAAGACTTCTAAGATCATCAGTCCAACCATCATCCCAGCACCACGATGATGTTCACCTCTAAACCATGTCCTCGACTGCCATACATTTTTTGAACACTTTCAAGGATGGTGACTCCATCACTTCCCTGAAGACCCTGCTCCAATGCTAAATAACTAAAACTAAATCCTAAAATAAATCTAAATCCTTCCTTCAGAAATACATGTGTGATATTTTAAGCAGAAAACTACACAAGAGATCTAACCAAAAATTATCACTATCTCTTGGACCTAGGATTTTTTTTGAAAATACATTAGATGCTTTCACTGGCTTTAGAAAAGCACTTTTTTATGTCTCTGAAATTCTGATTTCAGGGTCAGACCTAGCAATTAATTTAATATTTTTAAGGACTCAAATATCTTACTGAGGCTAAAAACCAATGTTCTCCTTCACTTTTACTGCATAATCCAGTAAATTGTAAAAAATACGAGCACATCTGCTAACATGTCCTTCCTACCTCTATGGGCTGTGTCAGAGAGTACCATGGCTTATTTCACAGGTGTTGCTCATGCAATGCTTCTATAAAAGCAAACTAACTGTTCAGCTGCAGACCTGAGCTAAACAAAGCATAGTCTGTAAAACACCTCCTAGAAAAGTTCACCCTGAAGACTGCATTAACTACTCAACACAAGACCAAATAACCAATGTCAAAATATATATAAAAAAAAAAATAAAGCAGAAAATTTGACTTAAGAGCATGTATTCGATGGGCATAATCCATCTGATCATGGTGTACTACTCGTAACATGGGTAAAACAACACTTTACAGGATTGAGAAAATGAATCCATTAGAATTAGTGAAACTATGATAATGATGCTCTACACGTCTACCAAACATGCAGATTACTCTGAGAGCCATCAATATAATGCTGGCTTTTGCAAAACACATATTTTAAAAAAAACTTTTAAAAATGCTGTTTTTTAGCCATGGCAGAAATTTCTACTCAGTAATAGCAAAGCATCTTCTGGTCCACTTCACTGATTAGAAAGCAATAGAAAACAAAATCTAGTCAACACAACATTGATACTCATATTAGGGAGAATTATGAGGATTGCATTACTGAAGTGATACATCCTCAGAGGTGGAAAAGCATGCCTGTCTTTCATCAATAAGCATGAAATGAATTGATTTTAGTATTCTTATTATTCCTACATTCCAGCATGTTCTTACACACTTGAATCACTTAAAATTCTCATGCATGTCCTACAAATAGTACTGCAACAATCTATACCTTTTGATCTCCACAATGATTAATCAAAGTGTACTCTACAGAGTTTCTCCTACACATCTCAATAATAAGGATCATTTAAAAATGTCTATTACATGATGGCTACACAGGATACATCTTATGTAATTCATTTCAGCCTGTCAGCGTAACATGCAATGTGGCTACCTGAAAGCTGGTTTAGCTCACCATGTTCCATCATTTGGGGAAATTATGCCAAAAGTCAACATATATGAATGTCTGGAGATTGCAAGCAGGGAGTTTTTCAGTGAAGGTGTTTAGTTCTGGACTTAGAACTATAGCATTTACAATACTCATTTCTCTGGGAGCTCTGACTGTAACTTACACAAATGTATTCTTGGAACGACCTATTGCTTATGGACGTACAAAACCTATTATCTTGTGGAGAAATTTGAAGGTTGTTTTGTTTTGCTTACTGCAAACAGACTTTCCCTCAGCAGACAGAGACCTGCAACTGGGATGTGTATCATGGCTCTCTAAGAGAGGCTTATGACTTGAATACCATCTTGCTGCTTGTAACTATGAACCATTTTTTGAATCATCTACAGTGCCACTTACACATCTGCCCACAGATAGCCTACAAATCTCTCTAAATGCCTCTACTCTGCTGTCTAGAAAGGGCCGGAAAAGAATGGGTTCACTACAGAGCTCAATAAAATTGCTTTTATACAAAGCTATTTTCAAATAAAAAATTGAATTTGCCTGAAATTAGGCTTTTGCCTCTTTTGTGCTGGCTCTCTGAAAATAGCCTAGCTAGTTACCTGAAAGAAGTCTACTGTAGGCATGTATAATGCAATATTTCCATCAAAACAAATTCTGAACCAGTAAATTAAATTACCCTCACTAGAGACTTATTTTGGTCATCCAGCCAATAATCAGAATTACAGATATGTACTCTGATGACCATGGCTCCAACACAACTACCACAATGAACAGATTAGACATATTTCTTTTTCACTTAAGTGATTAACAGGTAACTTCAAAAATATAATAAGGCAGAAGAGATCATATGTTCAGAAAATTCAGAAAAAACCCACTATGTTGACCACAAACATTATACAGTAAATATAGTAGTTTCTGCTTCAGGCAAGAGCATGTCATCAAGAGCATGTTAAGTAGCCTGAAAAGCTAATGTTGAAGCACATAAGGTACCAGTTCTCAGAAAAACAGAAAAAAAACCCCCTAGCTTTAGACCTAATAAAGACTGTTCATTCTATACTGATCTTGTGGAATAATTTTTTACATTTTCCCAGATATATTTAAGTTTGATCTTCTGTTTTTATTTTTAAAAGTTACTTCAACTTGATACTCATTAATATCTCAGTGTAAATAAAGTACTAAAGTCTTATGATTTTAGCAACAACTTTCAGCAAAGGAAAAGACAATTTTGGTTTTTAAAAATCATTATTTGTTTGATATATAATTAGCAAACTCAACTAAAATCTGTTTTATGAATCCTAGGTTACAAAGTTACATTCCATTAGTTTTAATGAAGGTTTTGGAAGTAAAGCAGCAATAGGTCTGCAAAGCCTGACTGAACTGGAGTGCTCTGTGCCGGAACTGACTCTGGAGCCCCAAGGTACTTACATCTTCAGTCAGAGAAGTTTATTTCCCAGGATAACTGCAGAACCCATTGATGCAAGATGTGGTTATACAAATGCCCACATGCTAACATATGTAAAACATCTCCAAAGGATAGCCTGGGTGCACGAGATCTACCTCTGGGAAAAGGGCTTGGTGCCATATAACTGCACATGTATAGAGTTTAGACCACAGAACAGATGTTTCCATTTCATTCTTTCATGCAATTTGTGCCTTTTAAAAATCATTACAAGTTCCCAAAAGATATGAAGTAATTTTTTTATGTAACAGATTCTGCCCCCCCCAAAAAAGTCGTTAGTGTTAATATACAGCCCCTTATATTGGTAGTCAGATTTAGCACGTATATAATTTTAATCACTTTATGGTTAATTGCAATTATTTCCCACTATCAAAAGAATAGACAAGTCTCATTCCACCTCATGTTGTGGTTTTAATACATTAGAGTAACATTACCTATAAATGACAATACTTTGACCTCCACCAGTGTAAATCAAAAGTAATGAAATAACAGAATTAAGTGTGCATATAACTGCTGTGTGAGCAGAACTGGCTACAGATGGATTAATTTCTCTGATTTTGAGCAGAACACAGGACCGCCAGGCCCAGAATAATGATTTTCTAGCTTCTTACTCTATGTTCTGTTAGATCATGTGGATTCTTATGCATATCCATACTATTTAATGCATTAGATTAGAGAAACAATTGCAGCTAGTTAAAGAGTGATTTCACTAAATCTTTATTCATGATGAAGTCAGCCTGGATTTGCCTCTAAGTAGCAGTGTTTTAAAATGTAATCACAATAAATTATTCCCAGTATTAAAAATGAGACGGTGCAATAATTCAGGAGAAAAAGTGCCAGCTGGGACAATATTTTTTCTTGTTGTTGCTGTTCTCTTACTACCCTAATGCCCATCACTGTTACTGGCTTGAAATGTTATGGTTGTTTTCACTGCGTATGTACTAAACTGCAGTTAGGAATATCTGCCACTATAGCTTTTAAATAATGCTGTGGCAGGGCCTGGGCAGTCTGCTAAAAAAGCAAGAATTTATTAAAAATAGTAAAAGACTTGTCCAGAGTAAAATTATTATATGTGATCGCTGTACAACTGGCACTCTTCTGAATAAATGCCTGTAGGAATCAAGTAGTACACAAATATTAGTCTAAAAAGAAGGTGCTATTTGAAGTACATAAATAAAATGTAAAAACACCCAAAACTCCTTACCCTAGAGACAATTCTTTTTTTTTGTGGAAGGAAGGATAAATCTCTTAGCTGGTATTTATAGTTGAAGCAAATTTTAAATCCCACACCAGTTTCACAAACTAGCTGTGGATCCAGACTGGAGACTAATAGTTGAAGACATACATTATTTCCATGGTCATTTAACTTCCGAACTGTCATTTAACTTCTTAACTCTGGTGGTCAAAACATAGTCTAGGAATTTTGAGTTAAAAGACTTATAAATGGATAAGGAATCAGGGAGTGTTTATGACTAATTTGTAAAGAGTCTGCATAAACACCGCTCCTTTAAGATGGAAATGGTTGGCATAGAGTTCCTTCTGGTTTCTCTCTTTACCTCTGCAAGGAGTATATTCTCTCACAGGTCTTGGAAAACTTGAGACTAGAAAATTATTTGTTGGACACAGAATTTCGTGTAGCAGAAAGGAGATTTCTGTAGGCTTCAGAATATCAGGAAAAAGTAGCAGTCCTATGATTAACTAAACAATATCTAAAGATGAAAATCAGCCAAGCAGAAAAACTGATTAAAAAAGAGAGAAAAAGAAAACCCCTAGCCAAACAACAAAAAACCCCAACCAACCAACCAACCAACCAAAAAAAAAAAAAAATCATACCAAAAAATCAAAGGCATGTCTCTCCAGAAGCAAAGAAATCACATCTGTTTACATGTCTGATCAGGGTCACTCTGGCTCTGCTTAACCCAGGAAGATAATAGGGTTGAGGGAGACAGGGTAACTTCATCATCAGGGCTTCTGTTTTCATTGGCTGTTTATGAATTTAATTCAAACCATCCTCAAGGTATATAAGCTGGATTTTAATTGCTCTGCTTTTAACTAAAATTTTAGTATGTCATATATGTATATACATTTAATTTTATTTACATCATTGTTTACTATTATCTCTAAGCTGAATAACATGTATTAAAAATGTCACAAGACAATTGCAGGTGATTATATTGATTCATTGTAACATGATGCAGTAAAGCAACAGGTAAACATTAAATCTAATTCAGGAGAGATTGCACCAATAGGGAATTCCACTGGGCAGCAAATGATATTTTTCATATAAAGAACTCATTTCATAAAAGAAAGCTGTTTCAATGCCAAACTTACTGGTTAATCTAAACTAAGCTAAGAGTATCAAATTTGCTTCAACTATTAATATCAGACAAAAGAGAAGAAAGGAAAAAGCAAGAAGAAGAGCATTTTGAAAAAGTTGAAATAGCTTTCTGTTATTTTTATTATAGACACAATTTGAATTTTAATTCTAATGAAAACAAAAGCCTTTTCTCAGTTACACATTTGAGTCAGCCCCAAATATATTTGTGTCATGAAGCAAAAAAATCAGTTATTCCAGAAATTATATCAGTGAATGAATTTGCAAAAATACAAATTAGAAAAAATGTATTTCATCTATACAAGCTCACTAGGATTTGCAATAAAAATAAATTATTACCTCCTACATTAGGACTCTTCATAATAAAAAATAATAGCAACTTTACTTCATGAAAGAAGAAATAAAAGAATGATAATTATATGGGATGCAATCCAAGAATCATAATTACACTGAGCATATAGAAGGATAAATGTTAAAGACAATAACCAAATGATAAGCAGCTTCGAACCTGCTCATTCCACCCCCTAGGGTTGTTAAGAAACTAATAATTCTAAATTTATAACAACTAGGAAATAGTAGCTAAGAATCTTTGAAACCTATGCATCTTTTCATAGTTCCTATTCTATATACTCGTGCACTGATGGAGGAGTTGTTGATAATTTCTGCATGTGCTGAGGATGAATAAACGGAGCCACCAGGAAAGTGAGTACCTAAAACCAGTCATTTTTTCCAGCTTCAGACCTGGCGTTCTTCTTCATGGCTGTGAATTCTTATCATGTTCAATCTATTGATGATGCTGCTTGTCAGCTGCAGTTTTCCCTGGGAAAATGGAATTTCAGCTGACAGTAAGGTTTGTAGGAGTTCATAAATATTCGGCTACTGTTCAAAACTGCTGCAATGAACTAAAAGCAGATATATAGATAATTTTTGATTCCACATGAACCCTAAGCTATTCAACTATAAAGCATGATCTTTCAATGTGTTAATTAAAGAATAAAGCCTATCAAATTAAATATGGCATATTTCTTCTGATCTGGTCCATGGCAGAACAGCAATTCAGCTCTTCAGTTTTTGCTTCTAATCAGATGCATCTTCACAACCCTTTAAATGGGATCTCTCTGCATACTGTTTTTGGAATGGTTTTATAATGGAAGGTGTGAACAGTACAGGTTCATCTCCACTCCTAATGCTTCCTTTGGTGATTTGAGCAGAGAGCTGACCTGTGATCCTGTGGGGCCACGAGACTTAGCGCAGTGCTCTGCTTGAGGAGATGGAAGGCTGAGTGCCAGGCTGCCCTCAAGGAGCTTGTTCTGAGGCCACTGACAGCCTGATAGGACATTCCCCTTGATCATCAATATCATGTTTTCTAAGCATCTTTTGCTTGTACATCATTCTAAGGTCACTTTGATATAAATAACCAGTGACAGATGAGGCCTGTGGGGTGCTTGTTAGAGAGCCTGTGGTAGATACTTTATTCTAAGTCTGATCAATCATGGCACAGCAAGGTTCTGGAGATCTGTACGTGCCACTGTAGAACCATAATAAGACCTTTTCTTCAACCACTGACTCTGCAAACTGTGAACAGGGGCTTAAACTCCTGTTTACAAAGAGTTTGGTGAGTCCAGTGGTCTTCATCTAGAGACAGTAAGACTGCCCAAGCTTGGCAGGAGAGCACTGCCTACCTTATGAATAGAATAATCTCATTTGGACCAAGATGAGTAAAGTTAGGGAGGAAGATCTAATCATAAAAATAGGAGCAATGGCCTCTCTTCTCTGCAGGCAGTCAGTGGGGCTGTCAAAGGAGCCTGGATAGCACCTGCACCAGGACAACAAAGAGGCCCTCCTCCAGTAAGGCTCACATCTGCAGAAAATGGCCACTGCAATGGCCCTTGAGTATTACGAAGGACAAAACATAAAGCTGTTCAGTGCTGTTTGCTAGAAGTCAACAAACACAAGGGAACAGAAATATGGCACATGGCAGAGTAGCTGTATCTTAGAAAAACAAAGACAAATAAAGACCTTTTTTAAAAATAGTTGTTTAGTTGGTTTTTTTCTTAAAAACAGGAGGTAGCCTGTTTTCTTCTACTTATGTTTTTATCATTCTCTCTTTTAGAAGACAATCATCCCAGCGGTAATGCTTGAGATCTGTTTGTGCCATTTAGAAATTTTTCCATTTGATAAATGTAACACATGTATTCATGTGATTGTTTCATTGGAAAATTGTTGTCCAGCCAACTCAGGCAGTGTAGACTAAATTTTGGAAAACTGAAGACCCTAATTTATTATTTGAATTCCTCAGCTTTACTTTTACTCTCATTGATATTTGTTTTATTCTTTACTATTATAGCTTTCTATAATCACTTAATTTCGGAGACTTTTCTCTGCATCCTCTCCAGTTGTCAGGTTTCTTTCATAAGTAAGAACCTCTGAGCCACACACAGTTCTACTTGTTATCAGTTATAGCCATGAAAATACCTCACGTACTCCAGCTCAGACTCTCTATCAGCCCCCTAACTTGCTGTTTGTACACCTAAAATCTCTTTCTCCCCATTCATGCACCAGTGATGCCTGATGTTTTTTTGTCTTTTCTTTTTATACCCTTTTAAAATCCTTTTTGTACCCTTTTATACATTTTATACCCTTTCCCTTTCATTGTACCCTTTACACACATTCCTTGTACCTTAGTCCCACACACCTATAATTCTTGTAGTCTGATATTTAGCTTAGTTTAGGGGTCCTGCAAAGGACGAAACATTCACAGTAGAACGTCAACAGCTCTGTACTATCTCAGAACTAGAAGCTCCAACCTTGGATGGAGTCTCTCTCTCTGGAACATATTTTATAAACTGGACTGTAATCTCATTTGAGGGGGTCATAACTAGAACAGGGGGACAGTAACTTCATCTATTAAGTTTCTTATTGGGAGACTTTAGATAGATATGCTAATTTGCAAGGTCCATAAAATTGTATACATGTTATGCTCAGGATGCTTGGTGTGCTCGGGTGCGTGGAGTGCTAGGGTGCTTTCACTGTGTTTTCCACCTTTGATGAACCAAGCACCTAGGATCCTATTAAAACTGAGGTAAAATACCCTTTTTCACTTTACTCCTGTGTCTGCGTCATATTTTCACCAGCTGAAAAGGCAACACTGGCATCATACTGTATTCACATTAATTTACCTAAATCACTCTATTAATCTGTTAATACCTCTAAATTCTCAGGCATCAACAAGCAAGGAGTTGGATTAGAATAGTAAAGCAAAGTACACCAAGGTATTGAAGTGATCCAGAAAGACTGCTCCATTCTTAAAATTCCTTGTTTGGGTCAGCTGTGGCTGTGTATTTACCCCTTTTGAAATACTGAAAAGACTCAGATGTGGTACCAAACACTGCGGAAACCCACTGTTAATCATATTGCTTTAAGATCTGCTGGTGGGTCAAGTTGTGTTTCATTTAACTTTAATGTATCTATTTATTAACAACATGTAAAATAACTCAAGATCGATAACTGCAAAAGCAAAAGTTTTGCATCTCATTTTCTGTTTCTTGAATGGCAATAGCTCTATTCTTACATGGAAAATAGTATTAAAAACTCCAAAGTAAAATAGTTATTTCTACATTTTTCTTGGGAATTACGTATTGTGTTTCAGAAACACAACCAGATAGACACTTCGGGTTATGAAAACTTGGTTCGCAAACTATAGAAAATTTGAAGAAAAAAGGAGTCATATAAAACTCCTTTTTTTGTCAGATTTTTTTAGACATTTTCTCTAATATCAGTACCAGCATCGTAGGATTTCGTTATTTACATATTCTGCATTCTGCTTTGAAACATTTTTTTTTAACTGAAGGTCTTTTAGAAAAGTACAGTTGCTAAGATATAAATCAGGATTAGAATAAAATATTAGGTTGAAATTATGCTTTACACTGTAATTAAAAACTCATATGAAAAATACCAAAATTACTTTAGGTAGGACTCATTATGCAAAGTCTAAACATTGAAGTTAGCACAGTGTGTTAAAGAGTATAAACTATTTTGTTTCTGCTAGAAGACTGCCAAAATTCAAGAAATGAGCCAGCTGGAATGCATAGGCTATCTGAAAAGAATGGGAAATGATACTGTACTACAGCAGCAAATGCAGAAAGACCAAGTGTATATTTACTGACTATTTTGATCATGTAAGAAGAGGATGAGAAGCAATGTTCAGTGCCAATATGAAGGAAAAGGAAAGAATGAAAATATATTATTTTTTTCTGTATATGCACATATAATTTGTCTTCCTTGCTAGAATTAATGAAATACAGTTCTGATTCAAGTTACTACTTATAACAGAAATGTTATAGTAACACTGGTAGCATTTGCAATGCAATTTTTAATGATAAGGGTTTCTCATCTGGCAATCTATAAAAAAGAATTAGGACACACCCTCATTAGACACTAAGGCAAAATTTATTCTTGGTCTATCAGTTCCATTTCCACAAAGGCTTTTTGCAGCCACGTTCTAGGGAAAGGAGCTGATGGTTGGTTGCCCACAAAATTCATTAGGCCTCAGAAAAGTAAAGGAAAGCTCCACACTTGTGTTTAGCACACAACACATAGACCTCAGTAACAGGAAGCTGTTCCTGTAAACGTTCAAAACCCATATATCCATACATTTTAAAAAGCCTTAGGTTTCCACTAACATCAACACACCCTGTATCTACAGCACATATTCAGGGGATTCTTTCTTTTTTGAAACAAAATTTTATTTTATTTTATTTCATTTCATTTCATTAATTTTCATGTATATTAAACAGTCCTGCTCAGTCAATCAAGATAAATCCTTCATATGCTACAGAGCAACTTTGACACAGTAATATAGATCAAAAATAGCCAGAAATAAAAAAAAACAGTCAGCAGAGAAAAGGTAAACAGAGCTGTAACTTTTCTTTCAGCTGCCCAGTTACTAAACCATACAAATACTGAAGCATATACATATGGTCATAAGTGATCTATGAGACAGAAGCTCACCTCAGATGGAAAAAACTGAATTTTTTTAATATTTCCTGCTCGACTGGTATAGAGCAAAAAAAGTGAGATGACAAAAGTGGAGAACAGGAAGTTCTTACGAAACAGACACGGAGCTATAAAAGATGGTTGATGAAGAGGATTTTGAAACACTAAAAGAAATGTAAATCATTTTGTATTAAATATGCAGTGATCTTGCTCCATATAGGCCAGTTAAAGTGAATAAATGCAGTTGGTTGGAATGAAACATTGACAGCTCTGTAACTCTTTATCTTCTCTTTTCTGTTGCCCAGTCTCAACCTGCCTTAGTCAAGATCATTATACTGAGATGACTAAAAGAAAAAGGAACAATGTAATGGGAGCAATAATGACAGTTTACAAAGATTATACATTTTTGCACTGTCTTTAGAAAGTTTAGGTTTTCTCTTCGTGACCCTCTATGTACATTTGTTCACTCATGTCTCTCTTTCATACAAAACTGCTCTATGTTTAGATTTGGGAAGCATATAAACAGTACTTATTACTTAAAATTACATGTACATTGTTCCTGTTTTGTAAAAACAGAGCACATCTATTTTATCTATTTTTTTCTTTTTCACAGTATGTTTCTTCCATGATCATAGTCTATTGTAGTATTACAGAGAAATACACCTAAGATTCCATTTAGAAATAAATTAAACTCCTTTTCCCAAACGTATATTAGCTCAGGATTTTGATTTTAAGAACATGATGTTAAAAGTACATTAATTATTAAGAGTATTCAAAATATACTTGCCACAATGTGAGCCGGAACTGATAGTCAGATTAACAAATACTGCAGAATGGCAGCTGTGTAGGTGATGAGTGCAGAACATTCACTTGCCTTGAAAAATTATGAATGATTTTTCCTTCATGTGCTGGAAATCTCTCTCACACTACTGTATCATCCACTGAAATCACGGCAGAAACACATTTAAGACTTCTACAGCTGAATCACAGCTTTATTTACATAACTATTGCTTCAGACCTGGCAGATGTTTGCCTATAAACACATAAATTTTCAGGAAAAATTCCTTAAGCCTTTTGAATAAATCTGTTTTGAACAAGTAGATCCTAGGATACTTTCTATAAAAATAATAAAAAACTAAGATATAGTAATAAACATAACGACATTAACCCATTATGCATGGCCCTATATCATAGTTGTCAGCATTGCTACATTCATTTCAGTGATGCCAGCCCTGACTGACAGTGTTATAAACGTGCAAGTAATCACGAGAAATGCAAACACTGCAGCTACATTGTTTAGCAACATTTACTACTTCATAGGAGAGTTTCCCATCTTTACCCAGTGTTACTGTCTTTAAAATTGCCAGAGAAGTTAAGACATTGCATATTCTACATGATAATAAAGCCATCAATGTCAATCTCATTCTCTGAACACCTATCATCTAAATTAAAAGGAAAACAACTAATATGCATATTAATATACACATATTAATATATGCATGTTGGTGTGACCAAATGGGTAAAAAGGTCCTATGCTGTCATTTCAATATCTATGCAGCTCTGATCTTCCTTGTCTCACTACTCCTTCACATAACTCCACCTGACTTACCATCCCAGCTTTCTAAATATATAATTATGTGTCCTTTTGTAGTAATAATATATGCTGATACTGAGTATGAAGTTAGAGAGAAAGTGAAGAACTATATTTAATGGCCTAAAATGTTGGTTCTTAAACCTGTATAAATTATTCACTTGTGGATAGCAGGTTTCTCAATACATGTTAGACTTGGTTAATTAAGTAAATATCTGGGATATCATATATCAACCACTGGTGGGAAAAATGTAAGTCAGAAGAGACAACTTTTCAACTTCATTTAGCTTGCTTTTTGTGGTTGCAAATGCAAATGAAAGGGACAAGTACACTCTGTCTCTTGCTGCCTAAAGCCACTGCCCATTAAACAGTCTAGATGCTAGGCTTGGGTTAGCTCATGAATAACTACCAAAGCATTTCACTTAAATTGGTGGACTAAATTATTCATTCAGAATTAAAATGGCCCTAATTCATTTTAGCTTAGTTGGTAAATTAAGCTAAAAAGAATTAAAGCCACTCTAACTCTGAATGAGACTTGTCCACAAAGTAGAATAAGTAATTTATTTCAGGGTCACACCTTCAGCTGATTCTGAATCTTCTATGGCATTCCCACAAAGACAAGTCTGCAATCTGTCTCCCTATCTCACTGCATGCAGTCCTTATTTATTCCAACTAGACATCTGTTTTTTTTAATGCTTTATACTAGTACATTTAGATGTAGACATCTAAATGACAGACCTAAATTTCTATGATTTGCAAAGCAGTAACAGGCATAGTGGCATCCAATAACTAGTGGGCAACCTGCCTATGTCGAATTTGTTTTTCTTCCATGCAGCCTTGTGTTTTGTTGTGATCAAACTGCTGCAGCATTTTGATATGGTTCTAAATACAAAGCTTAATGTTTATCTTTAACATTCCCTTTGTTTCAGTAGTGGGTTCCCATGTAGAATGGGGAACAGGAGTTAGGAGAAAGAAAAAGGAATCAAACCTTGAGTGTATCAATTATTATTTGGTCATGGTCACAAAATTTCTTTTCAAATCCTTTCAACACAACCTGGCATTAAAAAAGCCACCAGGATAGAAAATATTAGTTAGGCAAAGGTTATGATGAAACTAAGTCTATTTTCAGCCTTTCTGTTTTGAGTCAAAGTATAACAACAGAACTGATTGAAACAATACTATGTCAAGATTATCAGGTTGACTTTTTCTTTTTTTTCTCTTTTGATCCTAACTGATTGACCTGGCTCTCCTCTTCTCCTGTTCCTACGTGGAATAGACATGTAGCTCTCCTCAGAAAAGTTCTACTATTTGCCCAGTGATGTTCCACACATTGCAAAGCAGATCCTCAAAATCTTGTTAGATTTTTATTTTCTTTGTGTGCGTAGTTCAGTCAGCAAATTCTAGCACAGAAGCATGTAGCTCATTAATCAGTTACCGCCTATGTAGCCTGAATTACAATTATATAGTCAGGTTTCTGACTTTCAGCATTTGCAAGATTATTTGCAAATGCGATTAATTTGAATACTTTATGGTTATGTTGTGATCATGTGATCCTTCAAATAACATGACCAAGAAGCAATTTAATGTATTTAAGCTTAGAACAAGTCAGATTTAGGGTAAGTATTAGGAAGAAGTATAAATACTGGAATAGAAGTTGTCTTCTACTAATGTATGCACACAAAATTTCTCTGTTATATTTATTAGAGGTTATATCTGTCAAATGAAATATAACAGTACTGATGTTCATTCAACCCATCCCACTATACCTGTCCACTGCAGCCGGACACCCCAATCTCCATAAAGCCAAGGATGTATCTTTTTTGCCGACTCATTGCCATGAGGTACATTACATATGACAAATGATACATAAATCTTGTAGCTGTAAGGAATACACAACCTGACATGAGATAAACACTGTTCATTTAATTTTCAGTGAATTAAAACAGAGAAAAGTTTTGTGTATGTTTTAAAACTATCCTGTTGATCACATCATATTCAGGAAAGTATGATTTAGGCATCTTAAAGTGACTGAAAGATAACTGAAAGGCAGGATAAAGACCTTATTCAAGACCCTTAACTTCTCATTTCTTTCTTAGATAGTAACTGCTTTCTAGAAAAATAATAATAATAATAATAAAAAAATTTAAAAGGAAGAAAGAAAGAAAAAAGAGAGAATACAAGAATATGATAAAGCATCTCACATTTAGTAAACCAGAAAAAAAAAAGCCATTTTGATTCAAAGCATTTTCAAAATCTATGTATATATACGCAATGGCAGAAATACAATTCTATATAAGAAATACATAATGTGGAGAAGAAGTGTTAAGAACAAAACGATCATGTACAAATACATTTTTTAACATTTTGGATGGTACTGTATAAGCTTTGCTGTGAATTGCATATTGAGTAGAGCACTTACATTCCCGGTCCTATCTATTTATAATGCTTGCCCAGGAATGGTATTCTAGATGGTGGCCAGCCCACAACTACAACTGTTCTCAAATGCTGCCACCTAAAGGCTAAACTGAAGTACAGCTGGAAAGAATACAGCAAAAACCGGCAAAAACGAGCAAATGGGAAAAGGTTCTCAAGTGTGCAACAGTGGAAGTAATCGACAACACTGCAGTTGCTGCCTGTATAACCTGTACCAAATGCATCCCTGTTTAATCCTGTGTGCATTATTACCTGAAAATACTTTCGGGATATAGTTATAGAAATATTAAGTATATAACCACTAGATTTTGTGTGAAAGGAAGAAAACTAGACTATGGTTGGAGGAAATGAATGGATGAGAAGTCTGAAAGTGCAGAGTTCATGTACCATCGTAGCCCTCACGGTTTTAGAATAAAAGCAAAGCAAGTTCTGCAGACAGAGGCAGTATCTCCTATTACACCAACTAATGAAGTTGGAAAAGAAAAAACAACCATTGTAAGCTTCTGCACCAAAGAAACCTCCCCGGCCCCTCCCACCCCCCTTTTTAAAATTGATTTAATACCATCCCTACAAATCCTGATGTATCTGCTGCTGAGAATACATTTTAGACAACAGTAGTTTATATTCATAGTAGTATCTTCCCAGTCCCTGACAGACATTCCTATTTGTCAGTGTCCTTCTATTTCGCAGTGGGACACATGACTATGTGCAAGGCAATAAAATCTGATGGAAGCAAAATAAGTTGTTGAGGTATTTGGTGTTTTTTAAATTGTGACCATTAATTACCCAGTTGCATTGATCGTGAAGACTTCATCAAATATGTCCAATTTCACCACTTCCATTGCTAGTTTTCTTATATGTAAAAGTTGAGTTTAGGAGTAAGAGTATCCAGATTTATTTACTTGCGGGCTAAAATGAAATTTGAATTTAGGTTTGGATGAAGAAAGGCTGATATAAAATTTCAATAGTTGTGCTTCATTATTTTCTTGTTGATTTTAGCAAGTTATTGCCAATAAATACTTTAAAATCAAAACAATATTTAATGCCTCAAAAGGATGTGTCATGCAGCCAACCAATGGAAAACAAAGAGTTTAATGAAAAGTTATGAAAAACCTTGTTCATTAGAAAAAAATGTTAATATTTTAGTATATCTAAGAAATACCTTTATTAAATCACTGCAGTGATGACAGCCTCTACAAGACTGTCGTTCTGTATGTGATCATCCTGGTGTCCTTCATGTACCAAGGAATATGTGCTTTATTTTTATTTCAGTTCTAGTTTTTTCTCCTAGGGCAGTAGCCAAGCTACTACTCCTCACCAAAAGGAATCAGTAGGTTTGGATATTGTCCTTTCAGAGAGTTGATGGGACCTGCCCACAATGCTGTTGACATGACTGACAATAAAGTAGGCATGGCAGGATACCCAAGGAATACTCCAGTCTCTGACAGTTGCTGTCTGGAAAGCCTCTGTACTTCCATCTGATCTGTGTGTCTGCTTCCCTCCCCTTTGGGGGTGGGTTGTAGACAGAGGACGAATCTGGACACAGGAAGTTGAATCTGCTTCCTGGTTCCGATAGTTTGGACAGATTTACACAATAAAGAAAAATGGACTTTAGCAACCTGGGGGAAAAAGCAGATTTTTAACAATATTACTCATAGAAATGAATATTACACAATGTTTCCTAGAACATTCGAATTTTTACCAATTACTCTAGGTAAGAAAAAAGTTTTCTTTATATATGATGGTCATTATTATTGTTAATGGCAATATCTTCCACACAGATTTGCCCAGAGTTTCTTTCAAGATTCTTAGTAACAATCAACTGGTAATGCTGTGCAACACAGGAATTTCTACGGTCAGTGACAGTGTACACCACATAGATCCTCAGCCTAACAGCAGCCCACCTCAGAGAGCTGGCACACGATAGCACAGCTGCACAACATACAGTAGGGTGGGTCTAGATTTAATTAAAGAAATTTTGCCTCTGGAAGACTAAGTAGTTAGGGTGCTTTATGAATGCTACTCTGCTGATTCTGATACTGAGGGTGCTCAGGAAGAATTATTTGGATGCTTGTGCACACAGCACAGCCATTAGCAGACATCACAGATTTCAGAGTGTCTGCTGCATGTAGACGTATTTAATGGAAAGAATAAGAAGGCTTAATCTCTTCTTTGGGCAATGTAAAATTGAAAGATTTCTGATTTGATCCTTCTCATGATAACCACTGTGAGATTTGAGGTGTTTCAAGTTCCTACAGCTAACAGAGGACTGAAGAAAACAAAGCAAAACTAAGTAGTAAGTGTTTTCTGCTACACTGCAGTGTGAGATGTTATCCCAATAAGCTTTTTTTCTGTAAAACCTGGATTGTTTTGATAGTATACTGTGAAAGACTGATAAGCAATCTTGCAGCCTTATTCTGCTACCTTCCTTCTGGCTTAGAAGGGATGTCCTCTAGGCCCTTAGAACTAACCATGAGCTTCTCTCTGATTTCTGTGGATGCATTTCATACACTTCTTTCAAGTGCTGTACGGTACCCTTCTAATTATGTTTTGTGGGGAACACGCTTATACTGTCAATTAATTTTTTTCCTACTCATTAGCCATTTCCATCACAAAGAAGAAACTACAGAAAGCATAGTTAATTGCATAAGAGGCCAATTCAGGACAAATGCAATGTTTTCCCATCACATCCCATCACACAAGGTTGCCATTTCTCCACTTCTTAAATGTCTATCCCTTGCTGCTAACACACAAAATTGAACACTGCCTGTGGCATTTACTGTACCTTCATCTGCTGGATTTAATGTTGTCTCAGCTGCTCTACTCTGTCCCTCAGGGACCAAACCCGTTACCATTCAGAATACTCTCAGCAGCAGAAACTGAAGAACACCAATCTCTCATCCAAACTAACAGCATAAAGGTGATAGCTCACTACAATACGAGCCTCTTCACCTTTTCACTCATTCTTTTTTATGTTTTCCTCATAGTTTATAGCTTTTTTTGTATCAAGCAGGGACCGGAAAGATTAACCACTCTTTACAATTCCTGACCACATTTTACTAGAAATGAGACAGAACCCACGTCTGCTGCTGGGCAGAGCTGTGTCAAGGCTGGAAATTTTATTTCACATAGCATTAACAGAAGTAGAGCCTAAGAAGACAGAGCAATGGCTCAGTGATCCAGGAAATGTTTCTGGTAAGATGAAACCTTTTCATCTTACAGTACTACTCTGGAGATTTCAAAGTCTGACTTGATTCAAAGTCATAATGGACAGAAACAAATTTCCAAGTTCTCCATTGAGAAAAAAAATCCTTTCAAGTGTTTTAGTTGAAACTGCTTCTTGTGCAATTTGATGAAAGAATCATTTGGGGAATTGGCTTTGGACATCTTTCAGTTGCCTCACCGATTTCTACCCCACGTAGTTCTGAGAAAAATTACTGAATTTCATCCCAGTTAAGACAGAGGAACTCACTCCAGTAGTATACAATAGTGCTCAAATTTCCTGAGGAGTTTTGCAAAGATGTAAGTGTGGAGAAAAGCTGTAGCACTTCAATAAATCAAATTAAACTCTGCAATCAGTTACGGCAGAGGTGCTGGGAACAGCACAGGAACTCTGTGGCTTGAATTCCTCTTGAGCTGTAGTACTGTGGGAGGTCAAACTGGAACAAGCTATTGACAACATCTACAGTGTTGCCTTATTTAACTTGAAAGTTTTTGAAGAGCAAAGTTTTTATGAATGCACGCAAACAAAAGAAGGCTATTTGTAAAATCCTAAAATCTGTGTTTTTCCTTTAAAATGTTTTCTTTTTATTTACCATTCTGGAAACAATATATTTACCTAAACACTTCACATCTCATCATTAAATGTAACAAAAAGACTGCCAGAGTTGGTTACCTCATAGCAGGGTCTTGGACAACTTCCAAAATAACAATATCTTTAAAGGAGTCTCTATAAGTATATGAAGATTTACTTGTTTGGGTCTTTTAACCAAGAAAGCAGATGTTCTCATTTTTGGAATATAACTTTTAGTATTTGGTAGCAGATGGAAATTTAGTAAGTATTAAGTACTGTGAAATGAGAGAGCAGAGAGTTGTCATCTCTTCTTCATAGTCCCAGAATCTGATCGTATCATAGACTGTGGACATAGACTGTGGGCCCTGGTAAATAAGTAGAGAATGACGGAGTAGGGAAGGCTACTTCCCTACAGCAATTTTCTAATGTCAAAAAGTTCTCTGCTTATTGTATCTGCCGTAGGCATCACCCAAATACCTTATTCAGGTATTCACCTATTCCTGAATGATAAGCAATTCAAAAACAAATACAAAGCAAGCAAAAAATTCTGCATATAATTTCACTTTAACTTGAAATTCTGAACTTCATTAAACTTCAATTAACTTTTCAAAATTATCATCTATCTTTTATCTTACTAATTTCAACCATAACCTAAAGCAAGGAAAAAAAAAACATGAGGGAGGCTATACTGATCATGGAGAACATTGGAAACAGTACAAAGAAATCTATTCTTATTCCACCTCAATACTGTTTCAGAACTAGAATCCTTGGCATGAGCATCATAAAAACCTGTAATATGCAAATAACACAGGAACTGAAGTCACTGAAGCACATGGACTAGCTTTTGCCTCTCCCCATATGATCACATACTGTTTCACATAATAGACATGAATCAACACATTCTCAGAGGAGTTCAGACCCTGACCCCCTTCATTGGGTAGCTTTCTGGTAGATTTTGCTTGGGTCTTTTTTCCCAAGCTAATGCAGTTGAAAGCAAAAGTACAAGTGGCACAACCTTGCAGACAGTCACTCACATTTTTGGACAGGAATCCTATTATGAAGTCCTACAGTTAGTGCACATATGTGATGTCTGCTGTCTACCCTCATACTCATCTCAACTTCAAAGCACAGTGCTTGTTTACAAGTTCATCAAACCCTTCCCCGGGGATATAGGTGTCAAGCAATGAAAGGTGACTGCTTAGATGCCAGTGAATGATCTGTTTAGAAAGGAAACATTTCCAAAATGGTGAACAAGAACTGAAAAGTTTCTCTTGTCTACTATGTTAGTTTAAGTTAGTAATTATGACAGTTCCCCAAAACATATAACCAGTTTTAAAATTATTATTTTACATATAGATGGTATTCAAACATTGTCTAGGTATAATTTCCCAAAAGTTTTTGGTGGTCTTTTACATTTTCTCCTCAACTTTAAATACCTTTGTGTGAAGTGTACTTGCTGATTATCGTCTACTTCTGAACACCTAATTTTGCTCTATCTTCTGAGGTTCTGTTGAATTCATGAGACTATCATTAGGAAAAAAACCATTATCTGTCTCACCTCTCCATCTCTCTTTTAATTTTCTCTGTCCTTTCTTAATATGCTATGGTTCTCAGCTTCTCTCTGAGATTTCACACATTATTCATTTCTTATTCTCCTATCCCCTCTTCATTTAATATTTCCTTATGAAGCCCAGTCACCCTCCCTTCTCATCCACCTTTTTTTCCTCTGTCAGCTGGAATGTGTTTTTTTTTTTTTTCCCACTTGCTCTATTATGAAACTGTTCTCACCATATTTCATGAAAATAACATCAGAGTCAGTATTCTTCCAGCAGTTTTCATCTTATTTTTCAGATTCCGGCTGAGTGTGAAGGGTAAGAAGGAAGTAAAGTAAGAAGGAGTAACCTGAAATTATATGCAAAATTTTCCAATTCTAATCAGAAACTACTGCTAACCATAAAATCTCTCACCCTCTTCAAAAACAGTCTTTTTAAGGACTTGTGCAAGCTTTTACCCATCATCACTACATGATCCCTATCATGGATAATCACACCTGTTGATAGAGTACCTGCCAAAAACCAGTAACATAAGAAAGTGAAATCTGGATTTCACACACAATTGAGAATGCCAGTATAGCAGACTGATTTACAGCAGGTGCCTCAGGGACTCACGACAGCCACCTGACTCTGCCAAAAATGTATTGAGCATGGTATCCTTTGTGGAAGCATCCCTCCTGCCGACAATGATACCAGCTGCTGACATGCACTGGAAAGGAGTAAATGTAGCAGACTTCAGTTTACAACTTTTTATTGTTTAAAAAAGTTCAGTAGCGTAGGAGAAGCTGGCTGGTTAGAACTACAGTAAAATACCCAAATTCAAACAGAGCAGAATTTTGCACTTTAACAATCCTCAGGTAGGATGAAGTTGCATCTTGCAACAGTACCTCTCCCCCTTCCTACAGGGCTTTAGGAAACAAGTAGATGAAGCACCACACAAAACAAATTGAGAAGCTCAAGTGCCAAATGTGTTGAATTTGTAAGGATGCATACAAGAGTAAAAAGTGGAACCAGCCTGAATGTGGTAAAAGCACAGCTGGTTTTAAAAGGGAAAATCCATCTACAGCCTTCTTGAATAACTGCACAGTGCCTTACATAATGGGGCTTGAATCTCAGTTGTCCCTAGGCACTACGACAAACCACTTGATTAATAATTAATCATTAGCGATGTCCATGTTAGACTCACTTTATAGCTGCCCGAGTACTCTTATTTAGTGGAGCAGTGTTGGAAATAGAAACACTACAGTTCACACTAGCCTAAGGATGCTAGTGAAACTTAGACCAGAGAGACAGAATAGCAGGTTGTTGTCTGAAATGGCATCAAACAGACCTGTTGGCTCAGAGGCAGCAGAAAGGCAACCCTGGTATTTTGTCTTTTTAATTATGATCAGCTATGGAGTTATTGACGAAGCTACCTCTCAGTGTTTGTTTTTGATGTGTTAATGTCACTACTGTTTCAAAGTGGACTCAATAGTCAGGCTGATTTTAATAGTATAGACATAGTTATTGGTTTGGAACTATGACCTTGTATGCCAGACTAGTTAGACTGGGGAATTCTAAACAGCTTCTGTATAATGTCTTGGGTGTGTTTTGCATCAGCACAAAGTGTGATCTCTTGGAATGTTTATGTTATTTAAATTTATAGTTGTTCTACAATAATTCTTATTGTGCAAACTGCAAATATCTGTAACTCTAAAGCAGGGAAATTAAATTACTTCTGAAAAATACGTAGAGCTTCTTTCTTCTTACAGGTGTTGAATTAACAGTAACTTGAATGATCAAGAACTAACTCCTTTACTTCAGGGTTGTCTTGCCTACAATCAGCCAAAGTAATTACTGGAACATAGTAATGGTGGTGCCCTCTTTGGTCTTCACTGTAGATCTTTTAGTCAGATTCAGTACCATAACACTGGATTTTTAATCAAAATCTGTGGGAGATCTGCTTGTACACAGGTGCAGAACATGTATTTGTCCTTAGCAGCTTTTGGTGCTAACAGTTACTAAATGTGGATTTGCTTTACAGTTCAATACCTAAGTTTGCTTTTCAAATAAAGCTCATATGAAATAATATTTATATGAAAGAACAGTAGAAAATGGCCTTTGCAGAACACTAGGAGAAAAAAAGATGAACTAAATTCTGAAGGAGATCTTGCTTCAAAAATGCTATAAGCTTTCCCTCTCATTTGCAATATTTATAAATTAGTTGTCAAATTGTTTTTGCTATGTAAATATTGTTTACTCCTTGTCACTGTTGCCTTTCAGTTTCTATCACCATAAGCTCAGCACTTAAAATCGAGCTTTGAAGCTTCTGAACAAATGTTAAAAATGTTTTCCACCCTAGAAAATCCAAGGCTCCCCACTACTAATTAGTGCTGCTAATATGTTTGTGGCTTTTTTCTTTTTCAAACAGTGCTTGAAAAACATTTGGAAGTGCCTCATATATTTCACCAATCAAAATTATCATGTGTATTATCTTTTTGTATCTTTGATCAAAAGCACTATTATAAAAATAAAACCAGCAGCCCATCCATCAAGTAAATTTAATTTAGAAACCAGCTGTAGCAGACACTGTATCAACATGTAAAGAGACAGTCTTCACCAGAAAAATAAAAATAAAACTCAAACCTCTGAGACAAGTTTTATATTCCCCTTTTCCATTCTTATATAAATGTGCTAAAAATGGGAAACAGATAACTTATTCCTCTGACTAAAAGAATTCTGGACTAATAGAATTGCAAACTTCCTAAAACCACTCTCTTCCTAATATGCTTCTGCTCCAGCATACTCATTTATCCACAGCAAGCTCCACTGGCAGGAAGGTATACATCTTGAGGCTTCAATTGTTTCTGTTTTATGGTCAAAAAAAGACTATGTGCCACCTTGAAAAATGTGCATGAATAGAGTCATAAAGTGGGTATACAATGCATAAAGATGTTCTTCAATGGACTCAGTAACATCAGGGGTTTGTCCTTGTAATTTGGGAGCAGTCTGTCAAAGCTAGTGGATTCTCACAGGACTGGTCTTTAAATGGCTTAATACTTTCTAAACTACTTCCACCTGGACAAAATGAGCATATAAAACATGTAAACAAGAATTCTCTGTTCATTGCCAATTCACACTTACTTGCCATGTTTATGAGAAAAAAATATGAGGAGCAGAACAGTGGAGAAACAGACCCAGTGTACTTTGGTTTTCTGTTTTCTCCTGAAACATGTACAAGCAAAAACCTGATTAGAAAGAAAAATTCATTCTGCCTAATAGGAACTAGCAAGGAACATATGGCATGACATAGATTGTACACATTGAGACATCAGTCAACATGGCAAGAAGCTGAAGCAACATCCACAAATTACAACCTTAATTGCTAAAAATAATTAAACAGATTGGCAGACATTTTAAAACTCAAGCATGGGCATCCAGTAGCCATGGAAAGTAAGGAGGACTTGGTGATGTAAACAGTGATGTCATTTATAATTTTAAATGTATTACCCTATTATTTAAAATATTTGTTTTAGATGTATTTGAGAATTTGAAAAACATTCAAGTCCTTAGGGATAATCTTCCCTAATGCACACAGTAATTTTAACTCATTTCTTTCCCTCATTGTACCTCTATATACTGTATTTTAATTTTAAATCAATTGGATATTTATGTTGTTCCAGGTTTTCCAAAGCACTATGCATCATAGATGTCTGTAAACATGCAAAGTATTGTAATTTTAGAGGAAAGAAAAAAGAAGAATTTTTCTCAAAGGAAAGGTAAAATCAAAAGTTATTTTCATTAACTGTCCGGAAATTAAGACTCCAAATGGAGCTTTTAAACTGTTTTTTATTCACAACTATAGCCTGATGAAAGCTGATTTTTAAGGAAGAGGGACAAAGTTCTGACCAATCTTTTTCCTTGTATCTTTCATTGGAAAAGTGAACATATTTAAGGAAGAAAGAATTATATGCAATTTAAAAAAAAAAAAGTTTGTTTAAATAACTGTCTCAGTCACAGATTGAAGGAATTATGGGCATTTGTACATACTTCCATGAAAAGACAGCTGAGTCTTCAGTAGAGAAACACCAATAATTTACTAAAGAAAGGTAAATACCTAAGATTCAGCTTTCCAGTAAACTTTATCATTGCTGAATTAAATGTGAATGTCATTATAAGTGAAAAAAAAAAAGAGTTGCATGACAACGGCAAAATCGAATGCTTTGCTATTTCTTTGCGAAGAAACCCCGCCAAATTAGACTTGTCCATATTCATGACCTCTTTTTCCTCTAGCTCTTCATGAATATTCAGTAAACAACTTTTCTTCAATAGAATATTCATGGTTACGAAAAATCTCTGCAAACCAGTATATGTAGGAGTATTTGCACTAGTATGCTGGCATATTGAAGAGTTCTTTTATTATTTGCACAATAAACTCATTAACTGATTAAGAACATTCAGTTCAATTAAAAGTAGGATCCTTCTCCTACTTGGAAAGCTTGGGCCATCCAACCGGTGACAGCAACTATGCCACATGGCTTAGAAATCAGTCTAAGATACAAACTAAATGATCGGGGTTAGCACACAATCTAAAACACTTCAGTGGGAGCCATCTACCGAGCCACTCACAGCAAT
>VZRN01003662.1:141828-193902 GCA_013397935.1 Dasyornis broadbenti | reverse complement strand
AAAAAAAAAAAAAAAAAAAACACCAAACCGCAACCTGCCCACAGAGGATTCGGGCACAGCCAAGAGCTCGGCTCCTTAGGAAGCAGCCGTCACCAGCTCTGCCACAAACCTGGAGCCGCGACGGCGGGCGGAACCGCAGCGCCCCCGCTCCCTCACATCTCCCAGCCCCGCAGCGCTCCCGCACCGCAGCGCTCCCCGCCGGCCCCGCCGCCGCTAGTGGGAGCCGGGAGACCGCGCACGGCCGCCGCCTGCCCAAGGGCACCGGCTGTGACTGACCGCCTGCCCTGCCTGCCCTGCCTCCCTGCCTGGGGGAAGGTGGCATCCCTCCTTCCCACTGCTTTTGGAGCACTCGTGGCTGTAACTGTTGGAGAGCAAAATCCTGTCTGCTGTTTCATAATTAGAAGGTTATGGCCTGAAAAAATCACAACTGGATTTTCAAATATGAGCTAAGTCATCATGCTCTAGTGATTTCTAGATGTTTCTCTTCCTAGACTCGCTTTAGTTTTAGAGCATTCCAGTGCTCCAGTGTCTTAACTTCAGTCTGAGTGACAGCAGGCCTGCTAAGGATTGGTTTGGTTTCTGCATGGAAGCTCTGGTGGTGTCCTCAGTGCAGAATCTAGCCCACTGTTAATTTAACACTTCGTTAACTTTCAAAATGTTAATAGCATGACAGCTGATGTTTATGAAGGATACTGAAAGGAAATTCAGAACTAAATGTAGTTCTTGGTATGTGCGAAAGGTTTTGTTAATTTATACTGTTCCTTGTTCCCAAAACTCTTACAAGATTTTATGTAGGTGTTAGGAAAAAACCCTGTAGCTTAACAGCCCATACGACCACCAGACAGAGCTGTGTGAGTACAATTGCTCAATAACTATTTTAACACCATTTGAGATAAGATCTGCAATCATAAAAATGAAAGATGGCTTTGAAGAGCCTTGTTCAAATCATGTATTTTAGAAATTGAATTTACTAACTGCAGCACTTTATGTTAGCATGATCATAAGAAATATTACCTTAAACTCATGTTCAATTATTTACCTCTTTATTATGGTTGCCGGCAATAACAAATTGTTTAAAAGTAATAATGAAAGATACTTATTTCCAATTTTCACATGCATATGGCTAGTAAGGAAGAGCTCTACTTTTTTAGTGTTGTTATTATTATTTGAGATTCTCTTAAATGTTAAAGAATGATCAGAGCTGGGGATGAACTAAGGAATAACAGAACTACAGAGATGACAGAAGACACAAATTCAGTACAAAGGATGTGTGGAAATGGAGCTGGCAAGATTAGAAAAGAAAGCTGTCACAGTCTCTGATAATTTTTTCATGAGAGAAAATTAGACACCTGCGGTGAGAATGCTTTCATTGTTACCTTGTACCCCTGAAACACAGTTTTGCTATCACTACTATGAGACCATAAGCTTTGTACTGAGTTTGCAAGGCCTTGAGCTTGCCCTGTCTGAACTCTTCCTGACTTGCCGGAAGCTGATTTTTCTCCTACAGAGATGTTTTTGGTAGGAGGAGAATAGATCAGCAGCCTATGGCAAATTACAAATTAATCCCTTTATGGAGACACCCTGCTGAAGGTGCTGGCTTTAAGACCCAGAAGATGAGTGGAAGGATGAACATAATGCCAGGAAAAGGGCTAAAACTGGCAACAGTGCATTTAACAATTTAAACTAGATTATTACTATTATTTAGACTTTGTATAGAGGAATTTTCTTTTCATGCAATGATGTTAGGGAGACACTAGCTGATTGTTTTACAAGAAGAGCAAATACAAAAAAGAAAGTCCAGGGCAGCAGGGAACATAGAAATCTTATGAGAAATTTCAGTGGTGAGAAGAAAGGGGGCATGCAGAATAGAAAGCAACATCAGAAGTTCTCAATTTAAAATAAGAAGTCAGCAATACATTAACAGTAAAGAAAGAAGAACTGTCCATAGGGATTACTTAATAAATGATCTTTAAAATTACTAAAATATCCCAGCGATTGAAATGTTTGCATTGTTATGGTTCTAGTGTGCCTTAAACATTTCCTGTTTAACAGAAAAGGCTACAGTAAATCTCCACTGAGCTGTAACTACTGCTTGTCCTGAGAAAGGACAAGGCATTCTGAAATTGTTGGTGAAAATGGATCTTACTCATGTCCTCAAGGGGCAGGAGTGAAGCAGACTTTTCTTCTAGAGCTCCCTGCAGCTGTGGGAAATTCAGTCTCCCGTTCTTCCTTTGCCTCTTGATAATGGAGAATTTGCACATCACACATAGCTGAATCTGCCATACTGCTTGCTAGGTCTGAGAAGTTTCTTCTAATACAGGGCTGTGGTCTCACTTGTCACTACTAGATCTCTTCTTGGATAAAACTGCATTTAAAGCAACTAAGGCAAGGGACAAGTGGGATAAAAACAGTTACTCTGCTTCAGCAAAGATGTTCTAGATTTCAAGGTACTACCAAGATACATATGTGTTAGTTAATGCTATGCTTGGATTTGCAGCTGCCAGGATTTATTCAAAGCTATCCTAATCGAGCAAAAAGGGCCAAAGCACAGGATCAAGTACTGTCCTGTGATCTGTACAGTCAGTGCTTGACATGTCTTTGACCAGAGTTTGATTGTGCTATCCCTCCTGGGAATGGCTGTAAGAATAACATGGGTTTCAAGGGGAAACCAGACACCAGCTGGAGAATTTTACTTCAGTTAATTCTAACCAAAACAAATTGCTGATTACTCTTCTAAGTAATGGGAAAGAGAGGACCACAAACAACTAAGCAAGGACATAAACATCTATCCTGCCACAAGCTCAGCTTCCTATATTTTCTCCACCAGTTCATCCAGTTCTCCAAAATTTCACTGGAGAGGGGACAGACAGCAGGGAAACGGAGCTGATATGTACATAGTTTACTGCTGCTCTGAGCAGAGTATTTTACTACTACCCTTTGGCCTATGGCTCCCTCTCACACATGCACCTGAGCAGGGCCATAAGCGCCTCAGTCTTAATGGTTGTTTGATGCCTGGTGGGATTTCCTACTGCTTTTTCCATTGGTCCCAGGTTTGAAGGGAAGAGCACTTAGCCACTGAATGAAAACTCTTGTGCCATGTTCCCTCAGGGTCGGGGCAGACCCTGATCTTTAGCACTTCCAGCACGGACAGAGTCACAGTGACTGGCTACTATATTCTAAATACTTTGACTGCATACTCTAAAATCACTCGCTACTTTAATTTATGTTAGCTGAAAAGGTTTATGTAATGGGTTTAAAACATGAGTATTTTCCCTCTTCCAGGCATGCCTGAGGAGTTAGGTCATGGCTATAAAAATAAATATTTTCATGTACATATAAATATACATATTACATAAGAAGAATCCAGTGTCTTGGAAACATTCATTAAGTGTTGGGACAGCTGGGCACTGATCAAGAAAAAAACCATCCCAGGCAGACGCCTGACAATCAGCCTGCTTTTGGGGTGTGACACGAGGATGCCTCCTGCTTGCTTCTGTTATTCGATACATACATGAAATAGGCTGCTTTCCCACAAACAGCTTAACCCTCATTCATAAACACTACCTCACAGCTCTGAGTAAATTAAAGGTGAAATAGATCTTAATTTATATTTTAGTGTTCCCTTTACAACTTGTTCAGATTTTTATTTCTGTACAAAGTGATGTGACACCAAATAAAACAGGATATAATCAAACTGTCAAAGGTTATACCCCTAGGGTGATGTTCAGTTTCATAATGATGAGCTGTATTTCTTTTTCCCAAGATTAAAATAAAAACCCTCATTTTTTCAGTTCTAACAAACAAAATGCCTAGATATTTCAGAAAAGAGTTCAAGACTACCAATTATAAAATATTATTCTTCTCTTACCCATGTGGCTGATGACACTTAAGAATGCATTGCTATGCATAATAGTACATTCACTCAGTCGCCTGCACTGTACAGTACTAGGTGTTGACTTTCATGTTGTAGACAATTTCAGTACTTTTGCTTTGTATTCAACTAATATTTTATTAATTTTTTTACTTCTCCAGGGACTGTACCATCTTCTTAAGATTTCTCCAAATACTTTTTAAATCAAGTGGTAAATAATTGTTCTTTCTCATTATAAAGATCCTTTCAAAGCTTTCAGTTATAACTGTAGCACGTTTTATGACTTTGATTCCTTTTACTTATCCTCTTAATTTTTCTTTATTAGAAAATTGATTTTATCAAACATTTAATAAAAAATATTCTTTCAGATTTAATGCAATGCCAATAATTAAGTTTGTATGTTTGGTATTCTAAGAACCCACTCTGCCTTCCCAGACTTCTGGTGCGTACAGAATGACTCATTTGAGTATGGTTTTTCTCACCTTATTAATCATTCAACAGACCTCACAGTCATTGTGAGATTTCCATTTGTTCTTTAATATTGTAGGTCAGAAATATATGTATTTGTTCCTGGTGTAGAAACTGTAGTGATATATTTTTTTCCTTGATGTGTATAGCCAAAGAATCTACCAAGTGAGAAACAGAAGTCACATATCTACTTAGAGAAAAATGGAACACAGTTATAAAAAGCCACTGAAAAAGTCATTCTTCTGTCTATCCTAGTGACCTAAATAATTCCTGACAGGTATTTGTCTAACCTTTTCTTAAAAACATCCAGTAACAGAAATCTACATCACTGCACTCCATTCAAAACCCGATCAATCTTTCCTTTAGAATGGTTTTCCCAGTGTCCTGTGCCACCCTTGAAGCCTGTTATTTGAGAGCAATATATCTCTTTTCTCATCATAGCATCTATTTACTTATTCAAAGACTACTATGCTATCTTCTACCCTTTTTTTTTTTTTTTTTTTTTTTTTTTGAAGACTTTACAACCTCAAATACCTTCCTCAGAGGCCATAATTTACCAGACCTATGACCTGTTTCATTGCTCTTCTCTGGACTCTGTGTAATTGCTTTATGTCTTTCCTGAAGCTTGATGGAGTACTTGAGCTGAAACCTTAATTTTGCATTAAGCAGGATGGAAGGATTACTCCTACAGGTTATATTCCTGTTGACAAATCCCAGTAGGATATTTGCCTTGTTTGCAGCAGCTTAATAACATTGAGTCACACAGAATTTGCCATCCACTCCAAATCTGAGATCTTTTCCTGCAGCACTTCTATCCACTTAGTTTTTTCCTTTCTTGCACTAAATAGATGATGAGTCCTGCATACATGCAGAACTTCACATTCCTCTTTGCTTAACTGTATCCACAACAACCGTAAGATCTATTCACAAGGAGTATACACTTGTGATTTTGTTGTCTGTAGACACTCATTGGGGAGCAATAACAAAACATTATCATAAAATTCTACCATGAAAGCACAGCTTTCAATTTCATTGCTTATGCTGATACCAATAGAGCTTTAGGCTACTGAAAAAAAAAAAAAGAATGGAAAATCAGCGAATATTTTTGGAAGGGAACACCATTAACTTAGAAGGCTCAGTGTTGAGATTTTTTTCTTTTTATTTCACAGAAAATTGCTGAACTGACAGCCTTGGGCAGCAAAGTCTTCTTGTTCATCTACAGAAAAATTCCAGCTGAACAGTGGGAACACACACTTCTCCACTAATGTGTTTCGAATCTTGACCCCGGAGAAACAACTCCTTGTAGCACCAAGTCAGTTCATTTCCCATATCCACTCAGTTCCTGGTCAGTCTGCCAGGACAGCCTACGGCAAGGGTTTTGGAATATGGACAATGGTTCTGTAAGGGCCATGTTAAATGAACAAGCCTATACATTTTTAGGGCTGGTGTGCACAGAAACCTTGTACTATTTTGACTACACTGATGCAGTTGAACTGCTGTGACTTTTTCTTGTGGATTCACTGTACTTTTACCACCAATAGAGCCAAAATGCAAGGCAGCAGGGACACTCTCTTGATTTAATCCTGCATTAGTATGGTCAATACTTTCATCGTCAATATGGTTTAGGGGCTTCAACTCCCCTGCCTCAGTGAATTCCCCCAGCCCTTCTCTGCACCCCTTATAGTTGCCCACCCTCCTTTACCATGATGGAACCTTTTTGGGACCGCATTGCAAAGTACATCAGTGCTAAAATTAGAGGAGGTAATAGTGCCAGGTTTTGGAGGGCTCCACTGCTCCTATATGCAGCCCAGCCATGCAAGAGTTGCTAAGACAGAACTGAGAGGGGGTAACTTAGAATGCCTGGTGAGAAAACACAGCTAAAAGAGGCAAGTCATGATAACCTTCTAAAACACATTCCCTGCTGCAGAAATTTTAATACCGTGCTGCTGACTGACTCTCTAATCCACCTGTTAAACTGCACAGCTGGGGGGATGGAAATCAGGATCAAAGTTTTACTTCAATGAATAGTTAATTGTGCAAGAAGAAACAGCAATAAAAATGACAGGGACTGAAAAAGGATGACCCCTACAGAAGTGAATAGTTTAGCTGCCTGGTGGCTGCAAATCTGTTTAAAATCACACCAGTGAACCATTTGAAAACTGCCATCTTTTACCACTGGGTACAACAAGTAGAAACTATCTCTTTCTCAGGAAAGACGTGATCTGGCTTTCATGCATAATCCAAAAGCCCTGAGCAGAGGCACATGCCTTACTCTGACCTTCAAAGGGCAGAGTTTATCCCCACTTCCTTTCATGGTGTTTTCTATAGAGTGGTTCAATCAGGTCCTTACTCAGAACCACGTCGAGCTTCATCAGGCCCTTTGTCAGCATCTGGCTTTACTGCAGAGTCTGACAGTGCTGTGTGAAGATATCAAAGTCCATTTTAAATGCTTCCTACTGCAGGGAGCCTATATTCTCAAGGTACATTAGTCTGCACAACATGCTGTACAGTGGACTGTTTCAGTACCCAAGCTAGGTATTTCTACACTGGAAATCTGAAGGCCAAAAACAGAACACAAACATACCTTTCCCTCAGGTGCCTCTCTCCTGTAAGGCATTGCGCAGGGACTCTGGACATCTAATTCAGTTCAGATTATTTGATTCTGTTAACCAGTGGGATACCTAAGAATGTAAAATTCCGCCAGCTTTCTTGCACAATTAAGCCTTCTCTTTATGAAACACAGGGGTATTTAAGAAAATCTAAGTCCCATGTTTTTCAGTAAGATTCAGCATCCTAGAACTGTGATACCTAAAGATAGATAGTGAATTTCTGTTGAACCAGCGAGAGACTAATACTCTAACAGAGCCATACCTTTGAGATCTGGGTTTTATAGATGACATTGAAATAAGGGCATAGGCATCTAAAGTGGGACATAACCAGGATTTAAGAACTGAAATACAAAACACAGATGCCTGAAATATCTAATTGCTGCTGCCTACTCATGTCTGAATTCTGCAGAGCTCTAAGTTTCCCAAATTAAAGCTCTCATGGTACCTAAAGTTCTACTTTGGGATTTGCTAACGAGTGAAGCACTTACCTTAGACTAAGTCCTATCAGGCTTCACAAACTAGATTATTCTCTATTATGTTTGCAGAAAGGACTCAATCTCTCAAACTCTACCAGAGCAGATCTATTGTATTCTTTTTTTTTTCTCATAAAGTTGATATGCAGAATGGGATTTGAAGAGTTAAAGCACTCAGTCACAGTAGAGGTTACAAAAGCTTTCCTTCCCGTACCTGTCAGGGGGAATTTTAACTCTTACCTTCTATAAAAGCATTTTACTCAATGGCTATGCATTAAGGGGTGGTCGGGATGTGAGGTGGGAAGAGAATTAAAAGAATAAGCCCATTATTGCTGAGGCTATTCCACTTTGCATATAGTAAATTGTGAGTCCAGAAGAACACATGAATTATGACCATAACTCTTAAATAGTGGCTTTAAAAGCAGACCTTGCAAAACACTAAAATATCAAAATATTTAGATGAGGGAAATGAAGCTCTCCTGTATCCCAAGCTAACCTATAACCACTCGAACACTCTATACACTACTGAAACCATCTACGTTCAGCTGTTTCTAAAATTTATTTTACAATTACAGATTGTTTTTAATAAAGGGTTCAATAATCATTCAAAAAATGAGTACTGTGAGTATGGGCTCCACAGCTTCCTCTAGCAAAAGAGTCTGGTATCTGCCAAGGCAAAAGGCATAGCTTTCAAGCAATCTGGACAATAATTAAAAATAGGTTAAAAGTGACAAAAAAGTTCCACTTCCTGCCCTCATTTTCCTGGTGCATTTCCACAGTTCCCAGTGGAGTTAACAGAAGGACTGAGTGTGTTCTGCACAGAGGGTAAGGAATTAAAGGACCTCGTGAGAAGGCACCTTCCCCATTTCTGACTGCCAGTTACAGTAGTCAGTAGTGGGAAAACCCAATTTTATTACAGTGTTCAAGCATATGATTACTTTGTTTGAAAAAGGCTAGGATTGAAACATACCTGAAACTAACTACATTAAATATGTTTCTGAATAGGCCATGTTGCCACCTGAAATTATTTGATAACCAGATCAGTAAAAACCAGTTTTAAACAGCCACTCTCCTTAGAGGTCCAGTGTTTCAATTGGCAAAGATAATTATTTTCTCTCACATGATAATCTTTCAAGGGGAGGGCTGAGATGCCATATTAGAGAAGTTCATCATCATTTGCATTGCTGTGCAGCCTGTTGCAGGGATAAATACAAGTTCTCCATTTCCAATGCTGGCTATATCACAGCTTGCTTTATTGCTAAGCACACTTGCAATAAATCATGCCTTCATATATATTAAGGTTTTTTTTTTTTTACTCATTGACATTCACTGCGGTATGAAAACTAAATATTACCATCCCCCTCTGCCCAATTTCCCAACAAATCTCTTAGTCTGTCATTTTGAAGAGTTAAGAATAGTTTGTTTGGCTCATTACTTCCAGTTATAATACACTTATGCTGCAAATACAATGACAAACTCTTAAGAAGTTATGTGTTGTAAGGTGAAATTCAACTTTAATGAAGCAGACAGGTTTCTAAGAAATAGCGAGCTCTACTGGAAACACAGCTGCGTGCTTCATCTTTTTCTACTTAGCTACATTTAAATAAAAACATTAAAAAATTACAAGTTACTCACTGTGCCTGAGGGTTCCCAGAAAACAAGAAGGAACAGTGAGAAACAACAAATCGAGAAAGTGATAGCAGCAAGCTATCCAAATGCAACCATCCAAACAGCTTAAACTCATGGACTTGAACTCTTTTTTAGTTGAAAGACTTTTTAAAATGTCTGAAGTAATTTACTGAGCAAACATGAAAAAATGTCTGATCAACCAATTGAGTATATTGACACTTTAACCTATATGTACTAGCATAATATATAATTTTTTTATCTTGAAGCAAGAGTAGGAATCATCTGATTAAATGTGGATTACCTATACAAAGTCAATATTTATAAATGAGCTATCTGACTCGACTAATTTTATAATCAGGGAAGAGAAACAGGCACTTTTAGGGTCTGATTCACCTTGTGATTCATTTTGTGTTGAGGAAAGCAAACCACGTATCATCAAAAAAACCTGCTGGAGGTCTTAAGTGTAAATCTAAATTCTAGCACACAGACAACTGACATATGTTATAGATTATTATGTTTACATAGATGTATATGTCACTGTTTTACTTAAATCCTATTAGGACTGTAATAATATTTACAGAATCACATATCTTCTTGTACTCTGTTCATGTATTTCTATAAAAAACAAGATGTGTTAAAATCATTAGTGAGGAAGGAACAAACTTGCTAACCTATAAGCTACTGAGTATGAAGAGAAACACCAACTTCATTCATTTAAATACCTTTTTTTTTTAATTATTACTTTTTTTTCTGTGAATCACCTGTAGCTTACAGATGACTATAAACACTACATTTTTTACATTAGGAAAAAAACCCAACCAACAAGACATCAGTTTTTTCTCACATAAACCAAATTGAATCTGCTACAGTTTAATTACCATTTTATCCGAAATGAATTTTATATGTTTTGAAATTATACAGCTCTCTAAGGAACTTTGAAAAAAACACTATATGAAACTACACACTACTTTAGCATTTAAAAAGTCCCAAGGAGTTTTCTTAAACTTTGACATGATACATGGATTATGCTACAGGTTTAATAACTGTATTAATGTAATAAATTAATAGAATTGCAGTAATTTTACAGAGAAGCTTCCTGCCATTGTCTTACTTACATGCTAAGCTTTCTTGCTCCCCAAATTAAATCCAAAAGTCCTTCAGTGGTTCCTCTGTCACCCACCCTCACTGACCTTGCTGCCCCACTGTGCTGGATGGGCACAGCCACTAGCAGCCAAAGTTGGAAGAACAGCATTACACGCAGAGTAATACTCTCATGGACCAGGTTGTTTACCTAGAATGTCAGTTATCCTTTACCTCCATAAGAAGAGTCAGATGATGTTATAAATACAAATTTGCAGTCCCTTCTTTGCTTCTTTTTCCTACATGAAGCTTTCTACTTTCAATTTCACCATCTTCTGAAATACTGTCATCTTTCATATTGCTAAGTTGTACCAGAAGTATTGCCAGCATTCATAAAAAAGGATGTGACAGTAAAATCTGGAGTAGCATTTGGTACTGAAAATCCAGTCCGTGTAAAAATGAGATTTTAAGGGCTAAACTGAAAAATACAGAGGACATTTTTGCAGACGAAAATGCTTAATAAATGATGATTTGAATGCACATTTCCGTCATAAATAGTATGTCTCCAGCAGAGGTGACTACGGCAGAGAAAACCTGCCCCGTGCTCACTGCTGCTGCACTTTTCACAGGACAACAGACAACACAAAATAAACCGATTACAGACTAGTCTGCCCGCGACATTACAGAGCTACCAGTAGCTACTCACTCATGAATAAGAAGTGTCTTCATGCAAACTGGAGACCTACCGCAAAATATTAGTGACAGTCTAGTGAGTATGTCTCAGGTTCTGTGAAGCAACATGCAAACATCTATGGAAAGAAATCTATGGATTTCTTCACAGTTAAATTTTGTTAATGAACTACAAATTTTAATCTGGATGAATTTGTTCACTCTTTCCCACACAGGACTGAGCACTGAGAGCAAGACACCCCACCAAAGTTGTCACTGTATATTCCAGTCAGACTGGGGATATGGCTTCCCAAGTCCTGGCATTTCAGCCTGTTGAGTCTAAAGAAGTAACTGTTATTATTCTGCTCTCAAAACTAACATTTTCCACTTGAGACACAGTTCCAAAAAAATTAGTGTCAGATGAGAAAAGCATTAATTTGTTTTCCAGGTAAATTGGTTATCTAATTTTTGACAACTTGTATTGTTTCTGTGTGCAATGCTGCAGGCAAGAGAACTCTTAAAAGGAAAAAAAAAGAGGGGAGGAGAGGTATTTTGCTATTGAAATATGCACAGAGAGCATTATGGGCAGAGCAGGCTACTTAAAAAAGAAAATCACAGTTCCTTTTTTGGCACTGGCCTTAACACAAGTGGATTATATCTGCATATCAGATTTTATTAAAAAAAAAATTCTGTACCTCTCAGTTATGAGGAAGGCTTAAGTATATTTATTTAACTCCATTGAAAAGTAATTCCTGATAGGTATTGTGGTATTTTTTTTGGCAACCATATGACAAATTAATTTTTTTTCTCATAAAAAATTACCTCAATCTAAAGCAAAATTTGAGAAACAATGGATACAGAGACCATATCTGAAAATTAATACTAACTTCATCACTTCACCTAACTAATTTGATATGTATACATGTCCTTCCACATAATCCAAATATCACTTGCAACTTTTTACTGAGTGTCTTTGTAAAGTATTTTCAAGTTCTCTTTTCTTCATTGCTTAAAGGAAGGACTACCATAATGAATCAAATTACTTATTTTGTCTCTCATATGAATATGACTATTGTGCATGTCGCACAAATAAGACATTATTTAAAAAAAAAGGCCCAAAACCGACAATTAAAAAGGTCTTCACTGCTGGTTTAAAATTCCAGCTATTTTTCCAATGCTTTATGCAGAAGGAGGAAAATTGGAACTAGTGGGTCCATTACAAAAGTATCAACTGTAAAGTTAGCATTTAGCAATACCTTCCTGAGCTGAAAACATAAGGCTATCTGAAAAGTAAAATTATAGTACTCCCACTAGAAGATATAGTTATGAAAACAGTGAATTTACCAGGTTATTCACTTTTAAAAAGTCCCCCCCACCCCCCCAAAAACCCCCAACCAAACCTCAACCTGCCCCAAACCAGAAAACAAAAAATCAAACAAAGACTAAACCAAAACCCCCACAGTTCTTATTACATTTTTATACTATTGAACTTCAGCAAATTCAGTGAAAAAATCACAAAGACACAAGACCTCACTGAAGATAAGATCCTACCTGAAGTAGCCTATGAAATCTAAATAAAATTTTTATACAAATTGTTTTAATCTACATTTTCTCATTGTGTGTTATGAACAAAGCAGCTTCAGTGCTAGGATGTGTAGAAGAAGAAATGTGTTCATATCTTTATCTCTGGATTCATATTTAATAATACACCTAGACACCAGAATTGTATATCATATGTGAAATGCATATGTGTTATGTGAAATGAGGCCAAGTTATGAGCAAACAAATGTCCTTTATTACAATTCCCAATGTATTTTTCACAGGAATAGAACTGTTATTCATGGAGTCTTGACTAAACTCTAATTTGGGAACATTTGCAAATCTAAATTTGTCCTGCAACTTGAATAATGCAATTTTTATTTCTCTGAAGAATTATTAACTGTTGGAGATGGGCACAGGAGAATTCATGCTTACACTTTAGCATTGGCTAATTAATTAGATTCCTAAACATTCCTGTAAAGTGGCTATTCCAGTCTTTAGATATGGAAACTGATATAAAGGGGTAATTGACTTATTTGAAGGGATCAAATATTTTAATAGCAATAGCACTAGTCATTAAAAACTGAGCTTCCAGTTTCTCAAACGAAAAGAAGCTGCTAGTTTTAATGGTTTACTAAAAGGATATTGCTGGAATCATGTCAGAAGCAAAGTTCAAGCTGAACTGTATACCAGGGAGAGCTAATATTTTAACAGTTTGCAGAAAGAAGAAAACAACCTTTGTTATTCCCCAAAATACAGGAAACTACCTGCCATTATAGTAGCGATTACCAACCTGGCCAGCTCATGAGCAGCTCATTGACACATGCTGTAAACAAAATCATAATTTACTCTCCTATTTAATTTCCTGTGGATCTGAGTAGTGTGGGAGGGTTTCATGGACAATATCTTTCATGTGAGTTGTGTGTCAGGTTTATTAGATGAGTAATAGAGCAGTTTTTTCTTGTTTATTGTCACTGTGCTGTATACTAATCATAGGTTTCCAATTTTAGAGTACCTGGTCATGAAGGCATTTTGCAAGCCCCAAACTGTGGCAAGTTATTGCTTCCAGCTGATCCAACATGAGAGACTATTGATTGCAGACAGACAAATTTTGTGCATATTTTCCAGTTCTCATTACTCAATTGACTTCACTAACCATGTTCCAACTAAATGATGGGACAAGTCATCAGTATGCACCAATTCTCGTGCTCTCCTAGGCTCTCCCAGAACAGGAGAAACAAACTTGGAAGAAAATGACAAGCATTACCTGACCTGAATAACCAAGAGCTCAGGACAATAGGGGCTGTAAAACATCTTCCCTGAAATGTGGATTGTCTTGGGGTGATTTTACGATGACACTCTATTCCTGATCGCCTGTTTTGTGCCCAGAAATGGGTGCTGTGATTTTAAGGTGGGTCTGGGGAAGGGGCAGGAGCCTTGGAGCTCTTGCGTGGGCTTGATTCAAAGTCTCTCTATCCGCCTTGCTCGAGTGCCATGCAGATCGGGGCCTACATTGCTGCTTAGCTAGCTTGGTTTTCGTTAGCTCAGGCAAGAAGTTTTCTGCCAGGACTGCAGTAGCAATTCTTTGGTGGCTTCTGTTCTTTCTTCTTGGACTGTTCGGCTTGGTTTTTGTTCCGAGATCAGACCATCAGCGGCAGCCGGCCGGCACGGACCAGTGGGGAGCTGCAGGGACACCCCATCTCAGCCCCAGACCTTGGGAAAAGCTGAACTGAGGAAAGAAAGGACTCTAAACCCACCAGCTCTGTCTGCTGCTAGGAGGAGACCAACATCGGAGTTTTACCAGGTTCCCATCTGTTTTCCCCCAAGTTGCTGTGTGGACTTCTCTTCCTTCCCTGACACAAGTAGGCCATCTGCCATTTTGTTCTTTCTCGCCACATAATCGGCAGAAGTTTTATTTCCTTCCCCTAGCATTTTGGGATATTTTTTTTGTTCTGCCGTGGGTATGTGTGGGTGTTTGGGGGTAAGGTTCTGAAGGTTCAATATCTAAGTTATTCTCTTTTTTTTTTCCCCATGTCGTGCAGGCACTCTGTCAATAAACAGCTGTTTGGGTTTTTTTTTTCACTTCCACTGATCAGTATTCATTTCGTATTGGTGGTAAGGGATTGCTTTTCTTTAGAGGAAACGCTCATTCCAGAGCTTTCTCTCCCAAACTTGTCTCTAAACTGAGACAGAATATATCCACTACTGGGGGATAAATATATTATTTAAAATCATTTCAGTAGCTTTAGTCTAGAAAGAACTGGAACTGTTTCATTTCCGAGTGTATGAAGCATAACAACACTTAGGCCTTGCATGAAATAAGAAAAGCCCTATTGTTTAAAAATATTATTAAAAAAAAAAAATCCATTTTTGACATGATATATACCTTTGGCATCATTCCAAGGCAGACTTGTGTCCTCCAAAACTGAAATATATGTGTAAGCTCAGTTCATGGGCTAAATGAACCTTTCAAGATCTAGTACATTCCAGAGCCTCTTCCCAAGCACAACATTCAAATCAATTTCATATTTGATGACCAGCAGATGATGCGCATACCTGGGGGCAATTGTGGTCTATCCATGCTTCCCCAGCTGGCTCATAATGGATTTTCAGTCTAGTAAACACCATTGTTTAGTCTCAGTTCTGCAGAACTTCACTGAAAAAATACCATTCCATATTTGTCTTGGAGAACACAAGAAAGGAGAAAATTAAGACCGTAAAATACACTATGCATTTGATTTCTCCCTTTCTAAGTAATGCAATTCTAGTCCTGGGTTCCTCTGTTCCTGGTGATGGACACATCCCATACAGGTGCATGTTTTCTTTTAAATCTGAAACTCTGAATTTTAGTTTTAAGTGCTTAAAATAACAGGTCAAAAGCAGCTATAGTCTGATTTTAGAAGATCACAAGTAGCATTACCACTTAGTTTACCTGTAGGTATTGGTACACTTATCTAGGACAGTAATGGAGCTACATGAATTAATTATACAGAAAAGATGGTCACAGTTATTCACTGTGGTGAGACCATACATTATTAATGAGGCTGATATGCAAATGAATCAGTCAGTACAAAAATTATATGAACCCTTTGCCAAAAACTTGATGCAAATCAACATCTGGTTCAGTCATGGAGGAAAGGCAGTCCCATCTGGCTGAAAGTAAACCATCGTATTCTAAAAAACTTAAAGATCAGAAAGGAGCCTATAATTCCAAGCTGTCCTATAAGGCAATCAGTCCTGAGGAGCAAAAATCTACAATGTTAAGGCTTGAAGTGTTCAAACCGAAAGACTGTTTTAAAAAAAAAAAAAAAAAAAGAGAAAGAATGAAAGAGGCTAGTATAACATTGTAGCCTGCTGGGAATGTTGTTGAAACTACTGAAGTTGAAAAACTCAGCTGTGCTTCCATGGATAGGTTCATTATGATGAGCCTCTTTTAACCTGAGTTAAATACCTTTAGAGCTGATGCAAGATATGTAGAAGAAAGAAAAAGCAATTAAAAGGCACCCCTGATAGAAAGAGTTAATTTTTAAAAGCATTTTGTGATTCCCAGTCCCTCTTTCCTTTTCTCAAGAACCAGGTATTTGTCCGATCTGAACCCCTGAATTGCCCATGTTTTCACAACAGGATTCCTTTTCACCTCACTTTCAGTTAAACAGCCCACACAAATGTTTTGTTGCCTCCTGAGCTTGATTATGGTTCTGAGCAGACATTTAACTTTCATCAATAATGTTGGACAGAAATCCATAGTATTTTCTTCTCAGATTCCCCACAGGTTTCAATGATTCCCTTCTCCTTTACTGGAGAGACAAATCAGAGGCCTGGGCTCTGGTGCTCTCAATATTTTCCTATCGATGGGCTGGTAAATGTCTAGACAGTTGTTATGTGTCTGTACTGCATTACAACACAGACAAGATGTGTAAGTAGATGGAAAGTGACTCATTTAGCTGAATCTTGACTCTTTTCAAGAGAAAAGTGAATCATGAAGAAATTTCTCTATGTAAACATATTTAATTCTGATGTGCCTCCTATATATGAAATGCTCAGATTTAATTTCAAAATGCAGCACTAAGGGGAAGACATATACTGTAATAATTTTGCCAAGAAGCATGTACAGCATTATTGATGATAATTTTTTTTTATAAACGTCTATTTTCAGTTGCAATTTCAGAAGGTTTCTATTTATGTCTTCTAAGATGCATAACCTTAATATGTTTCTATTTAAAAAATATCTTTCGGAAAAAAAATTGGTATTCCAGAAGCAAAAAATCAAATTAGGAAGATAGGGAATAATATAGAATTATGTAATAGAGCACAATGATGCAATTTCTTTTGAAAAATCATCCTTATAATTTCTGTCTCTAAACAATCACTACTTCCAGATAAGTGACTGGCCTCATATGTCAAGATGGCAGATTGTGATGCAAAGTACGATGTCAAACAGGGAATGGCTTTTCCAACAATACTACAATATTAATTTTAGATATTATGCAAGTTATTTAAGCTAGATTATCTGTTTCATCTAGCAAGGCTATAGTTCTAGCCTATACAGAGAGCTAACTTTCATTTGCTAAGTCAGAATCAGTGTTCATGCTCCCGGTGCTAAATCAAATATGTTCCCATGTTATATGGATAGTTGACCTTTACTGTTGGAGGCCTACAGAAAGTAAAAATTCTCTTCATAATAATACCCCTTAAACAAAACTAAATGCCTAAGATCACTAAACACTATACAAATAGTAATTCTTCTAGACTTTCTGCAGACTTTATTATCACATTTTAAATATGGATAGTGAAAAACAACATATCCAATTAAGTAACTTTCACTCAGAAAAAAAGAATTCATTTATATGATTTTCTATAGCACTATCCTGAAAGCCTGAGCACAAAGTGGTTATGTGGTTAAACAAAGAATATAACTCAAATCTAAGACTGAACAGACTAGAAGGCATTGGTACATAGCTCTAGCAGACAAACTACTTTGCTCCCACAGTTGTTGAAGTATTTAAGTTCAAAATTAGCATCATTCATTTATTTTTCTACACTACCCCTTCCAGAAGAATACTATCAGCAAAATAGAAATGAGCAGGCCTTGATGAAAAATAGATGACAAATGCCACTTCAAAATGGATGGAGGCAATTTCCTGTACAGGTCAATCCAGACCCAAACACTTCAGCTCTGCCTGGTATTTCAAAAGAACATCTAATGTTGATTAGCTCTAGCAATTGTTTAAGAATTGAAAACAATCAGTTACAATCCAAGTAATTTATGCAGGAAATATATTGAATGTGCTCACCTGGACAAATCTATCTGTTTCTGTAAAATTCTGTGTCGTGAAGATTTTTTTTATTTCTGCTACAGGGAATGTGCACCATACTTAATCTAAACATAAAAATCTCCTATTCTATAGTAGTGTCACTGTAATATTTTCAGCACCACACATGAAAGGTAGGTTATTACCGTACTTTACAATAACTTCTCATAACATGGAGTGATTTTTATAGGGACATATTTAACTTACTGTCTTATCTCCAAGGCATTTACATTTTCTTTGCCCTGTACCCATGAATGAATAATTTCTGATATGAAAATTTTATTTAAAAAAAAGGAGAAAAAGCCAATCCAAAGGAGAAAGGCTTACCTTCTTAGCCCCTTAATTTGACATGTAATCACAAGTTTAAAGACTTCTCAGACTGTAGTATCTTTCAATTTTAAGGAAGGAGACAAAATCCTCATAAAATATTAGAGGATGATGGCAAAAGGAATAAATTATATAATGTGGATAAATTATAAACATGTATTGTTTTCAGATTGACCTCTCTTTCTGTGCATATTCCTTTTCTAGGATCACACAAATACACATTTTATTGGTTATATAACTTTATGACTTAGGAATTCACATCTTTCTCTGGTAATGTTTTCCCTTATTCCATCTAAAGTGTACACTCCTGTATTTTTCTGATTAACTACTCACCTACCTGATGTGATCACCTCTTCTCTTGTTTTGCTAATGGCTACTTATGTTTAATATCCTCCCTCTACAAATTTAATTATTTTCAGTAGAAAGAAGTCTAATCAAAGCATCACTTAAATTATGGGAATAGTGATATATCCTTAGGGTAACTATATTTACATTCAGTAAATACTTTTAACTACTAACTTTCACTGTCTTTTGACAACTATTTTGGAAAAAAAAGTGGTTCAGCCACTTTCAGAACAGGATTTTAATTTGAACTGCTGCTACAAACTATAGGTAAAGAGAATAAAGACAGTAAGTATGCTGTTACAGTTCTGCATTGAGTCTATTTACTGCATACTTATTTTGTTCACATGCAATATGCATTATATTAATCACTCTATACAATTAGATATACCTTTAATATTATTGAAAGGTCATTGTTTTCAGTCAGCTTGAACTTCCAGTAGACAAATTCATGGTCCTTAATTCTATCATCATACCTCTGCTTGCACTCAAAGATGTAAGCAGCCTCACTCAAGTGCCAAGTATGCAAGGTCACAGCTCCATGGTTTTGTGTTTTCCAAGCTGAGATGCTGTTGTGGTGGAAGACTGATTTCCCTTCTAGTTATTTCAAGCATGCATATAACTTCTTTTAAGAATACAGTGATATTACTTCTGTGAATGTAATTACTTTAAAATAAGTGAAACATTAATAAAACAAGGTTAATTATAGGACATCTTTAAGTCATTGTCTTGGCTCCCAAGCATTTATATTTACTTTTCCCTGGACCCATGAATGAATAATTTCTGATATGAAAAATTAATTTCAGAAAAGAAGAAAAAAGCCAATCCAAAGCAGACAGATTTACCTTCTTAACCCCTTAATTTGACATGTAATCACAACAAGATTAAAGACATCTCAGAGCATGACAGCTTTTTAATGTTTGTATCCTAACATGAAGCAGAATCTGGCAGTCTGCTCTGACATTTTTATCCTGGGTTTAGTCTTTCATGACACATCTGGCACAAGATATCTGCTTTTCCATTTTCAGGTTGGAACACTTCAAATTAATTTGACTGAGAATTTTTTATGTCATGGTCTATATTACTGTCTGTTCCTCTTTAATGGAAAGACACTTAAGCTGTTAGAATCAAAAATTACAAACCCGAACACTTTGGAAACTGCAGGGTAGAAAGTCCAGATATCATTCCCCACCTGTAAGCAGGCTTGGTCCAAAGCCTGATGGAGATGAAGGGGGAACTCATGGCCATATTGTGCATTAGAGAAAAGAACTTCCATGGGAACCATTGTATCAGAGACTTGTTTGGCTTATGAAACACCTTTTGAGAACAAGAATCTTTCTGCAATTGCAAAATCCCACAAAGGTTTCCCAGGAAAGCAGAATCATGAGAATCTCATTCTAGCACTGGAAAGCAAGAATATGGTAATATTTTGTAAGTCTGAAGGAAGGAAAAGGCAGAATTCAGTAAAAAGTGGATAACTTCATTCCTAATGAAAATAGATGGAACAAGAAAGCCTTGTCTTCCTCTGCCTCCTAAGAGCTACACAGTGAAGATTCTCTGATGAATAAGATGCAAAAAAAGAGGCTTTTAATATCCTCTTCAGAAAAACCATATAAGGAAATCTCCATTTGCTGTCAGCTCTCAGATTTATAGCAGTTCAGCATGACGCGCTTTCATTAAAGTATCACTGTAACCCTTTATGTATTATTACTACAAAAGGGACCTGCTGTTCTACTGCTTACCTTTCTTTAGGAGTGCCTCCACATTGGCCCTGTACTTGAACACATTGCCTACTGCCAAATTCTTGAAGAGGATTTTATTTAAAAATAAATAAATGCAGTTCTTTTTTATTCACCCACACTGTGTTCAAAATTTGAGAACTGGAAGACAATTAATGTCTATAAGAAGACCAAATCTGATGTCGTCATATGAGAGTCCCCTATAGATTTGTCTATCCCCCAGCAGGAAGACGTGCCTCAGTTACTATGTATCTATTACCTGCACACACGCTGTGCACTCTATTTACATGAACCATCATTCCAGAGCAAAACTAGGCCACATTAAAAAAAAAGTATTATATATATATTTACATATCTATTTGTGCATGTATATACAAGGTTACAAAGAAAAGTGTGAGTCCAGATATAGCACCTAAAGCAATGAAAAATGCAACAAAATACCTGCTTTGGCAGATGCATCTGTTTTATGTCTCAACCTTGTAATCATTTTCTTACAGCCCAATGTAAAGTACAGTAACCTTGGTAAAGTATTAGTTCTTTATTAGTAATTTAGAAAACAGGCATTCTGTAGATCCATCCTCAACTACAGTCATGGTTGTGCTAAGCTGAGTGCCAAAGACTGGAACTAGTGCCAGGAATCAAAATTTTCCTATTACGAAACCTTCAGCAGTCAGGATGCTTATCCGTAGGGTGCTGATGTAAAGTCACAGCAGTACAGCCAAACTCAGCTTCTCATAGTATGGTTTTTACATTTTCTCTTTCATAGTATTTGTAGTCCTTTTACTACAACTTCACTCAGTGTGCTGATGCTACATTAAATGGAAGAAAAGAAGACATTTTCCTAACTGGAGAGTGGCTGGAGATGGTCCACATTTTAGGGAAAGATTGTAAGTAACAGTAAAAGAAAAAAGAACTGAGCTACAGATGTTAATGTTTATTTGTTCCATTTTGTTTAATTTGTGCCATCTTCCTAACTCTTTCTTTAAAGCACAGGCATATGTTATTTTACAGAAATGTGAAAAAAAAAATCGTAATTTGTTTTAATCTTCTAATTTAATTTTTTAAAATTGTAGTTACTATATTCTGTGAGATGTCCGTAAATACCTGCTGTGTGCCTGGTACGCAGGTTGGGGTATGCTGATGGAGCTTCATCTTATTCACTATAGGAATCATTGATACAAATGTCCACCAGAGGAATCTGCTAGTTCATTCAGGTCATACGTGGGAGGAATGCACCACATCAGCTTGCATTCCAAAACTGCATATTATCTATACAAACATCTTCTCATAATGTATTAGGTCAATACCATCATGCTTAAGATACAGGAAACACAAAATGCATTTTACATAGCAAAGGCTATAGAGACCAAGAAGTGCAAAAATGAGTACTCTGTCAGGAAAATATTACTTGTCCTTTGTGACCAGATATTCAGATGGTAACAAGATATGGCATCATCAGATTCACAAGGTAAGGGAGTACTGCACCTAGCAGTAGCAAGCTGGTTTTCAGGCAAGATGTGCATTTGGCAGACGCTAGAAGTGAGTTTGCCCAGACTACACCGTTTCCTGTTCCTTAATGGTGAAAGCAGTATAATAATATTTAGGAATAAACACACTGACCTGTCAATGAATGGAAACTATTATCTACGGAAGGTGGAATATGGAAGAAAACATTGAAGAATGAGGAATATGGGATTTTCTGTAATAGCACAGTGGTCTGAAATCTGGACCCTCCTAAATCCTTTCAGATAGAGTTTGGAAGGGGACGGTAAGAGTAATTCAATTTTACTTTTAAATTACTGTAATTTCTGCCAGTAGTTATGTTCATCTGGCAAACTGAACAGCCAGAAACAGGGAGAACAATAAATAGAAATGACTAGCAGCATCCTTCTGAAAGTGAAGTTCTGAGAAACTGAGAAAAGAATGTATGTGGTTTCCTGGCTGTATTTATTTTCTGTGAGCTTGACTCTGAAATAGTCTGCTGACGAGCAAGCCATGCAGAGGGTAGTTCAGGTATTTTACTTTGAAAATGAATTACGACTTCATGCTACTTCTACAGGGCAAAATCCGCCTAACGCGTCCTCCGTAAGACCAGCTGTGCCGTGTCACTTCCTGTCACTGTGACAGGGGTGGTCCCTTATACACTACTTCAGTTCAAATCATTCTTACCTAATGACAGAATTTAGAGGGGTAAAAAATAAAAGGAAGGAATTTTTGTGCCTTTGTGCAAGAAAGGACAAGTAGTTCTGTCTTCAGACCTTTAAAGTTTGATAGAAAGATTGGTCCCCTATCCATCAGGTTTGTACCCAGCTCCCAGACCAGTCTTGAACCTAGACCAGCTCATTTTTAAAACTAGAAAAGCTTCCCAATTGAGGTGTCAGGGAGTAAGCTTGAATCCCAAGAGCCATTTGAAGAATTAAATGTTGCAAGACTCTGGGAGCATGGCTTAAGAAGATACTGGACTCGGCAGTGAAGCTTGACAAACATATTCATGTTTCTGCATTACATCTTGCCCCAATCTTCTTTTCCTGCTCCAGTGATTAAAGTTTCCTCTTCTACATTTGTACAGTTCTTTCTTTCTGGAGCTGTGCCACAATCTGCATCACTAGAATGATGCAGGCTACAATCAACTTATTTTGGGGAGGTAATTCTTTACAGTAGCTTTTGTCCAATTATACTTTTGTTTTTCCCTTTAGAACTAGGCAAGAAATGGAGAAAGACATGACTATGTCTCTGGAGTTAATTCGTAATTTATGCTGTCTGGAGAGGTCTCTGTATATTTGAGTTATGCTATATTCCACACAGGCCTGACAATTCTTTGTGTGTAATGTCATCATGTGAAATATAAAGGAAATGAGAACTGAAGTTGCAATTTACCACTGTGAAGAGTCCTGCTTGTTGTGATGAAGTATTTACCAAGGGAGAAGATAAAGACATATCTCTCCTTCTAAAGTATGTTGAGACATATCTCAGGGATTTCTTAGCTAGAATTTAACAGATTCAGTATTCAATTTCCAATACAAATTTTCCCTTAAGTGAACATTTCTCCCTTCCCTTCCTCATTGAAAGTCCAGGATGTTCTGAAAAAGTTCTCACAAGCTAATGAAGAAATAAATAAATATGTACATCTATGATGAGTATGAAATATTTCTTCACAACATCTCTTTTGATTCCACACCAGGAGACTAGTGTGATTTAGTCAGGAAAATATATTGTACATGCCAGAGAAAATTTTGTTAATTAACCTATGAATGTTGTTACAGGCATTTATGGTATTTTCTAGCTCCTTAAGATAAAAAATGGTTCCTTTTAATATTCTCTTACTCTCTCCAGCAAAATCACCTCTGATAACCCAATCTGATAATTGTACCATATTTGCTAATGGAGCTGCAAGAACCAATATGCTACAAGATTCTGCTCCCATTTATGGCTTTGGAAATAGAGAAGTAGCAGCAAGCAGAGGAAGAAGAAAGAGAGAATTTATGACATCTTTGTCATAAGTAAACGGTTATAACTTTGCAATACTCAGACTGTATCCATCTTTTGTAGTACAAATTACCTATATTAAGAGGATAGTGAAAGAAAGGCAGAGAAGCATAGTTCTATTCAATTTATCAGCTGAGGTACTCAATTACTCCTTACATGAAAAAAGAAAGGTACAGACCCGTCAGCTTTCATTACTGCCTTTTTGTCTGAGTGGGCAGACCAACCTGAACTCTAACTTTTGTATTTCACTTTTTACATTTTAACACTGTCATTCAATTGGGGAAAAATGTGACTGGACTATAAACTGGGACCCAGCAGACTTAAAAAGAGAAAGACGCTTGTCTTGTCCTGTATAAAACTGAGGGAGGATACAAAACCTGAAGAACTAACCATGTACTGTTTCAGAAATGAAAGTGATCAGCTGCAGTTTGCATGTGGCACACAGTCACACACCTGAACTAGCCATGCAGACAAAAATTCTATCTTAAACCCTATTAATTGAGTGACTGCAGTTACAGACCCGGTCTTTACATGGAACATTGGTGTGAATCACTGTGGTTATAACACCAAATGAGAAAAACTGTCACAGCTTAACCCTAGACAGCAACTGAGCACCACACAACTGTCCACTCACCTCCCACATCCCAGTGGAATGGGGAGAAGAATCAAAAATAAAACTTTTAGGTGAGATAAGGACAGTTTAATAATTGAAACAAAAGTAAAATTAATAATAATAGTAAATAACAATAATGATAATGAAAAGGAAAAAAGAAAAAAGAACAAACTCAAGGGAAAAGAAGTGATGCACAACATAATTGCTTACCACCTGCAGACTGATGCCAGACCCTGTCCTTGCATCCCCATCAGGCCCCCTTCTGTGTTACTCCCCTACTTTATATCCTGGGCGTGACATTCTGTGGTGTGGAATATCTCTTTGGCCAGTTTGGGTCACCTGTCCTGGCTTTTCTTCCTAATGGCTTTTTTCTTTTTTTAATCTCCTCACTGGCAGAGCATGAGACAGAAAAAAAGTCCTTGACTTAGGATAAACACTGCTTAGCAGCAACCAAAACATCAGTGAGTTATTAGCATTATTCTCATACTGAATCCGAAACACAGCACTGTACAAGCTACTGAGAAGAAATTAACTCTATCCAAGCCAAACCCAGGACAGAATTGCAGTGGCTATAACGTCAAATGATAAAAAAATAAAACTGCTTTAAGAGGAAGTACATTCAAATTTAATCCATTTGTTTATTTAATAACTTATCATACATACTTTTCCTTTGGTATTTTGTTCTTCCAAAGGCAGTGAAGGGCAAGGTCTTTTCTTTATGTGCTGAAACTAGGCTAAGTCTAGAAATGTCAAATATAATATTTGTCAGTGAGGGCTGCTAACTGATGCTGATTATGATAATGCATCTGATTCATAAAAAGATGAAGCCTTTTGTTTTAAATAAAAGCATCATCTGCCACTATTCTTTCTGAAGGTCAGAATTTTAGTGCTTTTAAACACAGCTATTTCCTTCAGTGTGCTTCTTGGCACCTACTGTAGTGCTTATTTCTTGACCTTCTGCAAAGTACATCTTTTTCCCATGTGTTTTTATACTTTGGACAAAGTATTATAGAACTTTTGTGTTAAAGACATGAAGCAGTATTACTTCCAACAAAATTTTGCCTCAGCTTTCACTTATGCTCAATCTCTTCAGGAGATTCTGTCTTTTTTTAAAAATAAAATCACTGTTTTATCAACCACTAATTAAAATCAGTCATACAAAAGAAAAATGAAGGACAGCATGAAACCTTCTACAATAGATTCTTTTTTCAGGTCCAGCCTAAAATTGTGCATGGCACTTCCCACAGAAAGCAAAGAGGATCACAAATGGACTTGCAACTTTCTGCTCTAAGTAGGGAAAAAAACCAACCCCAAAAAATCCCTTTAATATTCTGAACTTGCCTTCAGTAACATTAACACATGTATTTGAATGTAAGCATTATATGTACTGCAAATGCATATGCATATATGATACAAGACACTAAATGCTATAATTAAAAGCATTGCATATTCTACAGAAATGATAGGTGTCAGAATGTATTCAACAGACAATAAGCTATTGGAAGATGCTAACAATATGATGCATCTGGCATGGGAATTTTTATATAAAGAATAAATCAAGAAGAGACACTCAATTACATTTTATGCCTTAATTTTACTGAAAGTTTATTACAAGGCTAAATTGTTCAATGTAATTTTGACTGTATTTGAAACTTAAAGTAAGCTAATACTGTTCTCATAATTTTTCTTCAGCTTGTTTATACAGAAACTGCTACCATGAGTCATGCTGCCCGTGTCTAGAAGGTAGTGTGGAATGCCTTCTAAAAATATAGCTGTTTTCTCTACATTGTCACCATTTGATATTAATACCACATTGGGGGGGAGGGGGGGGAGAGAAGGTATATTTTTTTCTTATTCTCTTTAAAAAAAACCTTCAAAGAGACAGAAATTTAACAGTACATTTTCTTTGCAAGAAGTACTCTTCTTTTTTAAATTACTTGCATTGTTCTAATAAACTTAAATATAAAGCAAATCATCTTAGTTCATAGTTACGAATATTATTGCCTATGTCTTAAGTATATCATAATGAAAATCTCTTTTCCCTATGAAAATGTTTATTTATTTCCATTAAAAACAAAGTGTATCACAATTAACTAATTTTTTTGATACCTGAGTACCTCATTCTCCTATTTAGCCCATTAAAGGATATTTAGAGACAGACTTGGCCTCCCTTGGTACACAAACAATGATATATATTAGCTTCTGAATAAGTTATTCCAGGGGCTGACATACATCTGGAGAACCTTAAAACAGATGGATCAGAGATGCTATGGAATGTCAGTTCTTGAAGAATGTAGAAAGTTGACAGGATAAGACCCTAAACAACCTGATGTAGCTTTGAAGCTGTCCTTGCTTGGAATAACAATTGACTCCCCAGCCTCAAGGTTCCTTCCAACCCTTTTTTCACACAGTAATCATCCTCCCTTCAAGAGATTAGCTACCTTTTGGTCTGGTTCTCACCCATCATGAATTTACGATTTGGGATTTCTGGGAGAACACACACTCTAAAAAGCTGGGGTTAAAGCAACTGGCTACAGCTGTACCTGAGGTCTCAACCCATCTAATGGTTTTGAAAATGCATACTGAGATTTGGAAACAGCAAGGTAAGACAGTATTGGCCTAGACGGTACATTTTGTCCAGAAAACAATGCTGTTTTTAGCACTGTTTTTGTCCTCAGACATATGGACAAATACCTAAGAAATTTCTATCTCAGCAAATCACTGTATTGAAAATAAGCACATCACTGTACAAGTACTTCTCTGCAGCCCAGTAGTAATTTTGATCGTGACAATACTGCATACTAGCCAGAAAAACATTTGCACATTTGCAATCCATACCTGAGAAGCATGCACAAAAAGATACTGTGAGAAGTTATCTCTTAGGCTGTTAATACTGCTTTGTACTGTCAGACCAATGATGGGTACATTCATTTTAAAAAGAACTAGGATAGCCTTTCAGATGAAATGTATTAAGTGTTCTTATGGCATCCATACCATTAATTTACAATTACAGTGCTCTGGAACAGGACTGACACAATTGATCCTGTAAGGAATTGCGTTCATATCACTGCGGGAATGGTTTGAAAGGCTAAAAAAGAACTGAAAAAAGGAGGAAGATAGCTATTTGTTGTAGATAGTTGCCCCTGCTGGAAACTCTCTGTGCCATAGAATCCATGTCTACACCAATAACTTAACCAGGGCTCAAACTCTGCAATACAGCCATTCCTGCTTTTAGATCTCTAGCACACTATCTGGCACAGATGTGGCTTGGGTCAACTAGAAGAACTCTTCAGTCCAGAGCCCAGACCAAGGCTTAAGAGTCACTCTGGGATAAGATTCATTTCCAACAGGCAGTGTAGATGTGACTGCTCTGTTTTGGATGGTAAAACCGACTGTAGAGATTTGAGCTGTGCTTTACCAGCCAGGCAGAGTCGTCCCTTGCCCATTTCATTTACTGGCATACACTTAGTCAAGGAAATGAAAGTACTTTAAAAAATCACTATTCTTAGATCAGTTACTTTCCTCAATAAACTTAGCAACTAATAAGAAGCACTTAATGAGAAAGTATTTCCTGTTGTCTACTTAGAATATACATTTGATTAGTTATTTTCTTGAAGTAGATCTTAAAATTTTCTGGAATTTCTTGCTCGATCAAAAACTGTGGGATTTTTAGTTTGTTTAGTCTTGTTTAGTTTTGTTCTGTAACGACTAAGCAAATCTCGACAGATATAAAAGTACTGTTGTTATTCTAAGATACAAATTAAGCAAACAATCAAAATGCCCCCAAAACAGATTTTTTTCCTGAGTTAGAGATAAGTTGCTGCAACTTCATTAAGGAGCCTGAGGGTACTGCTACCATATCAGCTCCAGGAGGACCATGAGGAAAAGGTTAAGGAAGCAGAAGAAACTCACAATTTGCTGGCAGAGCAGGCTGAGGTAAATAAATAGTTATCAGTTTCAAAATTTAGAAACTCACTTAATGAATCAGGTATTTGAAATAAAGAACACATGAGAGGTTTGGAGAAACATCCTTGGAGAGCAGAAATTCTAGTACAGATGAACAATGGCACACACAGATTAGAAACATATTAAATGAAATTTCTTAGAATTTGTCATTGACTTTGCTGAGTGGGTCGTCAATAAATCTGACCGGGTTTATAGTATATAATACGCAATTTAATCCATCTGATTTCAGCCTTTCCCCCTCTCTCCCTTCCCAGTCCCATCACTTTCTAAATTCCAAAATCCGATAATTCATATTTTGGCACCTAAGAAATGGCAACACAGAGAATACAGTGCTCAGAAAACTGAATGTTAAGAATTGCCTTAGACCAGATAAGAGGTCCTTTTAAATTGATAGTTTGCAGCTGACAGTAGCCATTATCAGATAAGCTTTTAGAGGAGTGTCTCCAACTTCTGTGAAGAAAAATACTGATGCACTTACAGACTGCAGGCAACATCATACTTTCCTTTTCCTGTCAACCTCAGTTTTAACTTTCTCATCTCCAGCAGCCACAAGCAAATGTCTGTGATTTTATACTCTTCTCTAAAGCACCAATCCTTTTCTTAACACTGCAGAAAATAACTTAAAACTCTATTAGCCCTTTCCTTGACCCCATGTCCCTTGGCTTCACTTTTACCAGTATGACTTGAATCTTGGTTTAAAAAAAAAAAGCATTTTGGAAGCAGTCGTTTGATTAAAAAAAGATTGAGGATGAGTGCTGCAGAGAACCTTAACAAGCTGACTGCTGTCTGCCTGTCTGCAAAGCATGGGTTTCAGCAGTAACAGTGGAAGGCAAGAGGCAACGGGAAGAGAGGAAGAGCAGCCACAGAGGACCTAGTGGAAAGTATGAAACATTTACTGAAAGTAAAGAGTAATTCAAAAAATATATGAAAGTGATAAAAAACATACACAATAAAGGGACTGAAAAAGAAAGAACGAAAAAGAAAGAAAAACCTCATAGGAGTTCTGCCAGAGGTTTAAAGATTGTTTTTTCAAATTGGGGTAATTATCAGAGAGCAAAGATACATTTTCTTATTAATTGAAAAACTGGCTAATACATATTCCAAATATTTTGCTTACACTTTATTCTTTCATCTAACTACAGGGCGGTATTTGAGTCACATTTCACTCAGATCTGATCCTTCTCTCCATGAATTAGAGCTGCTTACTTTCAGCTACCACATTGCAATCTGGCTATTGCAAGATGAAGAAAAAAATTGTCAAAATTCACAGCTGCAGCAATAATAAAATAGTTTCTATATTTTTTAAACAATTTTTTCTGACTGAAACCTGAAGAACTATACTTAGAATTTAATTACAATTTTATTTCAAAGTTTTTGCTGTAATTCATTTTTTTTGTTCATTAAAATTACTAGGATATTTAAAAATTGTAGGTTTTTTTCTCCTATACAAGTGTATAAGCATAGGCCTCAGAGGAAACAACTGGACAAGGGAATTGAGTTCAGCACTTCAGTTATGCAACTGTGAAATAGCATTTTAAACTGGAAATAGGCCATAGAGCATCTATCCTGCAATTTGCTACTCATTGCAGGTCTCAAGTCTCCTCCAAATATTTTCAAACTACTTTTAGATTTGCAGGGTAAAATAATTCCAAGTAACACAACAGCCATCTTAGAGAAGGTAAGCAAAACAAAAAAAACCACAAAAAAAACAANAAAAAAAAAAAAAAAAAAAAAAAAAAAAAAAAAAAAAAAAAAAAAAAAAAAAAAAAAAAAAAAAAAAGAAAACAACTTTGGCAAAGACAAAGGATGAACACAGTCCAGAAAACAAAAGAGCATATCATACAGCCTATCAGCCAGGAAAAAAATTTATTAGTGCCCAAACACACCCCATGCCAGCACCACTAAGAGCAGTGCAAAATGCAGTTATCTTTGAAAAAACATTCAGCTTGATAACCTAAAGAGGTCTACCAAATGCAACACAAGGTCTCTTCTAAATTATTATGCTCTGGTCAGAAGTGAGACCACTTGCCGAACTTGAGCTAGTCAAAATTACCTCAGATAGTGCTACCCTGGAGCTGGCACCACCACCAGTTTTGGGGTTCTGACACATCAACTATATACAAAGATAATAAAAAGTACACAAACATAAAAATTAAAAACTATGTAAAGGACAGATGTGAATGGTTACATTCAACTCAAAAGATGTGAACCTGAAGAATCAGCCTTCCATTTAACAATCATTCTGCTAAAATTTAGCTTTACTCCAGATGACAAAAATCACACATGACTGAGGTTGGAAAGGAGCCCTGTATGACAACCTGGTCCAACCTCACATATCAAACAGTTGCCCAGGACCATCTCCAGATGGCTCCTAAGGAGGGAGATCCACAGCCTCTCCAGACAATCTGTGCCAGTGTTCAGTCACTCTCAGTGAAAAAGTGTTCCCTGATTTTCAGAGGGAACCTCCTGTGTGTCAGTTTGTGCACTTTGTCTGTGGTCCTGTCACTGGTCACCACTGAAAAATCCTGGCTCTGTCTTCTTTGCATCCTCCCTTTAGGCATATATAGAAATTGGTAAGATGCTCCCTTGAGCCTTCTTGTCTTCAGACTGAACAGTTCCAGATCTTTCAGCCTTCCCTCACAGGAGAGGTGCTTCAGGCCCTAAATTATGCTTGCGGACTCTCCCTGGACTAGGAGCTCATCTCTAATCTAGAGCAAATGTGTTCTATGGAGGTGACGCAGCTGTCAGGTACTGCAGATGGGGAGGAAGGTGGGGGGTTCCTGGCAAGAGAAGGGCTTTTTCTGTATCTATTAAACACTTAGAACACCTTTTATTTCCTCTCTGCTCCCTCCTTCTACCTTCATACACAGAGAGAACCTATATCTAAATATATGTGTTCTCACACAGAGTTGTGTGTGAAATGTACACACATTTATCTCAGTGCACGCTTATCTCTGTCTCACTCCCAACCTCACTAATAGATCATGCAATGCAATGTCACACAAGCAGTGATTCTGCTAATGGAGGAATAAATGAGGATTTGATTATGGAAAGCAATTATTATTTTTAAGTGCTGTACCTAGCATCTAAAAACTTTACCTTTGGGGACGTACAAATGTACTGCATTAGCTGGTTCAAGCTGTTGTAGCTTGTGTAGACAGCAAACTGTTTTAGTAAACTTGATGAAGCTCTTCTCTGAGAACTCCCTGCTGCAGGCTACTATGGATAGTTCATACCTAACCTTATTCAGAACATGTGACATCTGTGAATGGCAAATGCTACCACCTTTCTTTTGAGAAGGTTTGCTACCTGCTTCTACCATTCAGTTTGAGGCAGTTGTGTGATTTTCTAACTGGGGCGTGATCAGCTTGGAAATGAAAGTACCCTTAAGAAGATGGGAAATAAGGTTGTACATTACAAACAGTTTCTTAAAAGTACCAAGGATGAAGTTCTCCATAAGAAGGGCTGAAGCCAGAAGGCTAGAAACATTTTCAAAAGCTCATGGAAAGACATGACACAACAATCACACTTTCATCTGGTCTACTCCACTTTTTCTGGGCTTCCTTCTTGCTGAGAAATTTACATTAAAACTAGATTTAACGGCTACCCCTTCTACAGAAGCAAGTGAGCCAAGCAGCCTGGGACTATGGAGATAGTAGGTTTAAATCTCAGGGGCTTTTAGAAAAAAATGGACAAAGTGTTTCTAAGCAGCCAAAATTAGCTTGAGGCAGCTGTATCTCAGTGCAAAGCTGTGGAGCCTGGAAACAACTCCTCTCTTTCCTATCAAAGAAAGCAGAAACGAAGAAAACATCTGATCTGTGCACCTCTCAAACACAGAGGTGTGAACAAAAAGCCTGCTGCCAGATAGCAAAGAAACATAGTGAGGATTCATGCTTAGATATGAGAAGTGTACTTCACATTTAAATACAAATGTTGTTTATTTGAGAGGGAAATCTTTCATGTGAGGATTACACCTAACTCTGTACTTGAAGAGCAACTGATTCCAGTGAGGGCCTGTGAAGATTAGGCTTTGGTGCACTGTAGTAATACAGATAAGTAATTTTTACAGGAAAGACTGTATTGAAATGCCTTAAGTTAATGAACAGGTGTTAAAACACATTTTACAAAATGAAGTGTATGTAAATTAATCATAGGGCAAAGACCTTGGGACGTTCTACAACTACCTTCTTTCTGCAGCTGGAACTAAGCAACCCTAAAGTGGGAATTTATTGGTCATCCTGGAAGACAACAAGGACATCTGTATCCACTGTGCACTCCCCTTTAAATTCATGGGGCCTGAGAAAAACTATATAAGATAATAAGGGACTTAAAAAACATAGAAGTGTATTGAAGTGCCTCTTAACTGTCTATCTTCTTCTGTGTGCTGTGATCCCTCCAGCTGCAGCTAAGTGGGTGAGACAATACCAATAAAGCCCTTCCCTAATCCTCAGAAATGAAGATCCTTCCCATTCCTTTCTTAAATGTTTTCTTCAATCCTTATGGAAACCTTGGCAAACAGGTAGGGCTTTGCAGCATATCCTGAAGGTCAGCAGCGAAGACAATAAAAAAAGTAAAACTTGGCATTAAAACAGCTAAATAAAGGACTGACATCTTGCCACTATTATCTATTTCCATGAGAGGTAAATGAGGTCATGCCTAACTGCATTTATATCAAGCTAAGTAGCCCAAAAGAACAGCTCAAAAAACCCTTTAGGCTTGCCAAGGTCCTAAACGGTCATTATCTAACACAGGACAAATTAAGGGACATTTATTGAGGGACTAGGAGAATCTTTAATTAAGGTGAAGAATAAATCCTGACTTGCAATCCTTATACTTGTTTGTTCCAAATTGGAGCATAAGTAAAATGGGTAGGTCAAAAGAAGAAAATAATTTCTTACATAGGAACCTGCATATCTGTGAAGCTCAAAAAACCATAAAAACAGTGAAACCATCTAAAATAACTACATTGATTTCTTAAAACAAACAAATAGAAAAGAAAAATGTCTTCTATTTAATGTTGTCCTAATTAATTCTGTAAGCATTATTCTAGTGCTCCTGTGGAGTTAATTACAAATCAGTTTAGTATAATTAGATATTAATATCCTCAGCAATATTTTCTAATAACTCTTAACAGTATCATTGCTCGATAGAGATATTTTGTAAGTGTAGACCAGGTCCTAGAATCCTGCAAGAACCAGCTGATTGCTTGCTGAAGAAATATTAGATAGAATTGCAGAATCCAGCCTTAACATTTAAAATTTTCATATTACAACAAGGTTCATCACGTTGTTTGGAAGCTATCTGAAGAATTCAGGTACACAGTATTCATGCAGAATAATGCCAATCTTTTTTTCAAAATTCAGAGCACAGTATGAATTTTCAATTCAGCATTTACAAACACATTGAAAAAGATAAACTGTAGACTGATGTTATGTAAAGCAAGATTACTGACCAATAACTAGAGCTGTTTGGGATGTGTGATTGACAGGTAGATTTTTCCCAGCCTTTATGGCCTTCTCTGGAGGCATACAGAGACTTGAAGCCAAGTATGGCCACTACCACTTCAGTTTCCTCTCAAATGCAAGATGTAATAGAGAAATTGTAACCAGAACTCTAAAAGAATGGGAGGAAGATTATGAGAAATTAATCAACATATGAACAACATATCTTGTAGTGTTGCAGGTGAATACAGAGTCTGTTCTGTCTTTTGGCCACACGATTCCTCTGCACAAACTCTTTGAAATTCCCAGCAGTACTTCCCATATGTTCAGTAATTATGACATTTCTTACTCCGTAATTACTCCTTTCTTCTAATTCTTCCTGTAAGTCACAACTACAGGATCAATTTATCAAGTGCTGCATCAGCTCTGTATAAAATAGCCAGGCATAAGTCAAGGTTGAGATATAGAGTGAGTTCTGAGTGTCGACTGGACAAATACTAGTCTTCAAAACATTTTTAGGGAAGCTGGAAATACATAGTTGGAAATGCAAAGAGATAACTAAATTATTTTCTTACTATAAACATTTCATCACAGACTTCAGTCCATACTTGGTCTATAAATGTTATAAAGACATCAAGAATCACTTTATTTTGAGGATGTGAGCAACAGTCTTAGCTGAAGAAGTTTAATGAAAAAACAGATATGTTGACATCTTCCTTAATGTAGAATTCAAAAATCCCCCTTATGGAAAAATTTGGATGATTTTTAAAGAATTTCCTGTCTTTAGATATCTGTTTTCAGCAAGGTTCAGGCATAGGATTGATATTTCTGTCATCTTTTTGTCAGCAGTAACTGCAACCAGAAAGGACACCATCAGTGGGAAGATTAACAAGCACCAAGTTCTAGCACTGCAAGAAGGGAGGTGCTGGGAGCTCTGGAGGCAGATGCTACCTGAGAACAGACCTGCTATTGGGACAACAAGTTAACAAGTGCCCTTTGACACTTGAGGATAGAAATTGTAATTACAGGCTCGTGACAGGTGGATATATGGATAGGGATATATGGAACTTTGTAAAGTGAAAAAATCTGCATTACTTTAGTGGAGAATACAAATAACTTAAGGTTGGTGGGAAAGCAGTGTGTGGGGAGATAAGACAAAGAACATGGCTTATTTACCAGGTAAATGTATGACTCTTGCTGAGGCTAATACGCACCTTTCTGCAAGAGATGGATATTCTCCCTTAGTAAGATCCATCTATATATCTACATCTGTCCTGTGCTATAGAACAAGATTAATTTAGATAATGAAGCAGCCTGCATTAGGGGATGTGGGAAATCAAGCTGAGTCCCTTGACTCCTCATTGATTGCCAATGGCTCAGCGAGAAAAATTCTTTCAGCTACACAGGACTATCTGTGCCATTTGCTGACATACTGTGACCAGGGTGTTCAGACCCAGAGGTGTCAAAGGGAAATGAGAATTGTGTGCTTCATCACAAAGCCAGGATCACATCTGACAGGGGCTCTCAGCGCTATTTTGTGTTTGAATGGCCACTAGGGTCTGAAATCTCAGTTCAGCCTCAAGTGCTGTTTTTTAGGCCTCTACAGCTTTATCTTATGATTTTCTTGTTTGAAGACAGGGTACGCTGCAGAAGAGAAATCTGGACAAAAAAAAAAAAAGAAAAAAACCAAGCTGTAGCAGTGGATAATAAAAAGAACAGAACAAAAGAAAAACAGGAAGAAAGAATAGCAAAGTATCATGTAACAAGATATTTTATACAAAAAAGCAGTTCTACCGTGAAATATTTTTGGGTCCCCACAAGGACTGATCTTTCAGAACTCTGCTTCAGCCAGGTGGTTGATAGGATCTGTCATGGCACTTCATGTGCTTGGCTTAAATTGTTCAGGCTGCAAGCCTGAGAAAGTAAGGGATCCTCTACATATATCAGAGTTAAAATGTAAAATCTTCATTTGCATGATAAGGCAAATGATCAGCCTCCCTGTGAATGTGTATTTGAACTTTCATGACAGAAAAATAGAATTTGTCGCAACTCTAAACTGAAAAAAAATATCTGGGATGAAATACGGTAAAACATCAATATCTCAAATTTTCATTCTAAATCATACAGAAAGTTGCCAGATTCCTTCAAGGAGTGTAAATAGTGTTATCCATGACCCAATACAATCATAAAAACATTAATTTACAAAGCATGAAAGAATTGAGTCATACTCCAAAGCAAGCACAAATTTTAGTTATGCCAGGAAAACAGAGATTTAATTGATCTGCAACACAGGAAAAGGGCAAAGAATATATGGACACAGAAACTTTAACTACCCTTTAAGCACAGTTAGATGACTTACTGTCTGGACAAACATTCATATGAATGTAAGCAATTAATATCATCATCATGGAAAAACACTGTACATAAATCATGCAATATATGAAACAATAAAATTCTTCAGTGTTTGTGAGTAACTCCAAGAAAAGACTCAAATAAGTGATAGCGCACCCCCCCCGCCCCCCCCGGCTTTTTACCTTTCTCTTAATATCAAACAAAGCCACTCCGAATAACAGAATTGAACTGGAATCTCCTAGAGTCAATTAGACTTACCTCTTACACAACACATTTCTAGTTCATAAATTTTGCATAGGCAGGAAATACTCTACTACTTTAGTAAATACTATCAAGCTCAACATCTTGGGGGATAGTTTTAGAAATAAATTGTGTTATTGGTAAAGACTCTAAGTGATGAATTTACTACTTTATTCAATAAACCATTACAGTGATTAATTGCTCTCACTCTAAGAAGGTGTGATTTATTACTAATTTCGCTTCAACTAAACTCTATCATCAGACATTAGAACTCATGCTTCATTCATGCAGCTCCATCTACCATGACCAAATTTTTGCTCTTCCTCTGTAATTTTTCACAATGGCTTTTCATTTGATATACATTACTTCTAATGTGTTCAAAGATCCTGTAGCAGCTTTCCAAAGTTAAAATAGCCATCATCAGCTTCTTTCTCACAATACGATTTAAATATTTTACACTCCACATTGCCTAGCACAGCAGTGTATTCTTGAAAAATATTTTGCTTCACCATCAGCTTATCTCTAAATTAAGTGATGTGGTCCTTTCATGTGCAGGCAGCACATAAAGTATTCTGAGAAACACAACAGTAAGTAGAAATGTGGAATATTATTTTATTTTATATACTATAATTGAAAAACTAAGAGTAAAATTTCTGAAAAATCTAACAAAAATATTTATCATCTATCTTAAAAACAATTGTTCTTCTTTTCTTTACTCTTTTTTACACTGATTTATGTCTACTGCCGTTTTTGAAATCTCTTCTGATTTACATCAGACAGCATTTTTACTTCAGTATTTTTATCTTTTTACAGGTTTGTACATAATTTACTCTTTTACATTTAATATCATTAAGTGTGGACTCAAAGTACTGTCTGAGATCCTACCTTGAAGGTATTTTACAACATCAATGTTTAAGCAGGAAATTTGCTCAGGGCATTTTTTCTGCCACTAAGTTCAATATAAATATTAATATCCTACTAGCTTTATTTTTAGATTTTAATTTTTAGCTTGCAGATACACAGTTTTAAACTTTACTACTTTAGCCTAGTAAAATCCACTGTGCTATTTATCATAATGTATTTTATGATGGTTTAATCACAATTGCAGAAACTTGAATTTCAGAGATCTAAATACTGCATTATTTTTACTTCAATCTTTTTATGGCTTAGCCACAGATATATAGGGAGAATCTTACATATGTTTGTGAAATTACATTTAACATCTTCCTACTTTGAAAAACATATTCTGACACCCAGAAGGGAATTCAATTCAAACCAAAGACATAACCTTTGTAACTTTTTAATAAAAAGTCACAAATTAAAGCATCATTTTCAGTGAAGGGTGGAGATTCTTCACACTCAATTATTTTTTTACATTATTATTTTTCAGCCAAGCATTTAATTATCTCTTTGTCCAGGAAGGAACAGAAATTTTGTTCAGTTTTCTCAAGTATTTTGGGTTTATACAATGGGAGGGACACCTAAACTATAAAATGTGGATTTAGAGGGTTTTACAGTAAAATTCCATTGTAGCATATAGAAATGTGATTGTTTTTATTTCAGTGTCCTTCTTGCTAGCAGAAATGCCAGTACTTCCAGAAATGCTTGCTATGACTTTGCAGAACATAGTAAGGAGGCTGCTGGAGCCAAACTCATTTTGATGCCAGAGGGACAATGCCAAAAATTTGATGCCTAGAAGTCTCAGGTCAGACATCAGGAGGTAACACGTCCTCCCATAAACACACATTTACACACAAATGTGTGGAACAGACAGCCCAGAACGGCTGTGGGACCTTCATCGCTGGTAGTTTCCAAGACTCAGATAGATAAAGCCATAACTGATCTGACCTAGTGCAAGGATGCTCCTGCCTTGAGCAGACACATGAGGTGATCTTCAGAGGTCTCTTCCAAACAGCTTTTCTGAGACAGAGTGATTCTACAGTTCCACACTGCCCAAGTATACCATGAGTGCAATGAATGTGTACCTACATCTGGTAACTACAACTATATGCTCTATTGTCCCCCTCAGCCTTCAGAGTATATAAGGGAACTTGGAACATGAACTTGGAAATGGGCCCAGAAAAGAGAAAGAGGGGGACATAATCAGAGACTTTGTCAAGAACATAGATTAATCCAACGCTTTAGATGTTGGCATACAAATGCAGAATAATTAAGATAATGACTTAATTAAAAAGCAGATGCTTATAAAAAAAAGTATATCTGGAATACGAATAAATGAAAGTTTAATAGGAAAGAGACAAAAAAAGGTAGCTGTATTGGTGGATATAAAGCTGACAAGATAAGCATATTCACCAAGTATCAGAGGTCTGTTATTGAAGTGGAAGGAGATATCATAGGGTTGCTGACACACTTTGGTGTCAATTTAGGTCTACTTTGTAAAATACTTTCATTAACAAATTTATGATGGGAAATGGAAAATGTTTATTAGGACAGCAGAAGGAAACCAGGTGCACAGAGATTTCAGATACACTAGAACACAGGATTAGAATTCAAAAGCATATTGCAAGTACGAGGAATTTTTTAAAAGGATAACATTCAAAAGAGATAAATGCAAGATGATCTACATGGGAAAATCAACTATGTCACCACAAGACACAGTAAAAGAAATGGCTAAATAGATCTTCTGTTAGGTAAAAAATATCACACTTCTGTGAAGAATGCATACACTATACTGGGTTGGTTAGACAGGAATGGATCTTGCACACCACACGAATTCATCCTGTTGATAGTCTCAAGATGGGTAAGACCTCAAATGCAACACAGTTTTACGCACTGCAATTCAAGAAAGAGATAGGTACCAGCTGAAGGATGATAATAAGAATGACCAGACCAAGTCTGAATCAATTGAATTTGCTCAGCTGCAGAAAGAGGAGGATAGGATAGTAATGCTCAAGGATGTAAAAATTTCTTGCCAAAAATAAGGAAATATTTTTCCTATGTCCATAGCTGATAGAAGAAGGAACAGATTCTATAATAAGAAATTGAGTGGCAGTAATGATTCAAATAAAAACCAGTAAAACCTTGCCAATGACAAGAGTTGTGCAGCATAGAAATATATTGCCCATGATCACTTAAAAGGGATTGTGGTGGTGATGGTGTTGTCATTAAGGCCACATTCAAGAAACCCCTGTCAAGTGTAAGTGTCATAGCAGATTCTAGCCTGGAGTACAGAAGTAGATTAGACAACTTTGAAAGGTCTGTTCCAGCCCTCATATTATGCATATATGATGTTAATTTCTTAATTGTTTTGGTTTGGGAGAATTTGTTTTTTCCTTATATACAAAACTTCAAAGTACCCAATGATTTATTTTTCCTGAAAGCTTTATTTTTAAAGTTTGCTCATGGGCTAAAATTGTCAATTGAATTCTTAAGTGTAACTAAAAATAACTTCCAAAATACAAGTATGTGTGCAGTTTAGAATTTCAAAACTTACTTATGTAGAGAAAATAAGAATGTAATTTTTAATTTTATATTTTTTTAAGAAAGAAAGAAGTTGGAATATGGCTAAGACTGTTTAGTATTGGAAACAATAGAATGGACAGACATTTTCCTGCAATGCTTCAGTGATCTTTTCCATCATTTTTCTCATTTTCTTCTTCCAGAAAGACTTACAGTGCTCTTAAAACAGACTTAAAATTGCTGAAAAATTTAAAACCCCTTTAAAATGTAATTGCCAATACTCTTGGTTGATATAAGTTGCAAGAATACAATACATGAATATTGACAGAGAATGTAATGGAAAAAAAGTTGTGCTACCAAAAAACCCCCATGCTTAATGGCAAAAGTCTTGAAACTAATGTCTGGAAGGAAGTGAAATCTCCTATGGCATGTGTTAATGATGACCAGACAAAATGCCCATATTCAAATGCTTCAGGCATATTACTATAAAAGAACTGAACTTTTCACTAAATAATTTATGCTAAAATATGTATTTTCTGACATTAGTTTTCACTGCTTGGAAAGAATTGACCTGATTTACATAATATTCTTATACTGAGGATCTGACTTTAAAAAAGTCCTAGCTTAATAAAATGTTTTTTAACACAATTTGCCATTGCATACGTCAGGTTAAGTTTCATCCTAGAGTATTCTTCATCAACCAGTAACTATGGACATACGTATTAAATGATGTAAGCCCAGAAAAATTACAGAATTATGACAGTCATTTGAGATCATTAATACTTATATAATAAAAAATATTATTTTATTCCAAATCAATTTGTCAATATTTCAAACAAAGACTCAGGAGAAGAGTTTGGATTTTCCTACCAGACTTGCAGAAACTCAGTAGCAATTACTGTGTGACTAAGTAAGGTAGGACAAAGTAAGGCAAAAAACTCCACCCAAGTGACCAAAAAAACTTCTACATTTCAGAAGTCTGCATTTCAGAACTACTTCATACAATATTCTTGGTAAGTGTTTGCCCCAGTCTCATTTTCATGAAGCAAAACCATGCTTAATATCTAGCACTTCTATGGCAGATCCAATCCACAGACACTAAATTACTGTAACAAATGCTTTCCAAAATTATTCTCATTTTTTAAAGATGGGAAGCTGAAATATTCATTAGTTCAGTTCTATATCTAAAGTACTCATGTGAATGAGAGATGAAAGCAGAAATAGAAATAGAGCTTCCTGGATATTAATCCAGTACATATGATGGCATGTACTAAACACTGTTTTCCAGGAAGCTGAACAATCCACATAAAATTAAAATAGATTTTTAAAGTATATAGAAAGTGTAAATACAGGTTATGTGGTATCATAAAAGCAAGGGCTTCTTCTGACTGATTAATATAGGGTATGTAGGCACTGGACTGACAACAGACAAGCTAGTGGCACATAAAATAGATTATGCTTCCACTTGGTATCCAGTGACAAGTTGATGGATGATAGTATCTGGCTGTTCTCTGGTTCACAATTTAATTATGCTTTTGATACATTTAGAATATCTGAAAACCTGAGAAAGAAATCTAAGGAATAAGAAACAGTAACGTTGAGCCACTTCCATACAGACCTTAAAAAAAATCAGATCAACTTCAGATTTCAAAGCTGTACATAAACCTTGATAAACCTATTATATTTATGACCATTAAAAAAAAAAAAGAAAGTGTTAAGAAGAACAATTGGAATAAAACCACAGCAGTATAAAAATCTTAGAAATCTGTCAGTATTCTCTAAAGTGCCTTTCTTTGTTGATCTTCAAAGAGAGCTTCTAACATCTTCCCCCAGCTGCCTGTGTATTTTGTCTGGGCTGAAAAGGTCTGATTGCCAAGGTGTCGAAGTATACAACTTTTTCAAGTATAAAAGTCAGAAATCAGTTCTGTTGAATGAAATCTTTGTCAATACAGATAAAAGGTCAGTGCAATTTTATCTACAATATAGGCTAAGGTTGACCTGTGAAGAAATGCTTTGTTGCTTTATGGGCTGCAAAACATGGTCTGTTGACACATTAATTCTCTTCTCACCCTTTTATCTGAAAAGACACTGGTGGATGTTATAAAAATAAGGCATTTATGATTCAGTGTTATGTACCCCTTCTCTCAGGAAAGCTCAGTACCACCACTTACATTTTTATTGACTGGTTAACTTTCAGCTGGATGTTCTCCATTTCATATACATCACTATTTCACACATCTATATTAAAATAAAATTGTCAGCTGTAAAAAGGTAGGACAGTAGTATGAAGTAGCAGTTACAATTACAAATGCTTATAACAATCTGTGGGATTAATTTAACAAGCAAAGTTTTCAAGCATATTTAAACATATAAATTGCCCTACAGAACATAGAAGGCCAAGATCCATGTGTGAAGTTCTCTGACAAAGCAATTATTACTTTCCCCTGCATTTACAGTAATACATGAAATGAAGACTCCAGTCACTTATCTGAGCAAGGTTGCTGTCAAATTGCCTACATACAAAAAATATGACTAGCTCTAGGTAGGTATGTCTGAAAACACTTGCCTAAAGCAGTCTCATAAATAATACGTGACTAAGTGAGCCTGTATTAGATCTGTAAGTACTCCTTCTTCTTCAGATGAGATAAATATTTTTCAAACACGTAGCTGAAGGCAAGAGGACATAGATATCATACATGTATACCTCCCTGTACATACTGAGGTTTACAATTGCACTTCAGAGGTGTTAGTCTTCGTGTCATATGAAACAGAATTTTAAATTATAAAAAGTTTAGAAAAATTTTAAATGAATACAGATTATCACAAATTAATTTGTGCTTAAGGTACAAGAAAGCTAACAAAAGCTTTTCAACATAGCTGCCTTCTAAATCAGTCTTTACATTATCCATTTGCAGTACCTAAAGCTATAATTTAATGCCAGTCAAGGAAAAAAGTATAAATTACATAATCTGTGGGTGAATTATTTTTAAAAGTACAGGACTTAAGGGGTGTAAAGGTTTTATAGGCTTGGAGAGCATTTTGTAATTAAAGAGAGAGGAGGCTACACTAAACCCATGTCTTAGCACTACAGAGTGTACACTAACCAGAACTGTTAATGAGAAATTAGACACAAACCTCCTATTACAGTTAATGGAATTTTAGTGCTCCGTTCTCTATGCGTCAAGTAAAAGATATCACCCTTAAAACACTGTTTAAAAAAGGTGCTTTCCAATTGTGTACTGCAGAAAAAGATATAATTTTTGAGAGGTTATGTGTGTTCTATAAACATCAGCAGCTTATCTCATGTATTATTACTTTAATGAACTTTAAACAAGTTGCATGTATTTCTCATATCTTTAAATTCCTTGTGTAGTTCTTGGGTCATCTCAGTTTGTAATTTGGCATCTGGAAAGTACTGCTGCATTTAGAAGGCCTTTGTGGACATTTTTTCTAGATGATTTTTACTGTATGAATACAGAGGAGAGATTCTTTCTCACGGGCAAGCTGAGATACCACAGAGCTAACTTTAGGCACCTAATTGCTTATGGAGATCGTCCCTTCTCCTTTTCCAAATGCTCCTCAAGAGGTAAGATCCAAGATAACAGTCACCTTCTTAAATTCACTGAGGGACCATTTAATCTGTCCTATGGATACAACCCACAATGCTCATCTGTCACTCCATTTTCACTCATTTGTCCCCTGTAAAGACTGAGGTCTTACTAATAGGTCCTGCAACCCCTGAGTAGCTGGCATCGCTCTTTCAGCTTCTACCCATCATCTCTATGAAATGGCTGCAAAGCTCAGGCCTTCAGCAATCACATTTGCTGCATACCCTTAAATGCATTTAACATTTGTTTTTCCTGTGCTACAACATTTAGCTTCACTGGCACTCTGAAACAAATTACCTTGACAATTAATCCCAGTTTTCCTTAATCTTTGGCTATAGAAGGGAAGAAGTAGGGTTTATTTCATCTGAGAGTCATGTATTGGGGCTTTTTACCCATGTAACACCTTTATTTTTTTCTTTTTGTCTCAAACTATCACACTGTAACCCATTACTTTCAAAGCTACACCCAGATTCTGGCCATAAATCCATCTCATCATGGATTTTTGCAGCATATATTAATGATAGGCATAATAGTTCCATGGCTGTAAATTCCCTAATACCACAAAGATGTATGTGTTGCAAAACACTGAATTTTACATGAAAATTCATTTATCTTCGATATTTGCACTAACCATACAGTTAATTTATCCTAAATACAGAAAGCTCCTAATATCTTTTTCTTGTATTTTGAAATATACAGAGGCATATGTGCATTGATACTTAAAAAAATTAAATATATATATATACATACATATAATTTGTTCAGCACTTAAATAGAAACTGTCCAAATTTAGTCAAATCTTTCAATGAAACATTTTCATAGCAGGTAAATTAGGTGGTCTAACTCCATAGCTTCTGTGCAATACACTGCCAAACCATGCATTTAAAGACAGCGCTGCTGGAAAAAAGCAGGCTTAGCACACTACAACTACCATCTCAGCAAAGAAAGGGGGTTTTGCTGACTTTATGCAGGATTTTTTGTCGTACAAGCTGCTTAAGTGGGTCACTATATCTTATTAGTTTACTGGCCCAAGGGCAATTTAAAAATTTGACTGAATTTTATCAGTGTATACAGTGCTTTAATCTTATTGCCACATATTTATGTTAGTCGAAGAGGCAAGCTGAATAATTTCTTTGTGATTAGAAACTATTGAAATTCACGAGGAAATCAATGTACCTCTGAGAGCTCTGGCACTGAGCGTAACTTGTACAAATGGCATACGCACTTTGTAGGAGAGCTCTCATTGCCGCACTGGATGTTTTTCTGTGGTTTTTCCCCCTCCTTCATTCTTTCCAAGTACTCCTGATAATTTAACCGCAGCCATTTAGTCAGCAGTGTCATTATGGCAGCAAGTTAACTCCTTTTCAATCAATACGAGCTTTCTGTACTTTTTTTGTGACAGCAGCATCAGACCACAAAAATGAACATGACTTACAGACCCTCTGGCCAGCTGACACACCATTGTAAATATGTAACTTTACAAAAACCTCTGTTTCCTGAAACTACAGCTGCCAGGGATAATTTGCTTTTTTCTTTCTTCTACAGCATGCAAAGAAATAAATGCAGGGTATATCCCTATCTCCAGACTGGTGATGTGACCAATGAACGTTCTCATGTTCAAAAATAAGAACAGGGATCTGCTTGAAGAGTGCAATTCTTGTCAGGAGAAGTAAAATCCTAATCCATTGGAAGTTAGTTTTAAATGACACTGAAGAATTTTTGGCTTAAGTGAAAAGTACAGTGGCGTACATTTAATTAAAACTGTAGCAATTACCTGACATAAGAACTGTGTTATAAAATTATTTTTGTGCTTTTACTTAAAAAATGAAGTGAGACATCACTACTGTAAGGGCAGACCAATTTTCTCCTGAAACTCTAAGGTACCTGTAAGCAGACTGCACTTGCTTGCATTAGCATGGAGAGGAGTTTTCTAATCCTAGGTAATATGCACACATAGATTTTTGTGTTTGAAGAATAAGACAGCAACAGAATACTATCAGACTCAGCTATTTACTGAATTAAAGAGCAATACTGCATGAGGGAGAAAGAAGAGTGGGGCTGAAACTGAGCTGCAGTATTGTCTGAGAGTTCATATGTCCATGGATCTGAACTAAACTAGATCCTTCTCTAAACCAGCACATAGGAACAGTACAACTTTGGGTTTTCAACCATATTTTTAAGAACAGAAAGAACAAAAAGCACTTTTTAAAATTAGGAGCAAATATTTACTAAATGTAATCTTTTACAGTGAGGTTCTACCATCAAAATGCCACTGCTGAAAGCTATTAGTATTTACTTATCTTTCTCAGAAATTGTACTGATAAACAACAAAGATTATAGACCAAATAAGAACTAGTCACCGAGATAAAGCAACATAAAGCTGCAGAATTCAAATATTTCCACTCAAAAACAAATATGCAAAACTATCCTATTCAAAACAAGATGATTAGCAGAAGGAGAGAAAGATGAAAAGCACAAAATCTTTTACATAGCAACATACATTGTTTACACTGAGGGGAAAAAGGAAACAATAAGAGAAAGTTACAGTTTTCAATAAAGATGATAGTGAGATACTGAAATACATTAGAGATGAACACATCAAGACCTACATTACTACATGAAGGTAGCTGTTTCACTTTGTGCATGGAGATTTTTTAATTGCAAGATCAACCAGCAGAGCAAGCTAAGCCCTTGTGATAGCCTCCATTCAGTCTTCAAAAACTGACACTGCGATTCAGTTGTGAATTACAACCTTTCCAAGAATTATTGAGCAAAATGTCCAAATACATGACATGGTAGGAATATACTTTAGACAGAACATTAAATGCAAGTTCTATCTTCTTTGCCCCTTCAGGAACTAAATGATAATGTGCAAACCTAAAGGTGTCAGCTACATCGTCAAGAAATTTGTACGTGTTACCTGTTATCCTTTTTCACTGTGCTTCAGTATGGAACTGGCATTAAATCACATATAATCCCAAGCAGGTGTCAAGGGCTTGCATTAAAAGTAAAATAAGTCAGTTTCAAAAACTCTAGCACCAAACACTCAGCAGAAGAAATAAGTTTGTATGAAATTTGAATAGAACTTCTGACTGAAAGCCTGAGGTTCCTACCTCTTCCATTCACTCTGTGGCTTTAGGTAATAGCACTGATTTTCTTGGGATGGAATTCATTAGGCTAAATTTAGATCTCTCTAGTGGTTTACATTTGAGAATATCTCCATAAGATTCAAATCCAGTGGTATTACGAAGTTCCTCTGACTGACTGAAAGATCCAGTCATTGTGAATAGAATCCCTAATTGCTCAGATACAGAAATGTTGGACACTCCTACCAATGATATTAGAAATTGGCAGTTTATGGAGGTACTCTTGATTCTAATCAATCTGTCCAAGAAACGGTTTCAAAATAAATACTTCTAGAAGTCCTGAAAGAGGCCAGTTAGGTTGCATAACGGAAGCTTAATGCAGATGCTATTCCATGCATGTGATATATGTCTCCAATTTAGGATTTTCTCCAGTTGTAGACAAAAACCCTGCAATCAGAAACCAACTTGTTTCTCATACCACTGAATATTTCAATCAGTTCAAAATTCAAGAACCTAATGAGTACAATCTTCCAATTTTACAAGAACTTAAGAGCTTGATTTCCAGCCTTCTGTCTAGATTTAAGCAATTTGAGTGTTCCCATTTTCACATTTTAAAAATCTTGCATGAAGCAAGAGCTATTGTGCTGCTATTGAAGAATAAAACATTACTCATTTCTTATATGCTGGTAGTCTTGAAACAAATTGAAAATAATTTTATCTGTAGGTTTTAGTGATAGAAAACACCTGCATTTCAGGGAGGAAAAAGGATCAATGAAAACAATAAAATCAATGATTCCCCATGCATTTGATGAGAATAAAACAGTTCAGAATCTCATTGCCTGATTCTTACTCAGTAGCTTGCACCACCCTTTTTGGTCTAGATCTAAAGGGATTTTTGACTTTTAGAGGATGAATCTTGAGGATAACTCATAAATATGCTGTTGAAGTATAGAAAATGTGTTCATATATGCACTAGAATCTTCTGCTTTCAAACAAATAATTTTTGCTTTTGTATTCTTTTATAATCAAGTGTCATGATTTAACTCCAAACGGCAACTAAGTGTCACGCAGCTGCTTGCTCACCACCAGTGGGATGGGGAGAAAATTTGGAAAAAACCCCAAGCATGTGGTTTGACATAAGAACAGTTTAATAATTGAATAAAATATAGTAATAATAAAAATAATAATCATAACAATAATAATCTAATAATAATGAAAAGGGGAACCAACAAAAAGAAAGAGATAAATAAACCCCAAGAAGGACAAGTGATGCACAAAATAACTGCTCATCGCCCTTTGACTGATGCCTAGCCCATCCCCAAGCAGCGGCCTCGTGGCCAGGTCCCTCCAGTTTATATCCTGGGCTATGCATGCTAAGCTATGCAATATCCCTTTAGCTGGTTTGGTCAGCTCCCTCACAGCCTCTTAAGAACTGCCTCGCCGGCAGAGCATGGGAAATGGGAAAGCCCTTGACTCAGAGTAAGCACGACTTAGCAACCACTGAAACATCAGCGTGTCATCAACATCATTATCGCTGAATCCATGCCACAGCGCTGGGCCAGCCACCAGGCAGAATATTAATGCTGTTCCAGCCAAAACCAGCATATCAAGGGAACAAGCTGCAATTTAGTGTCATGTCTTACATATTTCCAGTTTGGCCTGTTTTAAAAGAAAAAAAATGGGTAGAAATCAAGGATTGATGACATGAGAGATAAAGGTAAGGAAAGCATCCCAAGGATGTGGTCTTCAAAAAGACATAATCTAGCATTTTAGAGGTCAGTGAATATGCTTATGAAAGCACTTAAAATGTGTCATGTGGATACTTCCTATATTTGATAGATGTCCTAGCTGCAACATTTTTACGCTAAAATGAAGCATTTTGGTGGTTGTTTTTTTTTCTGCGTGTCCACCTGTACCCACTGTGTTTGCCTTCTATCATCAAAAGAAAAACCTTACCTTTGCCTGCTATGGCTTTGAATGAAAAGATTTACAGTGTCTCTTTGTTTTCCTTCTGTGATATCTTACACATAGTGGAGGAAAGGAAGAAAAAATACAAAATTTCCAAGGCAATAGACAGGCAGACAAAAACAGGTAGCAGCTGTTTTCCTCCTGATATGGCACTCTTGACATTTTAGCTTTCCCTTTTCTTGTGAGGGATGTGGTTTACTGTTTTACCACTGGTTTCTTCTCAGTTGTTAACACAGGACTAAAGCTTGGCAAGAAAACACTCTCTGTTGTTGAAGTGACCTTCTTTATAAGATGGATACTTGATAACTGTGGGTGTCACTTTGATTTCTTCTTTTTATTTTCGATTTTATCTCACTGAGGAGTTGTCTCAGTTATCACTCATACTGATTTGTGACTTGCAAGACTTAAACTCTTTTTTTTTGTGTTGTGCAATACAGAAATAAGTAGACTTAAAAAAAAAAAAATCAAGTATTCTACCCAGGGATGGTCACTTTCCACATTTTTCTTAAACAGAAGTTACAGCTTGTTATCTCAGATGGCTGATGTTGATGAGAGAGACAGGCAACTGAAGTGCTCAACAATTCTATTTTCCATCATTCCACACAACAGAGCTGGAGGGAGTTATTTTGCTTTACTTTTGCTATTTCATACTTAATCAATGTATCTTCTAAAAATATACTTTTTGTAAGCCTGAGTACTCCTTAAATCAGCTTTTGGAGTTTCACTATAGCATTTCACTATAGCATAGTGACTTAATTTTCAAGATAAGGAAAATGTATGCGTAGGTAAATAAAGGTACCAGCTCATTCTTAGAATCCCAATGCTAATTAAAAGGAGAGATGAAGCAACAGAAAGAAATGTCAAAGACAATCTAACTGCCTAACAACACAGGACTCTGATTATGTCTTCCAATCTCTTCCTTCCTCATCTAAAGTTGTATAATCATATAAAATCCTTGTAGCAGGGTTTACAGCTACATGTGATAATTTTTTTCATTTATTAAATCTAGTCTTTAGAAAAAATTGAATTTTAGCTTTAGAAACATGTAAGCAATGGTGGAAAGAAGTCAAAACAGTGCAGTGTTATTGTCAAAATTAATGACACTGAGTCACTACATTCAAGAACAGTTTATGTTTCACATTTTTTTGTTATGCTTCATTGTGTTTGTAGGTATATCAATATGATGACAAATTAAATACAAACACAGGGTATAATAAATAAGTAATAACTTTGCCAGGATATCTTATTTGACTATTTATAATCCAACACAGAGTGCAAAAGACTATAGTAATGCCAAGCATTGAAAACCTTTTCCTAAAAAATGCACATATATTAGAAATCAAAGTTCCATTTTGATCAAAATAATAAACAGAAAAAATAACACACCAGTGTTATTTCTATCAGTCAGCCTTTCAGTACTTAAAGGAAGCCTATAAGACAGATGGGGACAAACTTTTTAGCAGGGCCTTTTGCAATAGGACAAGGAGTAATGGTGTTAAACGAAAAGAGAGTTGATTTAGATTAGATTTAAGGAAAAAATGTTTCACAGTGAGGATGATGAAACACTGGAACAGGTTGCCCAGGCAGGTGGTTTATGCTCCATCCCCAGAAACATTCAAGGTCAGACTGGACAGGGCTCTGAGCAACCTGACTGAACTGAAGACATCCCTGCTGGTGGCAGCTGGGTTGGACTAGCTGATGTTTAAAGGCCCATTCCAACCCAAACTATTCTATGATTCTACACCATGTTGCTTTCCTTATTTACTTTGCAGTTCAGTATTTTTTGTGCTGCTAAGAAGAAACTGCCTTATCTCTGTGGAGTGATTTATTAACCACTTTATTCATAAATCAGAAGATGTAACAGATCCAGTCATACCTGTGGGAATATAGTGCACTTAGGCATTTTCACAAGAACTGTTTATATGTGCATAAAAATAACTGAGAAAGAAGAAGAAAAAGCCTGAAGCTCTCTCCCTTGTTAAAGACAAACAAGTGAGTCTGCTAAAACCGAAGCTGCATTTTTCAGCTTCCTTTTCGTCTTTGTTTTATATAATGATCACCATTTGGATGGTGATCCAATTTCACCATCTTTCCCTTTCTCCCTCTCATCCCATCTCTCAGTTTTGCACCATCCTACACATCTGAGGTTTAGCTGTTTAGCTGCCTGCAAACAAAAGAGCACAAGTTTGTCTTAACAAGAAAATCACTTGATGAGAAAGTGGCTAACTGGAGTGGGAACAATTGAGCTTACTCCTCTGCCCTTCCCTAAGAACAACGCAAAAGTCAAAGAAAGAAAGGAGAGGGATCTACAGCTGTTAGTGAATACAGACTTTTTCTTTATTATTTGTTCATTGATATCTAATGATTTGGTTGTCTTCCAAATATGCATATATAATGCAGGGGATCACTTTTCTTGTAAAAAAGAAGTATTTGCTGGCACAAGTTTCAGACTTAGTTGAAAAAATCAGAACTAAAGCACAGCCCCATCCCCACAATCATGGATAAAGTGGTCTTTGTTAATCTGGCAGAGCTGAAAGGAAGAATTGAAACTTGCTTTCTCCTCCCCCTTGGCTTTGCTTACATCAGAGCTCCCTAATTAGACTTCATTTTCATTCTTCATATATTCTTTTCTGAATTATGAACTTTTTACTTTAATGATATTAGTTTGCCTAATTTTGTGTCTGAAAAAAAATTAAAAACTAATGCATCACTCAGATGTCTCAGATTTGACTGGACTGATGGTTTCATGAGTATTAATCAAAAGTTATTGCTTATTAGAAGGTAGTTCAGTTGTGAACTCTGATTGTGGTCTCAGGCCCTAGGAAGCAGCTTCTCACAAATCACATGCAAATCCTTTGCAAGTGGTACTTGTTAGCTTCTTTCAGTTGAGAGGGTGAATGGATATGGAGATGATCAGGCTGAGGCAACAAAGTCCTGTGCAAAATTCATGCATTTATAAATATCAGACAGCTAGTGACCCAAAAATAGTCTTCCAGCCTGTCATGCAGTTTCCCTGATGTCAAGTTAAACAAAACACAATGCCTGTAGAACCATGAGTCACATGGATTATTAGTGATTTTTTAATCAGGTTTTTTGTTGCTTTTTTTGCATCAATTATTCTTAATTCTAGTTACTTCTTAATCTAATATAAATAACATTGGCTATCCCTGGAGTCCTCCAAGTAACGATAATTGTCTTTGAGAAAAGTACCTCAGGCAAAGAGTGGTTGCAGGTACCAAAGGTGACAAATGTGGAGGTCAGCTGCTTAAACATATGCTCAGCTCTTTAACTGCATATAAGTTTAACCGAGGCTTGCTTTTAAAACAGAACTGGCACCAAAACTAGCTTGTACAATCACATTAGTTCCACTTACTGTTACCTTGGCTATGGTGAGGAGCAGCCTGTGGACAGCACCCTGTTGCAAACAGCAGTTTCTGCCTGGACTGCTAAATCAGTCCTTCCTAGTGTTGCCTGCTCTCCATTTTGGACTAACATTAATACACAGTCTCACAGAGGGCTAACAAAGGGAAGGCACTGACTTATGTGTTAGGCCACTGGAGTATAAGGACCTCGGATAATGAAGAAGCCTGAGCCACGGAGAGCTGGTTTATGAGCACGGGGGTTGCCTGGTAACAGGCGTCAGTCAGGTGCCTGGTATCATTTGATGAAAGCTGATCGGGGAGTCGTGCTGAAGGAGATTGGCTCATTATAAAAGAACAGTAATTTGCCCTTATGGCTCAAGTTGAGGGATCTGATGCAGCAAGTATCTACAGAGATAAGAGGCAACTTTTTTTTTTTTTTTTTTTTTTTTTTTTTTTTTTTTTTTTTTTTCCTGT
>VZRN01003662.1:91484-141807 GCA_013397935.1 Dasyornis broadbenti | reverse complement strand
TTTTTGCCTCAGTGTAGAGGGAGAAAATTATCCTTTTATCACACCTTGCAGGGAAATGACTGAGCTAGAGCACTCTGGGGGGCTGTTCTGAGCCTCCAGGGGCTGTCTGGGTGCCTCCTGGGCTGCTCTAGGCACTACATTGCAGCACATTCAGTTTTCTGCTTCTCTGTGTCCTCTTGTGCTTTTTTTCTCAAGCAAAAGCAGTTACGATTTCAGAAGTTCTACACCATACCTAAGATGCTCACCTTAATGATAAAACATTACTCAAATCCCTCTGAACTTCACTGCAATTGTATGGAGAGAGGGTTTAAAAGTGTGGGTTTAAAACTGCAGGTTCCTGTACCCAGAGATCCAGAGATCCAACTATTTCAGAATAAAAGGCAATCTTGCACACACAGGATGACCAGCGACTAGGTGCCCCAGCAGGTACTTAATAGAGTGCAGGACCTGCTCAGTCAGTTGCTAACACGAGATCCCACATTCTAGGCTAGGGGGATGCCTTCTAAACGTCGGGAGCTGTTCTGTCATCCTGCAAAGGCCTCTGCAGTAAGATTTACATTTTGTTACACTATAATTCAGGGGAGCTAAAAATAGAACTAAGGGCAAGACCTAAATAGTGGATGCTGCTAAATTTAAATATAGGCAGAATGTTTAAGAAAACTATTTTTCAAAAAAGAAAAAAAAAAAAAAAGAAAGAAAAAGGTGGAGAGGAGAGGAGAGGGAAAAATTGTAAATTTATTAGGAACCTGAAATCCTTTGGCATGTGACATTAGCTGCTACCTTTTACAAGAAGTTAAAACTCTATTGGTTTCTCAAAGTACTGCGACCTGGAAATCTATGTGTTCCCTAAAACTGGTCATGGTTGTGCAAGTAGGTATTCCTGTGTCTGGTTAAAGAGTTAAAGAGTCTGGTTAAAGAGTACCCAACTACACCAAGACCACAGCTGCTCTGTCCTCTTCCTTGGTTGTATTTCAAGAGAAAAATAAAACTGATACACTAAGTAAGCCCTGGACAGGTTTTGACAAAAACAAGGAGATGCAGCCTGACAGGGAAACTCCAGCTGTGAAAGACAGCATTGTGTTTCTCTGACTCACTCTGGCTGTTCCCAACACACACCAGCTTGTCTTCCTCCCGCCCTGCTCCTGGTCATGCTGCCAGACCTCCTGCCTCACACTGGCCTTGGTTTTCACTAAAGTCCATCGTTTGCTACTTCAACTCACTGAATTCAAGGAAAACAGTCCTTTTCTTGCTGGTTTAGTTTTCTTCCCGAGTAGTGAACAAAATCAGCTCCACAGGAGCCTGAAGAGCTACAGAGCAGATAGAAAGTCCATGTCAGGAGTGGAGAAAAGACCAAGAAAAAAAAAAAGGCAAATTTCCCTTTTGCCAGAAGTATGCTGTTTTGACTGCCTTACCTCACGTCAGGTAATTTCACTTAGAATATTTTGGCTAACAGGTCAAATCCTCAAGCTGACTTTATGCAATTTCTACTTTTAAGTCCTCCTTAATTGATACTCTGATTCCCATTCAAAAAGCAGATGCTTAACTTCTAAGCATATCACTGCTGGCAACAAAATACCTTTTCTGCAGCTTAAAATGAATACTACAAAGCCCCCAATAAAAATTTCTAGACATATTCACTCATGGAATTCTACAGTGTTGTTTAAATTTTGAGCAAATGAATTTTAGTTATAGACATGTCAAAGAAATCACATTAGACTTGGAACTTGAGTTGTTGCACTGAATGGTGATATATTTCATAGAAGATAGAAAGCAGCTTGATGACAGGGTTACCAAAAGTCCTTGATGCAGAGGCACTTAAATGAGACAGTCAAGGCTCTGCCAACACCCTTCGCAGTAAGAACCACTCACCCCCACACAATACTTTGTGTGAATGTCATGACAGAAAATTAATTTCAAAGTTTTCATCCAGCCAATAACTCTTGTGGCAGCTAAGATTTTTCTGAGAATGTGACTTTGGGAAAGACTTCTACAGTAAAAGGAAGAATTTAAGTTGTGGGGTTTTTTCCCCTGAAAGTGTATTTATTCCATCTTATGATGCTTTTCAAAGAATTTCAAAGACCCTGTGAGTCGTTCTACCTAATTTGAGGCGTATATCTTACTTAAATTTGAGAAAAGTATTGATTTGTCTGCTTTCTGTGAGCCAAGGGAGAGATTAAATTTTATTTGAATTATTTGTCTCATATTATTCTCTCTCTAAAAATCTTTCATTTCAGTGACTAGAATGTGTCTGGTGAGTGCTTAGTAAAGTCTGGAGCAGAAATCTTCCTAAATTAACACAATGGCTTTATTTATTCTGGAATTGGTTTTCAAAGTTACTGAGGCATTTGAAGATGAAGATCAACCACAGTAGGACTGACAAATGTCCTTGAACATTCTGAATTTCTACATTGCTGCTGGAAATGTCTGAGAAACGTGTTTATCTGAATCCGTAAGCATCTGATGCAGGGCAAGGAGCTGGACTCAGTGATCCTGGTGGCTCCCTTCCAACACAGCATATTTTACGATTCTGTGACTTCTATATTTTTGTAAACCAGCCCTCTGTTTTAGACTATTTTGCTTCACGTGTTTCTCAGGTGGTTGGGCAGCGTTGTGTTCAGAGGATGTACCACAGTACATTTTATGAGTCTGCTTGTAAACGGCACAAACACAGAAACAAAGGAGCTCATGTTGACCATAGTTCTTATGGGTTGTTGTGCTCACTTTTTGCCAAGTTTCTGTACTGTTTTTAGTAAAAGTTAGTGAAAATAATATAATCAAATTATAATTAGTGGTTTTTCATTTGGATATTCCACCAAAAAAAAAAAAAAAAGGGGAATTTAAACTACCTGTTGATAAGATTTATGTGGCTAAACCATTCCATTTAGGATAGAATAAAAATTCAAACATACTTTTTCATGCCCAAAGCTACAAATTTAGGATGCCCTGTTCCTATAAATCTTCTGATATTAAGTAGATACTGATGCTGAACTGTTTCGTATGATGAGCTGTTTAACCATTTGTCGCTTCTTGAAGAAGAGTATCTTTGGAAATCTTCTTTGGAAGAATGCTTTCTGTAATCAGGTCTGACTTTCCATACCCCACAGACAACCCTACCATATCCCAGGAATACCAACCTAATAGGTTTCAAGAGGCTTCTTAAAGTGCTGTGCTCTTCAGCCATTCCTCAAGACAAGTCTCTATGCTTGTAGCTGAGGAAAAGGGGCACATACTCTTTTTGTCATGAGAGCTCCATCATACACTGAAAAACTGTCAGCCAAGTTCCGAACTGCAGGAGAAACCTAAAGGTTTAGGCAGGTTATTAATCAAGCTCCTCGCTTGTTTGTAAAACTGAAATTTGCTCCTTGCCTTTGTTTGCAATAACTGTGTATCCAAAAGATGTGCAAAACAACTATTGTCTACAGAAGTTTGTGCATATGTTTTATGTGTTTATCTGTTTGGGTAAAATGCATCACTTCCTGTGAAACTGAAGGTGAAAGAGCTAAAGCAATAAACAGAGAGAAGACACTACTGTATGCATACTTAGTAAGCTCATATCTGGTGTACTGTATGCTGCTCTGAGGTCTGATCTCCTGAAAAATATTGAAAGATTAGTCAGGGTTTAGAGAAGTGCCACAAAAATTACATCAGAGGAAAATGCTGAGGAATGCCACCTAAAAGATTACTCAATCATGCTCTATAAAAGGATAAAGTAGAGGTCTCTGGTCCTTGAAGGTCATGGGAGACAAATTTTGTCTGGAAATTAAGTGACTATCTGGAATAGAGGTTGTGGTTTATCACCTCACTGTGTGATGAAGTGGGTTTTTACATCCTGAGGGATTATTAAATTAGAAGATGATGTTGCATTTGTTTAGGTTTTTTCATTTGTATGTTTGTTTTGATTTGTTTTTTTCCCCTGCAAAACATACTCTTAGTTAAACATCTAATTATTAGATTCTGTGGAGGAGCAACAGGTAAATACTATTCCCTTTATTCTGCAAAAGTTATGGGAAATGAATCTCTGGATCCCTTCTGAATTAGTATTAAACACTGAGAGAAATTCAGTTCAGCATCAGGCAACTAGCAGGGTATGGTGCATATATTATTACTAAGATAAAGAATATTGTATATTGTTATCTTTGTAGTAATTGAGAGACAAATTCTATAATGAACTGTCAACATTCTCTTGAAAAAGAAATCCATTTTACATTTTGAATTCACTGAATCAATTTTCTTCTATTCAGTGGCTAAAGAAATCCTGTTTCTTTAGTATTTTCTAATACTAAATTTTATAATTTTGCATGTTAGAATGGCTATAAATATGCTAATTTTAACCAATAATGATGGGATTTTGATTTTCATACTTTTAGGTCTGGGACAATTAATTTTTCTATTTTTCACACACCTATTGTCAATATACTGAATTATATACAGGTAAAATTAAGCAACGTACATAAAAATGCCTTACAGTACAAAGAAAAGGAATTGGAATAGAAGAAAGCTCCCCAAGAAACTCCCTCATCTCATCTCATCTCATCTGTCTCATATGTTATCAAAATAGCTACACAATTTCCTCAAGGATCTTCAGATTTGCAAGAATTTTCAGAGAGCTCAGAACTGTCTATAACTGAGGCTCTGGTCCAAGTTCAGAGAATTTGATGTATGTGTTCTGGTAAAAGAGAATACCTCCACAGGCATCTGTGACTTAGGGTCTTCATGAAATACAGTTTTGAATTTTCCCTCTAAAGGCGCGTGCTTGTCTATTGGCCCAGCCATCATTTTTGGTGTCCAAAAAATTGCCTTGAACTTTATCATTTAGGAGGTGGAATCAAAAACAGACACGTGAGAGATCTTCTTGTCTGAGTAGACAGAGGAGAGCTGAAATAATTCAGAGCCATTAAAGCATCCTCCTCTGCCTTTTTAGCAATACTGCATCATAGAGCTGTGTGCTGTGAAACCAGTCCCATTTTCTACTAAGAGAGGTAGCTGCGTTTCAGCGATGCATGAAGTAATTCATCTACGTAGCTTATAAAGCACTTAGAGCTCCTTTGGGATAAAAAGCACTTAAAAATGTAAGGTATTAGTATTTCTTATGTGTTTAAGTTGTCAAATCTTCTTACTTTCTTATCACTCAAATCAGCTTTAAAATTCACTTTTGCAGTGAAACGTGCAAATGCTAATTCCCTTCAATTAAAAATCTATTGCCTGCACTTCATTTTTAATGGAGGCAGGTGCTTAGGAGGAATACCCCCTCAAATCTCACTCATGCAATAGGCTGTAGAAGGCCAGCTTTCCCTCGTACTTCTATCCATGTGTAGGAGCAAGCAGTTCTTTTGACTGTCTATGATCTACAAAGCCTTTTGCTGGGGTCAAAAAAACACTAGGATTTGTCTGCTTTCCTTTTTTGGCATTTGCTACTGGAATGGTAACGACCATATGCAAGGGTTTGCTACACACATAGTTTCTTTCCCCTGTTCCTCTTCACTCCTCCCACTCTGCAAGATTTCACTAAGTATAGGATGCCACAAATGCCAGTTTCTAATCCCTCACCCAAATGTCATTTCAGTAATTCTTACATTGCTGAAGAAAGCTTGTACAAGAATTTCTAGTTAAGTGCTTCAGTGGGATGGGACTGTGGCTGACATTTACATCAGCCCTTTTTGTGATTTAAAAGGGGCAGAAGTGCTTGGGGTGGGAGGACATTAGCATATGTGCCTTTACTGCAGCTGTAATGATGGAGTTGGAAAAGAGCTGGATATAGGTAGAGGCTGGAGGACAACATGAAAATTATTTTTAGACATTATTGTATGATTTTGTGAAATACTGTTCACTTTAAATAATTCTGTAAAGTCAGACTGAAAGAAGCTTATTGTTACACCAAAAAAAAAAGTAAAAAAAAAAATTACAATACTTAATTTTGTGATTTAGAAATTTATGACATTCAAAACAGTATGCTTCAGAAAACAAGTATTACAGCCTAATAGCTTTTTTGACTCCTAAAACTGCAAGTCACTGTGCCTTGGAAAGCAGCTGTAACAGCACGATCTGAAGAAACATGTCTCAGATCTAGCCAACAATTTGCATGTTAAGCATCCTAAGCACGTGAAACCATTTGGTCAACAATCTATATTCTGTAAGATTTCTCTTTAAATTAATACTGAAGCTTCAGTTGTAGAAAAAGAATGCCTAATGATGTATTCTGAGTCTTCTTAAGGGAGAACCATCATATACATTACTCCAGCATAAACAAGTGAGTTAGTGACAGAGATTGAGCTTTAACTCTGAATTTCCTGGGTTCTTCAAGCTCAAACAAGACCCTTAATGTTGCTTTAATGTAGTTTTTGGTGGTATAATTCTTCTTAATTCTGTCCATTGCAGTCCTTTGATACTTTATGAATTACTTATCTCACATTAATAAGGCTTAACACGGAGTATTAACCTCCTATACATTCCTAATTAGTTTTTAATGAATTTTAGTTTCCTTTTTAGAAAAAGAGCTAGCTAGCTAACTACCACAAATTTAATCTCCATTACTGGAGCATAAGACAACCACCCCTGGGGATGCATGTCCTTGAGATTTTTCACGTTAAACAAGAGGCTTTATAAAAGAGTCAAAGCAGCTTAATATGTGCGTCTTGGCTTACTCCTCGGCTTTGATGGTGTAACAAGTCTCAGACTATTTATAACTAAACATAAAACACTATATAAACGTTCAGACATATCTATAATATGTTTAGATACTACAAAAAAATTAACAGGCCAAATTGCTAGTCACCTGACAGCCTGATACACTGGAGTAGGAACAGAAGAGAAGGTGAATTTGTGTATTTCCTAATACATTATTTAGTTCAACAATAGCACCAGTCACGATATGATATGATATATGATATGATTGATATGATATGATATGATATTATGCATAATGGAAAATAGAATTTCCTTTTTTTTTACATGATAATCACATTTTTCTCCTCTGAATAGTTTTTTTTTCTTCTTTTAATATGGATGAATTTTATGAAATGTCTGTATGAGCTGTAATTATTTTTTGTATGTCATACAAAGAAATATGTTGTAAATAATTATTTTGCAAGGGTGCCACTGGAGTACAAGTTACAAAAGCTTTTTTTTTCTGTCTTTGCAATGCTTTAAATAAATAGAAATGTGGATAAAATTTGTGAACTAGTATACTGGGATTAGTAAAACAAAAATAACAGCATCTTCTTATGAAATGCAGCAGTAGGTCAGGAATGAATTACAGAAGTTTTCACTGGCAGTGCGCAGGATCTTGCTGAAGCAGCACTCAGTGCTGGCATCGAGTCAGAGACGCACAAACCCTCTAAACCCTTTGGCTCTGTTGGGATGGTGCTACAAGAAGGATGTTTTTCATCCTGGTTCTTCAATTTTGGGATTTGATTCCCTTGTTGATTTACCAAAGCCCTCCAATTTTGCATTCAGAATATACTGCAGGATCTACGTGTCAGTCCCCCATGCATTTCCTGGGGAACTGGAAGAAGGTGTGGCTCATTGGAGTTGATGTAGGAGGTCTGCAGTGGAGAGTTCAGTTTCTCACAAACTTGTCTGCTCCAACATTGTTCTATCAGGTACACAGGCCTTCTTGTATGTATGATATTTTAGAATAGGAAGGCATCTGAAGAGCTATAATTGAGTGAACATCTATGTTAAAGTAGGCTGCATTTGCATATGTTGGACAAATAGACATTTCCTTTCAGTAACACAAATTATATTTCATTAATTTCTTCTTGTCAGCAGTCAGGAGCAAAAACGATACGATAGCATCCCAGACAGTGAAAATATACACATGTAAAAATACACATTATTAAAACAATTTAAATGCAGAAATCTGGTATGAAATGCAGAAATCCAGTAGGAAATGTAACTCAAAATAATTTAAACAGTATTTTTCTGAATTCTGAAGTCCTTTCCATAGTGTTTTTCCTTATTTTCAATCAGAGAAAGTTTATAAATATGTAATGCTCATCATTCACAATGGGGGATAACCACCATGCTAGGAAAAACCAGATAGTTGAGCGTTTTAACAGCTGAATTTCCAGACCAAAAGCTGAGATGCTTGAAACTCTGCATATGCTGTAGATCTTAGTGGGACAGAGGCCTGGCACTGTGTCTCTGCATCACTACTGAATTTCACTCATTAATCTTTTACTTACAAATAATGGTAATAAATACATAGTTATCATGCATCCATTAATTAGACTGCACATTGCATGTTTCACGTTGAGACCCATCACTGTGTAGCAGCTGATGGGAAACAGAACAGTTGAAAATGAAAGGCTATCCAAATATATGAAATGCTAGAGGCAACTTAATCACTGAGCCTGACACACAAAGTACAGACACCATATCCAGATGTGGTTTAGCTGAGTTCACAACCTTACTAACTTAATTCTAGGGGTTAGCAAGCAATAACTTGTACAGTGTAAATCATCAATCCTCTCCATTAGAGACTGTCATCAGCCCATGACCCATCCACAACTGGCCTCAGATAGCATAAGCCTGTCTTGCTCTCACTTGCTCCTTTTACCTAAATCCAGCATCAGATGATCAGGGCGTAAGAAGCAAGCCAGTGCACTAGACAGATGCTGTTGGATAGAACTATTCATTTACTTACCTGCCTTCATCAACCCTGCAGTTTTCCAGAGACTTAAACCAGCCATATCTATCTACTTCCCAGTTTGAGTGAAATATCACTTTGTCCTCACATAGTTCTGAAGATTAATGTAGAACTTGGACTATCAGAAGGGCTTACAAGTGCTTCCCTCTGTTATGCAGAAGATTGTTACTACTCCCTCTCTCCTCCTGTCTCCCACTGACTATATTCCTCTTCACTTGAAGAAACCACTGCGGACATAAAAAAGGTATTTTCACTCCAGTCAGAAATACTTCTTCCTGTGTTTTATTAAATACTCAGTTTCCTGCCTTAGAATACTCATGCCTTCTGTCAAAGACAGAAGATACAGACCCACCTAGGATAAAGGTGGAAGCCAATGAACTTTTTCAAACTCTTCTTCGCTAAGCCTTTCCTCTCATCTCAGGTCTGTGCTGGTTGGGACAGACAGTATTTTCAATCACAGTAAATATGAGGCAAAATCGGAACCTCTTCAAAGATTCTATTTATTTTCTGTAACAGAAACAAAGAAACACCAAGGCTAGCTTTAAATACATAAAAATTCAATGGACTGAGCAGCATAGAGGTTTTTTTTTTACAGGAAGAATGGGTACTGAAAAGATTCTTTTCTGCAGCTACACAGGTAGATGTCTATCCCTCATTCCTGTTGCTGAGCACTTTCAGGGAGTGCCTCCTGGAACTGACCACTAGCTTGATCAGTGGATGAACATCTTGGGTTTCAGTCATTATGAATATTGTATATGCATACTACCTTTCCATCTGCAAGCACATCATTCTACTGAGAGAAACCAAGTTGATCCACCACTCAGTTTAATGTAACACTGTTACGTTTACTCACGACTCTTTGATGTATATGCTTTATTACATTTCAAATAAATCTTGGCAGGAATTTTGACTAGTCTTAAACACACTATTCCTATAAAGCACACAGAAGCTTCTACAAAAGACTGTTACCTTCTTGCTATGATTACTACAGTGAATTCTGGTATTTCAGTGATACTACTCCTTTCCTTGACTATCACAGCTGAATTGGCCAAAGGCACAATCTTTCAAGCTGTATCACATCCTCATTTTAAAAGACCAAACCAGCACTACAGGTATTCACAAATTTGGGTACAGCAGGATCAATAAAAATGTAAAAATGAAAAATGCAATTTAAAAAAAATAGTAGCAATATCCTTAAGTGTTCAAATTGTCACTGCAGCTTTTTGCAAGTCTTTCAGCAAATATTGATCTTTTAAGATTTTTACAAGCTTTCAAATATGTGACAAAATCTTACACATTTAGAGCAATCAAACTTCCTTCCATTGAATACATTTATTACTGAAAAACTAGAAAAAATGATCTAATAACTGTTATATGAAACAGTAAGAAGCAAAAGAAACATAGGTGCACATTGCCACATGAATACTCATGCCTTTTAAATATATTAAAACAATTTTCTATGAGACAGGAAGGCTCAGGATACTGCTACAGTCACTAGGTGTGGACTATCCATTAAAGCTCATTTTCAAGGACAGACTTAATTAAAAGTTGTATTGGAGCTGATTCATTTAGCTTCGATCTTAGCCTTGCTCTGAGTAGGGATATGTGTGTGTGTGTATGTGTGTGTGTGTGTGTAATGGATGACCTTCACACGTGCCTTTTGACCAGAATAATTCTACGTTTCTGAAAGACTTCAAAGAGGAAGATGAAAGGAATGAGAAAGAAAAGAAGAAAAAGTAGAATATATAATAAGGTGTTGGTTTGTTGTAACAAGCTTCTCCACCAGAATGAATAGGCAGCTGGCAGGTGATAAGCATGTTCAAGGGGAAAGAATAAAAAGAAAATAGCTTGACATCAATGATTTCCAAGGTGTGTACAGCAGTTCCTTCAGTGTCTGCTTCTGTTAGTGGAGTCTCAGCTTCAACCTTGCTTCCTACCCTAAACTTCTTTCTTCCTTGAGTTCTCAGTTCTGAGTTCTTCAGGGAATTTTTCTATCACTGAGATGATTACTGTTGTTTGCAGATTCTTCTCTCAACAGTTTCAGGATGACAGGAACTATATAATGTTTTGAATGTTATTCAAATGAGTTCTTGACATGACACCGAGTCCTCAGGAGATTACTGAGGTGAAGGTTAGTGATTCAATGCTAAAATCAGCAACACGGATTCTATCCTTCATACTATCTGAAAATACCTTTTGACAAGTTTGTGGTTTTCTTTTTTTTTTCCTCTCTATAGCATATTATGCCTTAACTTTCCCCAGCTAGTATTTTTCTCATCTTTATCCATGCAATCCTATGCTGAGTTTAGCTGTGTATTTGTGATTATGGCCAGACCGGTGTTCTTTGGTGAATCTGAATTACTCAAAGGTGCCATGCCCCTTTTTGTTTTGCTCTGTCACAATCCCACAGACATAATTTCTGAACCACAAGTTAAGAAAGGTGGTTGATTTATGAGAAAGGTAATGGCATATCCAAAATCCATAAATGCTGATGTTGATCCCAGGGGTGGAATAGATAGGTGCAAACTTCCAATGGTGCTTGATCTACTTCCCTGTTCACAGTCTTCACCGCACTATCACAACATTATTTAACAGATTGGAGACAGACTTCACACCGCTGAATATTCCAGTGATCTGTTTCCAAAAGTGATGAACGGAATAGGATGGTTGGAAAGGCATCTGTGCACAATCCCAATGTGTATACTGCTCAGTTTTTTGCCAGTTTTGCCAGTAGGCTCCTAAACTTTCACATCTAGAATGTTTAAGGAAGATCTAAAATAATCTTTATTCGTACATCATTTTCAAACAGTTTTGGATAGCATGGTCCAAAAGCATGGATTCAAAAAAAATCTGGATGCAGAAGTTTAGAACTTCTGGAGTTTGGTTTGGTTTGGTTTATTTCATACACATAAAAAATACTGAAACACTGGAAATGCAAAAACAGAATATGTGCCTAAAGAAAACAGCATGTAGATCTGTTACTAAAGCTGAATAGTTCAGTGATTGAAACCTTATAAAGACATTTTGCTATTGAAAAATCCTCTTAAAATAAAAGATTTCCAGCTCATTTCAGAATTAAAGTGTAGGCCAACAATGTTATTAAAAAGGAGAGAGAGGAAGGATGAGAGGGACTAGTATGGAAAACACTGAAAATTAATCAACAAAAGTGCATTAAAAAATGCCAACAAAACCAAAACAGAAAAATGACAGCAACAACAACAAATTGTCTGAAAAAATCAGGCAAAGGCTTGCCTTTTTGTTTAGCATATCCAGCTCCCTGGAAAAAGATTTATACAATAATCTGCATTTTTAATACAGACAACTGAGAAGTATTTTCCTATATTGCTATAAAAATTTCCTAAATAGACAGGCAGTTTTCCTCCTCTCCATGCTGACCAAATAAACAAATTAAAGTTTAAGTAGCATACTCATTGTCCATGGAAACATCTTTATACTGGAAAACTACTGGAAAACATATCAGTGTTGCTGAAGCTTACAAAGAGTTGTTTGGTTACTGAGATATTTAACATTATAATTTACTTGAAATCTTGTCATTCGAGAAAAGGCTCTGACTATTTGTAGAGTGGAGCAATTTAGGAATAAAATGATAGTCCCAGTAGTAAACAGCCATGGGAATCTGATTCATACGTAATAAATCACAGGACAAGTCTGTGTGCTGCATACAGCTTTTTTATTCTGCAAACAAGAATGGAAATGGATCTGTAAAATACAAATATTTTTTTTTTTTTACCCAGTAATAACACAAAAAACGTGGCACATTAAATTCTTATTCAATTCTAGGGGTTGCTCTCTCTATATTATAAACAATTCTCATATGATCTCTTGAATATGTATCTCTTGCCTCGTAAAAGTAACTACCTGTAGTATTCATACTCAGAAAGACCAAGAATCTGAGTCAGAGAAAAGGAATGATCCACATGACTCACTGCTTGGATTAATTTTTTTTCAGCTAGTGGTCTGCCTTACTGAGATACACTCATATTAACCTAAAAGCTTTTTCTTTAAAAAAAAAAAAAAAAATTGTCGAAGTTCTTTACAAGCCATTACCATTATACCATAACTTGTACTGATTTTCTTCCTGTTCAGCTGTATGACAAAGTATATTTTAAGAATAACAGGCAATCAAAGTTTGAGGTCCAATCCATCCCCATATTTATGGGATTTTCAGATCTTTCGTGAAAAGCTAGTTCCACATCAAGTTGACCTATTGAGTCAAACTGTCAGTATGATTCTTCAAAGGAAGGAAAAAGAAAGAATAGCTCAAAGCAAGTGATTTCTATTCCATGAGATCTCATTAACTCAGCTTTTTCTACCAAGGGTGTCAGGCACTACAGTAGCGCAGACCACTGCAGCTATTAAAACCTTCCTTAATTGCTGAATTGCAGGGTAATTTAAAGGTAAACCACTATGGGCTGAATGGAATTGTAACCTAGACACTCCCTTTAAAATTATTAATTGAACAAATGTTCAGTCAGGCAAGAACTGCTTTTCTCACCATTTTTAATTCAGAAGAAACTGAATTATTTATTAATGTCACATAAAACCATAACAATTTTATTATTTTTGGAATAAAAAAAAAAAAGTCTATCTTAATGTAGCAATACCAACCTTATGGACCAAATCTTACATTCTTCTTTTGTAACATTCCCTGAAAAAACTAGGTGGTATCTAATTTAGCTGGCATTTCAGCTATATCTTACCTCATTTTGTAACTTCAAGTCAAATAATATATTCTGTTTACCTGATTCAATGGTCAAAATCTAGGCAGTCAGAGGACGAACCCAAAAAAGTTACAATTGTAGATTTTATTCAGGTGCTATGTGTCTATCCCCACATACAAGCCCATCCCACTGAAGTGAGGGGCAAGCTTACTCAAGCATACAAATAATCAACAGGAGGTTTTCCAGCCTTCTGAAGCCAAATCTGTCTGATCCAAGCCTGACCTACAGATCTAGGTGCCCTGGGGTCTGTTTGTAATTGTGGGTTAAACAGACATCTTCAATTTTTCTTAAGTACCTAAACACAAACCCATGCCACGAGCTGGCTTCATCCTAATCTAGTGGTGAGAATAATCACCAAGAGAGCACATAATGTTTGGCTCTTGTGTTCTTGGGAAGGTTATATATTTTGCAACATTAAATACAAAACAAAAACAGGCCTGGAAGAAGCATTTCCTCAGAGAATGGATGTATTAATCAAATCTAGGGATACATGCACCTCATAACCCTGAAAATGGGGAAGATATGGTGATATCTTGGATTTTGAAGTTGTCAGCAGTATTTAGGTAGATTGCATGCCAGCTAATGTCAGTACAAGCTGAAGGATAAGACTGTAATTCAAGATCATATATTCACATTAATATCACAGATTTTTTTTAAATACAAAACTAAATATTCTATCTTCTGTGTTACAGACAATGAAAAACTACATGCTGCCCAAAGGGAACCTGATGGTAGAATTGAGATAAGGATAATAGAAAGCATTAGAGAGTAATATCATATCATTAGTTGATTAGAAAGTCAAAAGAACAGAGGAAGGGGTTTAGATTTCAGGTCATGAAGAAGGAGATTAGTAAAGGGAGTAATTGTTGACCTTCAATCATAAGTAATGTCCCTTTTTTGAGGAAAAAACTCCATATATGCATCAGTACTTGTAACCATAAAAAAGGATATTAATGCCATTATTTCCTGCACCTAATGGTCAGCATGTACCAATAAAGCATGAAAGACTGAGTGAGACTATCTACTGAGGATCTAATTTAATACCCATATGGTAGTGAATAGCTGAGTTTGTGATCAATCTCCCAAGTGCAATAAAATTTAGAAGAGCATAACAAAGAACTTAGCCTATCACTGCAAGAAGATTTAATTTTCATTATTTATAAACTTTTTTTTTTTAAAAGAGAAAAATTTAAATCCTGTGGTGTAAGAAAATAATACTAAGGGCAATTATGTAAACAAGTAATTTTGTATTTGAACCAATTAAAAACATAGCATACAGTCAACCCACAATTACAAATCTGGTTAATGATGCATGGTAAGAGCAGGTTTTTTTCCCATGTGATTTAAAGAAGGAGCTTATCTAGTTGACATAATATAGCTTACTCTGACATGAATCCATATTCATTACTTCCCTTATTCAGGATAAGACCATGGCAACAAAAGTAAGTTTTGAGCCTGACTGTCTGATTCAGTAGGAGAAAGAAAATCTGTGCTTTGAACTTGATACTTGTTGGGTTTAATGCTGTCTTCTCTTTAATTTGACTGGAAAGAGGCTAATCACAATAAAATAGTGCCACAAGACAGCAGAGGAGTGGCCCCTGCTATGTAAAGAACTGGGGCTACTTCAGATTCCTAGAAAGAATCTGCAATAATGAACTAAACAGAAATAGTACCATCTAAAAAACCACATTCCCATGATTATTCATATTGTCATGATTATCCATACTGTCCTACTGACAGCACCAAGCCTGGAACTATTGTGGTTCAACCCAAAGAACAGTCTGCCTTGGGTGAACAAGCATTCTCATTGCAGAGTGTTGATGCGTCCGATATCTTTAACAGAGTAAGAGATAAATAGAACATGGGCAGTGCCATTCCACTCAGCCTTGGGATCAGAGAATGGCTCCTTCTACACTTCATGGTGTAGACACAGCCCTAGGAAGGAACTTGTCCTCCCAGTTGGTAAAACAAGGGCTCCAGCAAGTGTCACGAAGAGGAACAAGTGGGCAGCATGGTGCACGGTTAGTACAGTGTCCTCTGCATCTACTGACCTTGGTGACTTTGGTCTTCAGATACAACAAAGCCCTGTGTACCATCTCAAACTGCAGCAGTTATCTTTAAATTGCACAAAGCGCCAAATTACTGTATATGCAATATAAAGGAAAAGGCATTTGCCGCCATCCATCATGCTATAAAAATATCAGAGGAACCTCAGATAGCCACAGAAGTCTAATGAAAAGCTGTAACTCTTCTAGCCTGTGTTTCGGGATAATTTTGCACAGCCGTGATATGTTTGATGACTGTGATCAGATCACAGTTGAGTTGAACGCACTGTGGTGGTATAGCAGCTTTGCTTGTTCTACTGGACACTGAGCATCCATTTAGATTGAAATTGGTATCAAGAAGAAATTTTAAGTCAGAAGAGAAAATAAAAAAAGAAAAGAAATCTTAACAATCATCCCTTTTTACAGATTTTTAAGTCTAATTTTTGTAGTTTACTTAAAAGGCTGCAAATTGTTCTATTTAAAAGGTCATGGAAAAAAAATTTAAGTAATTATATTTTACATACTTATCTTCTATTTTTAGCTCCCAACTTCTTCTAAATTTGGAGGAGATTTACAAAAATACTGTTATAAACAATCCAGTATATAAAAATATTGTTATTTATGTGAGTTTGTCACAGTATGAACAATCACATAGGAATATGTATTCTTTAGTTTGGGGTATTTGCAGTTAAGCTAAAACCCTGAGTAGTTATTGCTCCAAAGTTGTTTGTGCAAATCGATCTCATAACTTAATCTGAGGAAAAATCCGATGAAGCAATGGATTTTTAACATCAGAGGCTCAGATGGATTGATTTCCCTGCTGTTTAAGCATTTTCAAGAGTAAACATCTGAACTTATGCTCCTGACTAATTAGTTTGTTTTCTAGCATCTTGATTTCATTTGGACTGACAGTAATTTGAAAAACATTCTTTATTTACTTATCTTTTATACTAGCCAGTTCAAATATAACTATCAATGTCTTTAAATTGTTCTTTATTTTAAGATACTTTCGTTTCCACTATATTTACTTAATTCTTTAAACTGCCTAACAAAAAGTATCTGTAACACCATCCTTTACACCTCTGTTGGTCCAGCTGATGGGAAACATCAGTAATGTAGTTGTGACACATCAAATTAACTAAATCACACCTAAAGAACTCTGAATGAGATAGCACCCAACTTTACACTTATTATGATGTTACTTGGCTTGTTAGTCATGCTTTAATCATATTTATGTATTCTTGAATAAGAAAAGTTATTTCTTTTTATTTTTAAATGGTAGTATTTGATCCTAACAATGTACTGAACATTTTACCTGGCTAAAAATAAACTTATTCTTCCTAAATAATGCATTGAGAGAATTTGGTAGATACTACTTGAAACAAATTTAGGAATCCAAAAGGAAGTAAAAAAAAGGAAGACCCATTTCAGAAAACAGGAATGTGGGAACAGGTAGAAGGAGAAACTATTCTTTGTACCTAACAAAATATTCACAGAACAATGACTCCACATAGGCAAAATATAAATCTGAGTATTTCAACAGCAAAATACATGAATAAGATTCAACATCCTTCAGTCCTTGCCCTGCACCACTCAGAACAGGATTTGTATCATCTCAGTTTAAATGGCCACACTGTAGATAGCTGCATCTCAACTTTCCAACCTGGACTTTCTTTACAACCAGGGAAGAGAAAATAGGCTGTCCTACAGTGCAATTCATCTAACTATTTAATTAATGGCACTTTAGAATTAAAGGTAGAACCCGATGTTCTTTTGATGTCCTTTCTAACCTGGGCTGTTCTATGGCTACATAAATTTACTTTTCTTTTTTAAGATATTGACAATAAACAGTGCTCGGAAGATCAAGTCAAATCTTTGAACTGAAGAGATTAATCTCATTCTGCATCCCTAAATTCCATATAGTAGATAAATTCTTTCACTTTTTTTCTCTCATACATTCTTTCCAATAGTTAAAAGTAGCCCTGCTATAGAAAGGCCGCATTAATATGTCCAAACATCCATCATAATTTTTGGAAATTGTGATGACAAGCACTTGCTATGCTCTGATGAAAATCACTATTTACTACAAATCTAGTCTCTTTAGCTTTCAGTGCTTTCTGAGGAGGGAGGCTTTGGGGTTTGGTTTGGAGCTTTATGTTTATTTTGTGATTTGGGTTTGTTTTTTGGGATTTTTTTGTAAACAATTTAGAAGTCTCTTTACATCTTTGGTACATTTCTGTATTTTCTATGCTTACATGAAGATAGATATTACACACAGCCTACAATTAACCACACAGCTGCTTTTTTATTCCCCCTCAACACCACTGCAGAGGAACAGGAGAGAAATCAGAAGACCAGAAGTGAGAAGATTCATTGGTCAAGATAGTTTAATAGAAGAAGAAAGAAAAAGGAAGAAAAACCAAAAGAAAACAAAGCATGTGATGCAAAGGCAACTATTCACCATCACCCACAAATAGACTGATGCCCAGACACTCTCTGAGCAATGGCTATCTTCCAAAAAAACCCCTCCCTTCAGTTTTTATTGCTGAATGTGAGATGGAATATTCCCACTGGCCAGTTCAGGTCATCTCTCCCGGCTGTGTGCCCTTCCAGCTTTTTGTGCACCCCCAGCCAACTCGCTGGGGAGAGAGAGCGGGAAGAGAAAAATCCTTGATGCTGGGTAAGCACTGCTCAGCATTAGCCAAAACACTGGTGTGCTACCAATCCTGGTTTTGTCACAAATCCAAATTACAGCAATATGGGCCTGTCATGAGGAAAATTAACTCTGTCCCAGCCAGACCCAGTAACATATACAAAGTTATAATTATTGCAAATGAGACCATTAGTGACCTACCTACTCATGCCTGTAACTTATTCCCAGCAAACACATGCATTTCCATGAAATCAAGTTTAAAAGAGTCAGTAATTTGGAGGAAAACACATTCTGTTGTAATGCCAACATCAGCCATCACAAAGCAGAATAAGAATTACCCTTACCGAAATCTAAACACATCAGTATACAGAAATACATCTGAAAGATTGAAATGGTTTTAATCCTGAGTCACAGTATTGTGCAGGAACTACAAGACAGTATCTGAGAAAAATCCTTACTTGTATTCAGATTAAATTGCATGTATTGGAAAAAAAAAAAAAAAAAAGCTTTTCATAATCCTTGTTCTTTTGTGATTGAAAGAAAAAAAATCTTTCATTTATTTCAAAGACACCAGGAATACTGTGGATATAGCTATAATAAACACTGACTAACACAACTACGAAATATTTTTCTTCTTTACAAGTAAAGCAGGGGAAAAGAAAGAGAAAAAGTAATGTTTTCGGGAAAGGGGCATTTTAACAATTTTCCAGCTCATACCTAGCTGACCTTCAACTGAAGGGTTATATAGAGAAAAAACCCAATGCTGCTATGCAAATACTCCAAGGTCTTAGTGGCCAGTTACATCTTAATGATTTTCTTGGGACGGAGTCCCAGAGCCAGCCACTTAACATGACCATGCAAAAGGAACAAAATTGCATCTGTATGATGAAACTTCTTCCCCTTAGAATTTGCTAGGTTATTATTTCCACTGAAAAGACTCTTAATAACAAAGATAACATAGAATCATAAAATAGTTTGGGTTGAAAGAGATCTTTAAGGGTCAATTAGCCCAAGCCCCCTGCTGCACACAGGGACATCTTCAACTAGATCAGGCTTCTCAGAGCCCCATCCAGGATAACCTTGAATGTTTTCAGGGAACATGTTTGGTGAAATATGAATAATGCAGTTACAAATTTATATACACCATAGTTCAATATTATGTACTATATATTTGTTCTGTCATTGTTGTTGTTTATTTTCATAATCCAGATTCTTGAGAATTGAAGTCAAACATCATCTCTTCTAAACACTACCAAATTAGATCTTTTCCTTTGACAGCCACAACTAGTGATGTCATACTTATTTTTGAGGCACCCCTGATACCGTTATTGCAACTCTTGTATTCTTGAGGCCCCATGTGCTTGTCAGCATGGACTGACACTGCTGTCAGACTGCTACAAAATGACACAAAAAAGCTAAATCAAATAAACCTAACTCTGTCTACTCAGGTGTGCCTCTCAATCAGACAAAAGCAATCTTATCCATTAAATTGTATTGATAAAACACAGTAAGACATTTTGCTTTCTCTTGTTACTCAAATGACTGTATTTGACAATTACTTGCACTGCAGTAAAAGACCCAGACTGGCTCATACAAGGCCAGAGGATTCAAGAGCTTTTCAAAATCAGATGTGCCTTTTCTGGGCCCGCATGTCACCAAGAGGTGGAAAGTTGATCTGGCAGTGACCTGATTCTGGACCAATGTACAGCCTGTTATACAGAATTCCATTCAATTTCTTTACCGTTCTCTGAGATGGTAAAATGATTTTTTCATGCTTAAAATTTCTTCCAGCTCAAGGTTAGGGTGTCATACTTGAGTGGCAATGGATCAGGGGTAGCTGAATGAATCCATCTTGAAAAAGCCTCAAATGATGAAGAACAGACTTTGTCATAACCAGGTGACACTTCAAATCTTCATTTTAAGGAAACAAAAATGTCAATAACTAAATTTTTCTTTCCCAGTTTAAGCTATTAGGACTCTAATTCCATCTTCGAAAATATTTCCTACATTCAGCCATTCCATCTCTAATAAACGAAAGCTGTACATAGTGAAATTAATTACTAGGTACCTACGAAATTATGTTTGCCAGAAAGTTAGACAGAGGAGGCTGTCAGCCTGGACAACAGGAAGACAAAATGGGATGTGTCTCATATCATCCATAACAGGAGCAGCCTGGAAGTAAAATTAAAGAAAAATCCTTCCATGCATCATTTGTTTAACTGAGATTAGTGTATTAACATGAGTGAAATTAGACACTTAATGACAGATCTTTACTCTGAGGCATGTCTTCACAGTGTATTTATACTCAAACAAACAAACAACAAAAGGTACAGTGCAGCTGTTGGCAGTGATGCAAAAGACAAATAAGGCCAGTAAAAGCAAGCCTTTATTTTTCCAAACTGAAATATTTGCCCAAAGTAAAGATCAAAATTTTCTTTTTGAAATGGAGACGTTTGGCCACTTCACTGTGCACATCTTAATTTCATCTTAGTCTTGAAATAGGTCTTCTGGAATGTCACAGGATGAGAAGACCCACTTAATTCTTGCTTTCTCCAGCTTGGCCAGGAGTGTAATGGACCATGCATTTAGGAAAATGCTGTTTTCATGGATTATACTGACACAAGCATTAACATTTTCCATTCCTGTTCCAGCAGCCATATATAAGATGAAAGGCTTATATCAATGTGAAAAGGCTTTCCAAATTTCGGGACTTTGGCCCACAGATGACTCTGCTGAACACCAGCCTCTGAACCCCACACTGTAAACTGTGAGTAAAGGGTGAAAAACACAAGGAAAGAAAAAGTACCCCAGTGGTAAATCTGTAGCCATGTGGTGCTACCAGTAATCTGTTAGGTAGGCAGCCTTCAGTAGTTTTATTGCGTAAATCCTTCTGAGTTTGCTACACTGGTTTTACATCACTGCAGTTTTACTAGCAGGACACAAAAATGCATTAAGGCATATAAATCAGCCTCTCTGATTCCTGCCTTCCTGTACTGTTATTTTACTGCTCTCTAATTTTAATCAGATCTCTACATTTCTGAAAATTGAGCAATATTAATTATTAAATATTAGGGCAGGAAAAACAGGGATAGTGGCATCAGACATATCTAGACAGAGATGGAGTACTTTGTCTAGGGCAATTAAAAAAGCTTTTATTTTTAAATGAAGCTTTTAACTGAGGCTAACAGGTCTAAACACATCAATACATTTTCCACAAAACCACTTTGCTACAACACTGCTTCAGTGGACTCTCCCAGAAATAGCCCCTACTAATTTATGTTATTCAAAATACCCCATGCTACAGTATTTCTGCATATAGAGGTCACAAAACCACAGGCCAGCCAGGAAGCTGGTGTAATATCATGCATTCAAATCACGCAACAGCTGTGACCATCAAGATTTCAGTATTTCCATATTAGGAGGTTCCAGAGCAATCTGTTGAGAGGTGACAGTGCCTTCAAATCACATTAATACAAAGGTAGCAATAATAACTGTTGCTGTCACAGTTTACTAATGAATACTGAAGTACAAATAACTGGAAAGAGGATGGAGAAAGGAAAGAAATCCATGCTAGAGGAAAGTAGAAGATTACACTTTAAAGCACTGCAATGAATTTATCATTACTGACTTCAACCTCAGATTATATTATTCGGAATGTTGTTTATTATGTCTCTGTTACTAGGGAGCTTACCCAATTTGAACCTCTGACATTCTTATCTCTGGAAACTGATGGAGAATTTTTGCATTCATTAACCTTAATATGCTTTTATCAGTCTCAGAACTAGAAACAAACAAACAAAAAAGCAGCTATATCCTGAACAGTAAGAGGGTCAGCTGCAAAAAACAAAGTCACTGAAACAAGAACAAAAGGTGACAGTAAAAAACAGTAGATGAAATAGCTAGTGAAAGAAGACTTGAGCAGAAAGGACTGAGACTGGAATAAAGTAATCAATTACCAATGGCCAAGGGGCATTTGATATGTGAAGAGAGATTTTCTTTTTTAGCTGTTGTTTTTTCCCGATATATGCAGAGCATACTTTCTTATATGAATTACTGTTTTCATTTTAAGGGAGGAAAAAAAACCCTATTACAAAACAAACAAATATAAAAAAAAAGTCTGTAAGCAAAACACTATGGACAGCTGTTTTCTACTGGATACCTTTCAAAAGGTATCACAGGAAATATTATATATTTCAAACTGGTAAGTAAAAATTTGGTCATTTCTTGATTTCTAGGTATCCTGAGACATTAAATTCTGAGTAACATTTTTGCCATGTTCTTTGCAGCCATGAAGCTTCATTCAGAACCCAAAGTAAAATAATTCTGTTCATTTAAAAATAACAACAGGTAAATTGTGAATAATTATTAATTTCCAAAATTTTTAAAAGTATTTAAAATGAAAATTGACATTGTGAATCCGCAATGGACTTACAAAATGCTTACTGAGCCTCAGAAGGTCTATGAAATGACTCAGTACATCTGTTAGGTGTCTCCATACTGTGAAGTCAGTCTTTACACTTCTGCAGTGGGAATTTAACGTTGCTGTCACTCACGCCACGTAGAGTCTTACTTGTTTGCACATTCCGACCTGGGTCAATTATTTTCTGTGGAGAAGCCTGGGTGACAACTCCATGATAGAGTCCAGACACACACAATATGTGGATACAAGCTAGGATGTCAAACTCAGCCCAAGCACCCTTCTTGTCATTGATAACTAGTACATTTCAGTCCTAATGTAACTTACTTTCAATTTTCATTTTATTGTAGTATCTCTGTGCCAGTTGAGTAAGATAAGGGTGCCAAAACTACAAGGAGGAGGACAAAGGAACAGGAAAGGCTGGTTTACAATTGCGGGGCCCTTCTGGTTACTTTCTGAGAGTATCATGCATATAACAGATGTAAACACTATTTTATAAAGTAATAACCATTTACACTTGATTTGTCACTGAGGGAGCTCTCCATGACTCTAATTTCATGCGCTGTTTAAGACATAAATTTTGGAACTGCACAGATGAGCCAACTGTGAGTTAAAGAAATAACATAAATAGATACATGAATTATCAAAACTTTCATGATGTGTGGCACATCAGAATAAATGCAAGATGACTTATTCTCATAACTATTTCTGCCTAAAAGACCAATTATCACATCCAGAACTCCTGCAGAAACTTAGTTCTGGTCTTCATTTTCCTACTGCATGCTAGACAGAAATTACGAAAAGTACACTATAAAAATGATGGGGTTTGTGCTTTGAGCTTTTAGTATTTCATTATCGGTTCTGTAGTTTCTTAGAAAGCGTGCATTTTTTCCACTATATGCTTTCTACCTGGCCCTAAATGTTTGGGCCACAGAAAAAATTCTAAGAAATACTCTCAGAAGAGGTAATTCTTCAAATGTTCTCCTTTAGGCAGAATTACAATTATAAAACAATTTAAACATTAATATTTTATTTTTTATAATAAGTAAAGTAGATTAAAACATTAAAAACAACTGAAATTTGATTGTTCACTGCAAACACATTTACTTCAGTCTGTGTTCAAAAAGGTGGCAGGCCTCAAAATTTGATGTCTTGAGATTTTTAAGGTCCAAATAGAAGCAATTTCAAAGATATCTGAATCAAAAGACAACTGGCAGAGATTTTCTACTACCCCTTTCCAATCAATGCCAAGTTATTTGTATACTGCGAATAAAGGAGCACAGATTCCCTGGGGATGTCCTGTAATTTTAACTGCACCCTAAAATCTGAAATTTCAATACTCACACCATATCACAGGAAAAAATAATGACACTTGACTTCAGAGAGCTCTTTCAGTCTGTTATGTATTTCATCATTTAAGGATTATCCAATTAAGCTCTCCAGTTAGTGAAAGAAATCTTTATGCTGACCGTGTCTCTAAAAACACAGTTAAATCCAAAGAAAGGTTCCTGCATGTTTGAAATTGCAAAATCACTCAGACACTGAAACAGTGAAGTGTGTTTGAGCTTCCAGAGCCACCTGCTGAGCATCTCCACAAGCGGTAAGGGAGAGCTAACAGCTTCACAAGGTTTTATTGAAAAAAACAGCTGTGGAGAAGACTCTCCTGCACCAGCCTGTAAAAATGCTGACTGCAGGTGTTTGATCTCCCTGCTTGTGTTCCTCCTTGTTTGTGTGCCTGACCTAGTGCTGAGAAAAGGTGTCTCTGTCCACTCAGGAGTAAATCCATTGTGCTGACTTTCCACCAAGTGATTCTAAAGTTTTAGACATACGAGAACCTTCTTTTGTTCTCTCCCCTTTGTTTCATTTGTTTTTTATGTTTGTTTCTTTGTTTGTTTTGGGGTTTTGTTTTGTTGGAGTTTTTTTGTTAAAACTGTAGCAACATGGTGAAAGGAATATGAGATTTGTGGCACGAAAAAGGGAGACAAGGAAACAAAGTCTGTAGCCTTGTGCAGTAGTCTGATAATCTGTCATATATGTGCCATTGGTCCTAAAGAAACCATAAAAGACTCCATAAAATTACTACAAAGAATAAAACAAATGACATCTAAGCACATATTCCCATGTAACTGGCACGTCACTGCCTGCACTTGGCTCTGATTAAACAATTACAATTACCCGCGTGTAAACGGAAATAAAAGTGGGATTTCCTAAACAAATACGCTCAGACATCAAAAGCAAAAGAAGACAAAATGGTCTGTGGATATTTGTAAACACATCCTAAACCACCAGACACACAGTCCTGTACTTTCTCCCGTCCTCCTCCTTTCAGTAATGCTGCAGTCAATCTGGAAAGCAGCCTTGCTCTCCAGGGTGGGGGGAAACCGCTGCAAACAAGCTCCATGCTGCCATGACCAGATTTCCTCTGGGATGTGTCTTCAGCCCTGGAGTCCTTCAATCACTAAATTTTATCCTTTTTCTTCAGCATGGGCATAGTTAACTCTTCTTTCTCTCTGGATCTACTTGCAACTTGAAACCAGTTGCAGGCGAACTTTAAGAGGGGTCCCATCAGGTTGGGAGGCCAAGGAGAACAGCTGTCTCCTGCCCATCCCCTGGACCCTGGGGTGGAAGAAGAGTGTGTGGCTGTGCCTGGCACTGGTGTTTCACCAGGAGCAGAGCACTGCTGCAGACCAGCTGCTGGAGAATTTTATCGCCAAGCAGAAAGCCATGTAATGACTTTTAAGCACTTCCCAGGTTAGGCAGCTGCTGAGCAGGGGGTGTTTGGATTGCCTAGATACAGCCTTAAACCTGGAGTAACTGGCTGCTAACGTGAAAGCCAATTCTCTGTGATGTCTCAATGTGCCATTTATGCTGTGCCACCAGGGAACTCAGACGTGCTGCACTTGCCTACCTGATATGAATTCTCCTTTGATAGTTACCAGATTGCCTTAGTTAAAGCAGTATAAATGTAATACATGTGGTTTCTATATCACCTGCATATTCACAGTTCTGCCACGAATTGACATTCATAAACTGGGATAAAACTTTTGCAAACATTGATTTTATGGCAAACTGCCTCTGGGGAAAATCATATCTTTTGTTAAGGTAACAGCCTTCTGCCAAATGGAAATCATGTCACTAGAAATCCCCTTCTGCATTGTCCATTTAATCTCTGCTTGTAATTTTTGCAGGGTTTATTTTGGGGTTTTTTTTTAACCTTTTATGCAAACAATAATGCTCTCAGCATCAAAAGATAATACTGGTAGACATCCAGCAATGGAGTATATACAAAACAAGAAATACAAAATACTTTTTTTTTTTCTATTCGCTGTCTGCTCTATATGTGGTACAAGTTAAACAACTAGTAATATAAAAAATAAGGTTTAGATTATCTATTGCAAACCACTGCAATATTTAGTATTACAACTTGTAGGATTTTAATTTACAAATGCTACTTTTATGAGTACATGTGTGAAATAAGATGGCAAAATTACCTGATAGTGTTTTTATGTAATGCTGATCAGTAGCATTAAAATTGCAACCAACAACTAATATATAGAACATAATTTATCTGTCTGTAAATTTTAATACTAAATACTGTATAGGAAAAAGCATTTTAAAAGATAGCTGCAGTTTTTCCTAATAATAAATTCCATTCCTCAAGTTCAACTGCAAAGTACCTTCAGTTGCTTCCTCCCCTGAAAGCAGGAGCCATTTACAGACAGAATATGGACAAAAGGGACTGACAAATTTATGGTTTGTGGGATCGATTGATTGTAAAAACTTTTGGATTACTGTTCTTCAGTAGAAACGACCCTGACTCTGAACCCCACATTGCTGTCTCTAAGAGCTGGGGAAACAAAATGCAGTCAAAACTTCTTCCTCAGCTAGACATGATTAGTATGTTCAGCCTTTAGACAGTACAGTGAGAACAGTCTGTAGCAAGTGAGTTTTTCCTTGACTGTTTCTACAGTCTCAGCCACTCAAGGCAGAGGGACATCACCATGATTACAGAAATGAAAGAAAGAGGATGAACTTTTCATCATCCTTCTTCTTTTCCCTCTTCTATGCAGAAAGGGAGTATACAACTGAAAGGCTACGTATGAAAATAAGTAATGTATTGTAAACAGTGAACGAAGTATGCAGTGGTTGATAAACTCTCATCCTGTAGCCTGCAGGAGCACTTTTAATCTATCAGGTATTACATTGTTATTAGTATGCAATATTGTAATCCAGTGTGACCAATGGAAACAGTATTCAGTACTAAAAGCCAGCAAAGCAGCAGGTCCAAACTATCTGCATCTCATTTCAGATTTAATTATTGCAATAACATCTCATTTGCTTCAAGGTATTATAATTATCTTCTCATTTGAAATGGAGTGGTATTTTAATATGAATGTAGTTAATGAGGCAATAGGTTGAAAATGTCCATAACATTGGGCTTTAAAGTAGAACAAACTGTTTTAAAAATTGATCATCACTGAAAGTCAAGTGCATTTTCATTCTGCCAAATGCAGAGTATACACTCAAGTGATTTATAATAGTTTTTACAAATTGCAGTGGTTTTAAGTTAAAAATTGCTAATAAATGCAGCCATTAATTAAGAGTTCTTCTGCAGCATTTGGCCATTTAGACTGTATCAGGCCATGATTTAAAATGTAAATGTTCATTTAATTTGAGGACAAGGAAAGAAGAAAAGTCTGTCACAGCAAGCTTTCAGTTCTCTTGTACATTAATAAAATATTCTGGTAGATTTGTAATTCATCTAGATGGAAAAAAACATTTCCTCAATAATGCTGTGTACAAACATTTTATGTCTTAATTAATATCTATTGGATTATATAGCTTCAACATACATTATTTAAAAAAATAATACTTTTTAAATTATCTGGAATTGATTTTGAATTTTAAAGTGTTCTCTGGAAACATTAAAGTAAATTATGATGATGATGATGATTTGAAATGTAAAAAAAACCTCAAAACCCAAGGAGATGTTTCTGCATAACTATATTATAGTCCTGAAACACTCATACCCATAACCTGGGATAAGATGCTCCCTAAGAAAATTAATTATTTTTTTAATGTGATTGACAACATTTTGTCATTATTAAGTAACCTACTATAAGCACCTCGGCGTACACTAGTTCTTTCCCTAAGGACTACCCTGAGACATCGAAACTGATTGCTACTACTTGCTAAACCCTTTCTGATGCCTGTAAAAGGCTGAAACACTTGGCATTTTGCAAACCGACAATTTCTATTTGGCCATTAGAGACTTAAAACAATTAAAATTTTTAAAGTTTCTGGGGTCTTTTAGGTTTTTTTTCAATCACATGTAACATGATTACATATTCAACACTGAGTTTAAGATGACCCAGTAATACAGCAAAAGTGCTTTGCTCCTTGAGCTCCAGGGAACAGTCACAGGTGAATGATTCTAAGACCTTCCCTCTCCACCCCCCAAAATATAGCAAAGTTACCATTAAATTATTAGATTATTTTTGTTCCTGCTTTACTTACATTTTGACTTCTGACTTCCTTCCAAATACTTTCTCTTCAGAAACCTGAGGGTTTTTTGTCTGACTTCTTCACTGGCATCCATTCCCCATGTTCTATTTTCAACCCAATGAAACAATTACAAGCCAGAGAATGTTGGTGATTTTTTTTTTCCTTTACTTCAGTTTACTTTCACGCGAATTTCTGCTGTACTATTTCTGACTGCACCCAACATTGCTATTTGGTAACATTTCATTCTCTTCCACACATGCAGAATTCGTACCAAAACTAATTTATGAGCAGAGAAGCAATGTGGTGATGGACTCCCAATGACTATTTTGTCTACATCTCATATGCCAATACCACAATAAATTTCCCAATTCTTTTATTCAAACTTGTCTTTCTCTGACCCTAACAAAACCAAATATTAGTAGACTGCTTGCCATCACTTCCGTGTTTCTATCGGTTATCGGCTAGATCTGGTGTGCAGTTTCCTAAAATATTTAGCTGTAACAGATCCCTTTGAAATCTCTAATATATTTGTCCTTTCCTGGTTTTCCCTTCTCCGACTCAACTACCATAAAGCTTGCTTTTGATTTTATTTTTTTTTTAATCTATCAAAAACTGTTGCACACATTCATCCTAACCTTCTTGAATCTATTAGCAGAAACTGCAAAAAAAGGGACATACATGCTTTTGCAGTAGGTCCTGATTAAGATGTCCCAGAGGTACAGCTCTGTGTTCCAAAAATATAATACACTTTTTGCATATTCTGCTCTACATGATTTATGCCTGCTGTGCTAATCAGTCATGTCACTCAACAGCTATTTTGGGTTCTTATTGCTTATTTTTTAAAACTGAAAAATTGCTTAAATCAGGGTGAAGCACAGTAACATTTTTACAGTTTGCCATTGTCCAGGAATGTTCAGGCTGTGGAGCAACTATCATAAAGACACAGATTATCATGATATTCTATGGTTCTTTGACTCTAAATCTCCCAGCACTGAGATATAGCAACATACTATGTCAACAGTTTGGAGACTTTGCCCATAGTTCTCACTAATGAACATTTATAATTTGAGAGTTCAATTTTAACAGCAGGATAACCACTGCTAAGCTGGTAGTACCACTTAATCCCTAATGATTAAGCCAAAAGCTCTTTCTATATTTGGGTACAGCCACAGAGGCATTGAATCCCACTAAATAGTACACTCCCACAAACATCTGGCTATTCTTTAACTTTCCTGCCATCAGTATTACTTCTTTCCATCTTTTCACCTGCCCAGGAGCTCAAAGCAGGAGTGTAATGGGATCATCCACATATCTTGCAGTTTCAAATGCTCCTTGCTTTACTAGTCAGGTCTGTTATCATATATTCTTGCCCAGATACTGATCTACATTCTCCTGTCCACAAATGAGGCCAAAATTTAGACAGATATCATAATACCTTTATACTGTTGTTCTCCACTTCTGAGGCAGGCATTATTTTTATCTGCCCTAACCCATTAGAATCTGACTTCACTTTCTTCATTCTGATAAACAGGATACCAAATCCTAGTATCTTGAGAAGAAAGGTTCTCTAATTTTAGTTCTTTGTCTTTCCCTCTTTGTAAGTATTACCATCCTTGGCTGTTTTCTGCCTCACTATCACAGCTTATGACATGAACATGAAGGATGGTAGTTAAAATGTTTTCATCCCACTGAACCTCTCCTGGATGGATGTTGATATCCTCATAAAGATACCAGAATTTTTCTTTCCCTCTGTGCTTGTGCAGAGCCATCTGTAGTGACAAAATAGCACTGCAAAGACATCAGTGTACTGAACATTTCATCCAGCTCTATGTGCAAAAACTAAATGTCAGGTGCCAGATTTATGACTCCACAGGATATAAATATTCCCTCTCTGGAAAGGTCACACAAGATTATCATCAATACATGAAGCAGACACTGACAGCAGTGTCCGTTCCAGTACCTTCAGTTGTTTGCAGATCTATAATTTGCTGTGCAGTTGTTTTACAACCACCATAATGATTAGTCAATATGGGGTAACATTATTTTCTGATTCTACAGTAATGGTCTTTCATGGACGTCAAATCACAGCTCTGCCATGACAGAGCAATTTCCTCTGAAAACAGCTTCTTATTTCTGGCTATATAGAGCTGATTTCTTGTACTTTTCATATGGACATTCATGAGTGGTCTTCAGTCTCTACTTTGCCGGATTCACTCCCCATTAGAGTTCTCTAGAATTCCTGCTTGGCTGTTACTCATTGTAACAAAGGTTTTTTTTTTTTTGATTATTTGTTTGTTTGTTTCCCCTTTTTTTAAATTTAATTGATAGTGCTTTTTGGAAAATTATACCTGGTTCTAATTCATCCTTGAGGATTCACACTGGATTGCCTTACTGGCCTGATGGACTCTTACTGCATCTGCTTTGATTTTGACATCATACCCAGATGTTTTCCTGTCTAGAATACTTAACCTTTATATGCTCTAGGACTGAGGACATTCTCTGATCCCACACCTTTTCCACATAAAATTTTGGCTAAATCCTTCCTTGACTTGTTTCAATTACATCTGACGCTACCATAGCTCTCTGCAACAAGGCACTTTCCATACTTCCATGCCATCTGGCTCAGTAAACATAACTTCTCCAAGCATGGACTCCTGTCATTTGTACATAGTGGGAGGGAAGCTAACTCCTGACTAGTCTTGGTTACTCATCCTTCCAGGATTTTCATTCTTGCCTTTCTATGTATTTGTATGTTAAAACTGATTTAAGATTAGATTTGTCTTTCAGATTAGTCTTTCAAATGTTGTCCCCTACTCCAGTTTCCTTAGAATTCCCACATTATGTGACAAGAACAATTTACAATGTACAGAATATCTACTCCTTCATACTTGCTTTGGACACTTCTAAGGATCTGTAAAAATATTTTTGTATTTCCAGTTAATATTTCCAATTCCCAATACTGAAGCAAAGGCTAGCTTTAGGGAAACACACACTTTCCCTTACAGTCCCCTTTTTTTTGCACAGTGAGATCTATGACCTCAGAATCCCATGTCCACTGAATTTTCATTCTGGTTTTTCTCTCTACTGCAAAATTCAGACATCTCAGTACTTCTGATACACCAGTACTTCAGTGCTGCAATGAAAAGTGCTGCAGTAAGCACAACTGTAGGAAACAGAGCTTTCATGTGCGTACAGCAGCCTCAGACTCGACCGTTTCCAACTACATCAAAAACAACTTCAATTATGCCCTTAGTCCGCACTAATACATGTCCTTCATGAAAACTGTTCTTTTCTCAGTTTTGCTATAACCTTCATTATCTTTCCCTAAGAAAGAAAAAGTCTGTTACAGCTGAGAATGCATATCAGAAACTTAAGATAAAGCACATGATAGAAAATCTGTAATTGTTCCAATATCCCCAAAAGTCAATGTGAAGGTTAAACTGCAAAGAAATTCAAGTATGTTAAGGGAGAACCACAGCATAATCCCCATGCAATCTAAATTCTTGTACTGTAGTAACACCACAAAGAAACCATTTGGTTTCTGTTAAGATTTTCAGAGCTTGTGATTCCAAATCTCATGAAACTGATTTTTTTAACATATTGTCTTCTTTTTTCTTGCTAGTTTCACACTAGTGAAAGATAATTCACACATTTCTTTACCTTGGCATGTCTCAGAACAGAGTGAAGAATGCCAATGTTTTTGTGAAAGTACATATTTAACCCCTCCACCACTGCTTTTCATTAGCATTTGAAAGAATGCCTTTTAAGTAATCAGAAATGCAAGACAAAGTTTATAGGCAGATGATGATGATTATGGTTATTATTTTGTGAACTATTTCCCCCCTAAATTTAGGAGATTTGCAGACATGTAAGCTGTGTCTGTAGGCAGAGGCTGCAAGCCTAAAACTAAAATAGATGATGGGAACAAGCCACTTAAATGTAAATTTGTATCTGTCTTACAAAGTAGTTTAGTAGAAGCTGATCTATTGAACAAAATAATTGGTGAAATAGACGCTGTGTCCACACTATATGCATTTAAAAAACTACTTTGGATTTGATTCAGTATGGTCCAGAAAATGGAACGTCCTAAGTATTAAAATACACTCCTACAGTTCATCTTCCGGCTTCCTTTTATCTGTAGGAATACATGGTATGAGTTCTGAGCTCATTCCTCTCCATGGATCAAGTACCATAAGTGGAGATGATTCAGGGATCCTATTCAGAAATGTCCACCCATTCTGCACTAAGATGATCACACAAGTGCCTGCTAACTCGCCTCACTGATCGATCTAATTAGGTTGAGCTTATAGTAACACTTCCCATCTTCACTTACACAGCTTTACGTGGCTGAAAGTTCCTCTCCATCTCCCCCCACTCTTTGTTCCCTCAGCTTGCACAGTAAGACATAACCTCTTCCTAGAAATCATCCCACGTTTCTATACTTAGACCCTCACATCTCCAGCACTGCTATTTGCTCAATGTGTGCATGTTTATTCAACCATGCAGCTAAGGAAGATGGGAACCAGCAGATGTACTGTCCTCTTTCTAGTTAATTTACTGGTTCCTACTAATAGAAATATGGCCAGAAATTAAAAATGTTCTTACCTGAAAGCATAACTGGCACTCTTAAAATAATCAGCCCATAGGTTTGGGAGTGCGTGGCCATTTTGTTGCAGAAATTGTTGATTGTAACTGGCTATAAGAGCAAAAAATTTTTTTTTTTTTTTTGTTCCTAAAAGCCTCAAATTAGAGGGCAGAAATGGATTACATCATTTACTTCCTACATGTCAAGATTTTTTTTATCCCTTATTTTTCTTTCTGAATGGGTAGAAAGATTGTATTTTGTCTTGTGAAGTATGGGCAGTTTTCCCTTACAAAGGAAGCTCAATGAAACAGCAAAGAAAGCTTCTGCAGGACTCATTTAGTACCCTAGGCAACATGGGAACAGCTGAAAAGCACTACTAGGTAACTCCAGCACAAATGTACTAATGCATGAGTAGAGTATCCTCAGAGAAGAAATGTATGGATGTTTACAGACTGGGGAAAAGGTACTGTCCATTGTTTCAATTTGATTTTGTACACTATTTAATATTTAACATAAAGCATTTTGGTTATCTTTCCTTCTTCTATCACTGTGTACTAAGATACTCTTCCTTTGCATTACCATTTCCCCTCCTTTCCATAGCTGTCCCATTGCTCCTAATGGAAGGAGCAGAAGGGGTGCAGCAGACTGAGTGTGGGAAGCACATATTTGACAGAGTTCTCTTCTGGACTGCTCCAGCACTCCCCCTCACTGCACTGCTCTGGCTTTGTGGCTTGGCTTTTTTTTTTTTTTTTTTTTTTTTTTTTTTTTTTTTTTTTTTTTTTTTTTTTTTTTACAAAATTTTTTTTTTTGGTTTGTTTTCTCTGCTTTTCATGATAAGCCAAATTCTCTGTGTAGAAGGGCTGTGGGAGTATTGTGCTTGATCTGGCAGTATGAGTCTAGAATAAAAACAATCTAAAAGGTTTTTGTACCTTTATAGGAAAGACCCATTAAATTTTGTGAATAAAACGTGATGATGCAAGCATAGGTTTGGGGAGGTTGCTAAATTACAAGGGGTGCTGAAGTAGCAGAATGCATGAGGTACTTGACTACAAAGCACGTACATCGTACCCACTCTATAAGAAAGCCTCGGAATTTAAAAGATAAAATTTATGGCCTAAAAGTACAAAATTGTCAATTTAACAAAAATATGATGTTAAATTTATTTTAAATTGACTGTCTATACAAGCTTCTTCTTAGAACTACATTAGCGAGGTACAAGTGTAGTCGCTGGCCTTTGTAAGCCTAACATATCCTACCAGGCCAGGGCAATTAAGAGTCTCTCCACCTTGCACTAGCAGAGCACGTAGTGTCACCCTTCTCTAAAAACTGAAAACCAAAGACAATAATGTGAAAGGCGTGCACACCTCACTGCATATGATTCTTTTCAGTTGAAGCTGTGAATTTAAACAGTCAAGTAATTTTTTGGTTCTTTTAAAGGAGACAGTGCCTCCTGTATTATTTGTACAGACTAGCAGTAACATTGTAGACACCTAAACCAGCTATCCAGATTTAGTTTGTTGCATTTGTAGGACTAGAGATCTGGATGAATACTGGTTCTACTTGGTCAGCTAAACATACTCGCCAAGACAGGGAATCAATAAAACAAAAGAAACCCTCCAAACCAAACCAAACCAAACCAAACAAAGAAACAATCTTTTATCTTAATTTGCAGTATTTTGACATCAATAAGCAATAAGAAAAGTAAGCTTCAGCAGATTTAAGTATTGTCTGAAAGAATTTAAAATATTGTGTATGACACCATTTGACCTAAAAAGCCTAAACCAATCACAATAATTAAGTTTTTAGTAATTGACTATTATTCCCAAGATTGGATTAGTTTAATATCAGCAAGTTGAGCTGAAATTGTAATCTACAAAGAGTAAAAGTTGACATCTTGTAAGAAATCCTGGCAATTCAATATTTTGTTTAATCTAAAATTTTTTTTCTTTTCTTTTTTTTTTAATGACAGTGTATTACAAAGTATCCCACTTTGATATTTTTGAATGAAAGGAATTTTTTTCCAATTCAAAATATTTCTTTTTACCTAGTATAGACCCAAAACTCTCAAACCCCTTAGACCTCTTTCATGCCATTGATGGCCCTCAGACTTCCTACAACAAACAGTAAGAACCAGCAAGTTACTAACAATGATACAGAAGCAGTCTGAGAACCATTTATGCCTCTGATCTCAGCACATTTGGAAAAGAAGTGCAAATGTTGTGATGCATCACAGACAGAGCCTGCCACTAATGCACAGACGTGATTCAATGAGCTCAAAACTACAGTGGATTTTGACAGATGAAGTCCTGGAACAGAAGAGACCATAGCTCATGAGGTTTTCATGGGATACTTATTCAAACAGAAATAAATAACTGACCAACTCATCCAAACTAAAACATTTCAGGCATATTGGGTCAAAAGATTTAACTTGCCTTCCATTGGGACTTGAAGAAATTTTAAAATTACCTTTTTAAATTTAAGAAAATTAAATCAATTTTATTGTCTGAGAAACCTAGTTTTGCCTAATGGATACTTCCTGCTTTTGGTAACTACATATTAATTTTTCAACTCGTTTGGAGTTTGACAGTGCTTGAGGTTGAAATGAAGACAGGAATACAGCCAAGAAACAAGAATATTCTTTCTTCCAGTCTCATTATTAGCTACAGTTTGTATTACAAAGAGACAGAAATTAGGAGAATTTTTGGCAAAATCTGAGGAAAGGAGGCTACCTGAAACCTTGAGTTTCAAGAGGGGAAGTAGGCAGGGAACCAGTCACATGTTTCCAGGCTTCAGGGGCTGCCTTCTTGCTTGGCAAAGGCAAAAAGAGCTTGTTTCCAAAACACTGACAAAACCCCTCAGAGTCTATGCTCAGATTGTGAAGTTATGCTGGCATTTTCTTGACTATGTTTATAAGTAGTGATCATTTTACATAAAGATATGCCAAGAATCACTGGAAATTACTTGGGCAAAGTACCACAGGAACAGCTTATAATATTTTCAGAAATGTCTTTACATCAGTTACCAGAAGCTCACTGCAGGAAAAGAACTCTGAAGGAAACAGGGCTTCAAGACATGCTTTTATCACAGTCTCAATGGGAAACAGAAGGTGACTCCATCTTATGATGCCCTGAGATACTAAGTCTGGATGGATGAGCTACGGAGAAGGCTCTAAGCTGACATCCAGCCAGAAACAAATTAATCCTCTTGTCTCACAAGAAGAGTTAAGGTTGTCTAACCTTCAACTCCATACAAGAGTTTGTTTTCTTAACTGTATCTGGTTTTGGCCATTCTTTTTTATGTTCATTCATACTGTTTAGTTTTCCAGCTTTTCAAGAAAGGGAAAAAGCAATGATGATGGAGAGTGATTTTTGCTTTGGAAGTCCTTATAGCTGTATGATTTAGCCAAAAATGAAAGCACATTCTCCTCTAAAAAAGTATAGAGTGCCCTTAAGTATACCATGACCTCACTGGAAGGCAGGATTTGTTTAATGTATTGACAAGTAATCCCCAAACTTCCATGAAATGACACAAAAGGCTGAGCTCAGCTGCCTGACAGTTCTGTTGTGATGTGCAACTCTGTTATGCTTTCTGCCACATGCGAAGCTATACGGGGACATGATGAAATGAATACACAAACAGATTAAAGAGTAAAGAGCATATACCAAGTAGATAGCCCCAGCACTCAGAGCTGTATTGTTTTTTCTTTGCCCTCACTCTTGTTTAAGGTTTTTTTTTTTTTTTGCCATAACATTGAGCCATCTCCTTTGAATTCATCAGCACCCTGAGCAATTACAAATAGATAAACCCCTGAGCACTGCTCACCCCAAAAAGCCACATCTGCTTCAGTCACTATGCAGCCACAAATGAGCAACAACACAATTATAACATAGCTCATAACAAGTGAAATTCAAAATGCTGCTTACATTGCTGCTTGCAGTGATAACAAAATTATGAGAGCAACAACAAACACTGAAACCACTCAAGCAAAAAAAGTAGAATACATGTTAGGTTTTTGTGGCAGCCGCATCCCAGTGCTTTCTCCAGGCTTTCTTCCTCCCTTGATGTAATTTTTCCCTTTGACCACATCTCACTTTACATCAAAAAAAGTCATTCTTTCTTGTAAAATGTGCAAATTGGATGTATGGTATGAGATGAAGAAGGGTAGAGGTAACATGAATCTTAAACTGACAAATAAAAGAAAAACTGGAAAAGAAAGTTAACCCAAATAATCCACTCACACGTATTCAGAAATCTTTGAAGAGCTATGTGCATATTGCAAGTTGCAGCAGGCCTGCAGGCAGCTTTAATTTGCATGAATGGCTGTAGCACAGAAGCGAAGGGCTGGATGACTGGATGACCTTGGCAGCATTCTGAGGGTCACTGAAATGCAGTTTCTTCAGTCAGGCTCAGAGGGGTTTCTTTGGTAGGATATATACTAGTGTTTTCTTTATGCAGATTTTTCTTTTCTTTGGCAAACATAATTACAAATGTAGAAAAGCTGTAGTACTCTCAGTTGAATTTTGCCTGTTTCAAAAATTTTGATATTTCTCTCTCTGGATGTTATTTCACTGTATTCTATTAACAGAATGTATCTTGAGATTTTAACAGTATTTTGGGATACTTAGCAGACCATTGCTACTCATCATGATGTTAGTCAACATAAGCTGTGTTTCTTACTAGATTTTGACTAATTATCATAAAATCAGCATGCCCTTTTCCCTCCCACTTCTGAGACAGTGCAGCAGAAAAAGCACAGGTAGTGTGCTTTAGGCAGCAAAAGTGGCAGCATCAACAGTTAGATACCTATTTCCTAATTAATTCAAACAGTGGATGCTCACTACCCCCTGATTAAGTCTGTTGCAATCTGGCTGAATGCCATTAAACTGAACATAGTTATCTCCATGCTTTTACTACAGGTAAAGAAATCAAGCCATACATGAAAATACCCTCCTAATAAAAATAAATAAAGATTTTAAAATACTGAGGGGACAATGAATGTGCCTAAAATTTATACACAAACTCAGTAAGCTTCTATGAAGAAAACACCTGAATTCCTAAGTTAACAATGAGGAGTTATTTCTTTTCTTGGTGTAGTTCAAGTTTGCATTTAGAACAGTGTCTCATGGCTAGGAAGGATGGTAGGACAAGCGCGGGAGTCAATAAATATGATAAAATAACACAGGCTAAAATACAAAACATATGTAGAGCTATTCCACTGTTCCAACACATTTCCTCTCCTTAAAATACCTGGGCATAGCAAAGATGAGATGACAAGATGTCATGATGGAGAGAAAAAGGCCCTTGTTATACTGAACTTCGCTTAATTTTACTGACCTAGCAATAATATCTCACAGGCTGATACACTCATTCTTAGTTTGTAGATTACTCAACCTCAGAATAGGAGACAAGCTTCTTTAAAAAGTTCAATTTAGCACAAAACAGTACAGTTTAACTGCACTACATTGTGCTTGGCAAAATGGATTGTCCCAGACATGTCACTTTTGCATTCTCTTTGTGCTAGTTCCTTCTGCACTCAGAGTCCAGTTCAAAGTCTGTGTCCCGCTATTCATAGCCCTAGGAAATAATTCTTTTGTGTAAAGGGCCATTCTGGTTGAGTAATCTTAGACAGCAGAAAACCGCAAAAGTGGACTTGATGAAAACTAATAAAATGTAACAGGAAAAGCTTGATCCATATTCATTGCTAAAAAATCTCTAAAAAATGAAATGGGAAAAGAATCCCTTCCTCATATCCATCAGAAGGCATTTTTTCCTCTAGAAGTGACTGCAAAATATGCCTGGTCTAAGTCCACCACAAAGAACAGAAAAGCTGCATCCCACATCGAAACAATGAATGTGTTGTAGTATTTAAACAAGAAGAAAAGGAGTTAGAATTTCTCAGCACTTTTTGTAGGACTCAGGTTCAAATTAGAATATGTAAATGTAAGTGTCTAGTTTTGAGTAGTGTATCTAAACTCTGATTATAGCCCTTGGGAAGCTGGTGTGGCCAGTGGAGCCTGGAGAGAGAGTCCAGGCTCTACCGCTATCCTGTTGATCATCACTTTGAAAAATCCAAATGAGTAATTCTGCAACATATTCTCTTCAGCTCAGAAAATCCCCTAACAAATATAAAAATGCTATTTATTTTGATAGATCCTCCCATCACAAATTAGAATTAGGCTATTCATTAATCCTGCTGTTTCTCAAAGTCTTTCAGTTTTAGAGCATATCTCACATATTATTTTCTCCTTAAACCTCCAGTTTTTGTATTCTCTTAAAGCCGTCAATATCTCATAACTCTCTTTGAAAAAAACCCACCTAATTTAGGTATGGAAAACAACATGAAAATATGAACAAAACACAAAATAGAAGTGATAGAATACAGTCATTATGTAAAGAGGTGTCGTCAGCTTTGGTAAAGATTTCAAATATCAATATTTACAACTACCAGTGCTGGTCCTCCTTAATCCCAAAAGCTCCAGTAATTCAATGTGTCATAGCCATGAAAGTCCCCTGTATTTTCAAGGTACCTTAGTTCACCTTCCAAGTCCACTTGACACAGATACCTCCTCAGTATTGTCTGGTTTGAAAGCACAGCTGATCAATAATATTGTTTGTAATTATATGTATAAATTCTGATGACAGACCATTCCCTGAGTGATGTGGGAGAAACCTGAATATTTGTTCTGAACCTAAGTTACAGATTGTATCTAGCTCAGATTTCATGTTCAGCAAAAACTGGCAGCTTCTTTTCACCTACATTTTTAAGACTGATGTTCTATATTTGATTAGGAAGCACTTCAGCATACACAAGCTTTGCCATCCTTTAGAATGCTTACTTCTTAAACTTTTTTATCATCTCACGCACTCCTCTATATTTTTTTGGTTTATATTAATTATATTTTCCATTGTGGGGAGCTAAAGAAGCAACTTTTTTTAAATCTTTTTATAATATTTTCTTTATCTGTGTTTTCTTCATAAGGAAGTCAGGATTACCCTTGTTAATAAGTAATTCTCTTACAATAATCATAATTTGCTATGTCACTGCAATGTTTTCCAGAATGAGAGGCAACCGAAAAATTCTGAAATACTCTTTTTGAATCATTTTTCTAAACCAAACTTATCAATTTTATTTTAATTACCTTCTGCTCAGATTTTTAAACCAAGGTCAAAGTACCACTGAATGTTTAAAACTGTCAAAAGATATTTTCAGTATTTTTCTCACAGAGGATGTGTTTTTTTCTTTCTGATTTCAAACAAACTTTAAAGTCAAGAGAAACTTAGAATCACAGAATGTTAAGGGTTGGAAGGGACCTTAAAGATCATCTAGTTCCAACTACCCCTGCCATAGGCAGGGACAGCTCCCACTAGATCAGGTTGCTCAAGGCCTTAAACAATCTGGCCTTGAACTTCATGGTATCCAATTTGTATTCTCCGAAAAACTCTGCTTTGAGGTCTGTCCAAAATATTGTTTGGCTCATACATCTTTTGTAAGAGGATCTGTCATGGAAAAAATCTCTGGATAAGTAAAAATTTCCCTACTCTTATATGCTGCTCAAATGATCCCTTGCTAAAACTGCAAACTAAACAAAATAATTTTGTTTGCTATTGTATTTGGTGGCAGTTATACCATCATGAGTGAACCATCTAATTACATAAACAGCCATGATATTTCTGGGTCAGTTGACAATTGCATTTGGAGGCACAGGAGTCCCAAGGAGTATCTGAAAGCCATAACTGGCAAAAGCTACATCTGCAGTATTTCTCTATTTAACTTAAGGGGCAATGATTCAGTCATTCAACATTTGTCCACCAATCAACCAAAGGCCAAGTTATTACTTTAAGCCTCTGGACTTAATATGCAGATGTGATTTTGTTCCTTCACAAACTAAGTGGCATTTTTTCCAGATTATTCTCAGCATTTATTACAAAATAGAAAGGCTTTTTAGAAAGAAGATTAAATCAGAAATTCACAAATATATTAAAAAAACCTCACCCTTCTTATAAAATATGAGACTTGAACAAATAAGAGAAAGTAAATAGTGCAATGAGGATAAGTTTAAGCTTTTAATGTATATATATTGCTAAGATGAACAGCTGAAATTCTTCTCTGTGTTCTCACAGTCATTTCTAGTTCCTTCTTCAGAATTATTTCTCCTTCTGTTTAAATGTGAAGAGAATTAGAGCCAATTTTTGTTTTTTATTTGAGCACAATGTTCTTTATTCAGAAGATCTACTGCAGAGATAGACTAACGATTCACCTGTTTTTTTCAGAGGGGGAGTGCTGTCTACAGGGTTGCAGTATGGAAAAGGCCAGCTTTCACTCTAGTGCAAACAATGCAGAGTATCTGTCAACAAAAACAGCTAAGAAGAGTCTGTGATCTGCTGAATCTCAAGCTGGCGTTTGTCACACTGCTCTTTCTGCAGCTACATTCTATTGCTACAGCCTAATCCTGTCCTCATTTTCTCCCTCTTAAGTACTGCTTACAGGAATTTATGGCATTATAAGATATCAAAACCATAAGGATCGAAGATGAAATATTTTACATAATTTTGCATTTGCAGTGCACTTTCACTGTTCTTAGTAGGTACTAATGGCACCAACACGAAAAATCCATTAATTTGGATGCAAATAACGCAGTATTTACTCATCAATCTCAGTTAAAGTTTGTTTGCTTAAGGATTAAATTTAGTCCTTACACTTCAAAATAAATAGAGAACCCCCCCTGCTTTCTGCCCTCCACTAAAAGCTTTCAGTTGTAGCACTCGGAGAAAAAGACACATAAAGCCCATAAATGAGTCAGACCAAACTGCCACTTTAATCAGACTTGTAGCACTTGGCTGTAAAGCACTACGAAAAAAGTAAGAAAAACTGAAACACCCTTAAGGATAATTGCACAAGCCAGGACTGCCATCATACAGAGAATAAATATTGGAAAAACAATAATCTAGAAAGACTGATGCTGAGAAAATTAAATTAAATACCCACAGAAGTTAATTACTGAGAAAGAAAAAATGTGTATTGGAAGGAGCAAAAGAGACGATAGACAAATAAACCTGCTACCTACTAAACTTGTTTCCAGCTATTCCTTCTCCTATTCCCTACACAGCGTAAATTACAGTGGGCACTCTGACAGAAGTAGCTTCACAGTACTGCAAGAAAAATAAAAATTTAGCCCACACTTTGTCTACTTTATTGAATTTCATCTGTGTCTGTTTATTGGAATTCTTGGTAAGCACCCCAGTGTTGCAGATTAGAAAATGACAGAACTTTTCTAATTCCTTTTTTCTCATTTCAACGCTATTCTTTGGAGAAGCCATCCAGTGCGCTGACAGCCATCTCTATAGGCAGTAAAGTGACAAATGCGGTTGTGGCATTCATTTGGTGCTTGTTCCTCCTCCATACAGGCAAAAACCACCCTGTTCTGGATTATAGGTATTTATTTAGCATGTCACATAAAGTCAAGACAAATCTGACACGACACGAGAGCATTCTCTAAGGAGAGGGCTGAAGAGCATAAATTGTGTGTACTTCAGCTGCAATTGATGCGTCTCCTGCTTTTGGAAGAAGGACGCCTATTTCACAGCACTAGCTGGAAGTAGCCCAAAGAACACAAAATGGAGTATGGGAGATACAGTGATGCTACCCAGATGATTATCACACATTAAGGAGATAGCGATCCATGTAACAGGCTGTGCTGTCCAGTACTACACTGCATGGACAGCACGGCCTCAGGCCTGTGTTGCGTTACTTTTTCCTTGGCTGCAGGACAAACTGAGAGGACTGATTGTAACAGAGGAGGCTGCAGGCAGCTCACACTTGGTACTGGTGATTACATCACTTGTGTGACCTTGTCTGTGCCTTAAAATGAACCTGCAAATTCTTATGCACAAGTCCATTTCTTCCATGGTAGAAGCTATGAACAGAGTAGTTTTCCTCCCAAGAAGAGGCCAGAAGACCAATAAAGACTACAATGCTGGCGAACTTCTGTGTGGTGTGCCCAGACCAGCACTGCATCCTGTGACACTGCACACCTTGGATTCTCATATGGGAAGGAGCATGAGTTATCTGTAGTCTTTTTACTTGCTCCGTTAGCTCCAATAGGTGGTAATTTCAGCAACACCTTACGAGCCCTGAGTCCCTTTCTTACTGGGATCATAATGAACACTGCCACTAATGGGGTCTATCACAAAAGCCATATATACTTGGAGTTAAATTGCTCTGAACACTAAAAATCTTGTTACAGTTCTGGTAATATCATAGATCTCAGTGCAGTAGAAATATATTTTGTTCTCTGTTAAAAAGTCAGTTATAAAATTGACACACATCTCACAACTTTACAAACTTTCATTATAATTCCAATGCTCACTTGTTCTCAGAAGCATCTTAATTAAATATCGAAAGGTTATTTTTTTGATGTCCAGTTTTAAATGAATTGAATTTAAAAGATATATTTTGGAGACCTGAAATGAGCTATAAAGATTTACACAGAAAAACTTTTATTGCCTTTCATCAAACTATTTCAGTGCAGCCCTATGCCTTCAAAACTACTGCAAGAGATACAATATTCTGTCATGCTATTGAACACAGACTGTATGATGTGATCCATGATACATGGATGGGGGAAGAGTGCATGTCCCACGACTTCATGTCAACAAGGCACCCTTTGACACTGCCTCCCATAATCTCACTACAGCCAAATACTCAAATGTGGACTGGATAAGTGAGTAAAAAGAGAAACTGGCTGGAATGTTGACTTCATAGGGTTGCCATTTATAAGCACCAAGTTAGCTGGAAGCTGGCTAACTAGATGCATCTCTGGCATTGACAGCAGGGCAAACACCCATTTGGGCAGGACAGAGGTCACTCTTAACATTTTTATGGACAACATCAAAGACGGAGACAGACTTAGAGGGGACCCGCAGTATGAGAGACAATAGACACAGGCTGCAACACGGAATCATCGATTTCTAGAATGGTGGGTTAGCAGGGAGCTTCAAAAATCATGTATTTCAACTCACCATGGTCGAGGACATCTTTCACTAGATCAGGTTATTCACAGTCCCATCCAACCTGGCCTGAACACTTCCATGGATGCAGCATCCACAACTTCCCTATGCAACCTGTCCCAAAGAACTCTGTAATTTCTCTGGGAAATTTCTCTCGACAACCAGCATCTCACTACTCTCATGATCAAAAATTTCTTCATTTTATCCAATCTAAATCTAACCCTCTTCTAGTTTAAAACCATTGTTCTTTACCCTGTCTCTATGGCCCTTGGTAACAAGACTTCCTCTATCTTTCTCACAAGACCCTTTTATATATTGAATGGCTGCAATAAGGTCTCCCCTGAGTCTTCTCTTCTCCAGGCTGAACAACTTCAACTCTCTCAGATCTACTTCAGGGGAAACATGGATGATTCTAACTTTATGCACAAATTCACCATGAGTGTGGGCAAACACTGTATCCAGATGTGTGGCAGAGATACATCTCTGGAGATAATAAAAACTCAGCTGTAAAAGCCCCTGAGCAACTTGATATAATCTGTCTCCCTGGGTGGAGAAACAATAAATACTTAAACATGTCTAAAACCTAAATCTTCCAGAGCTTACAATGGAACTGGAAAATTAATTGTCTTGTCATCCTATGAATGGTTCAAACATCTCAAATATATTTCCTGTCTTTTAACAGAATATAAAAGAGAAAACATTTAAAATTTTTGGAAAGCATTTTTTTTTAATTTGGTCTAGGTCATTTGGTTATGACCTTTAAAAAAATTGTTTCACAAGGATTAGCTTATTTTTCAAAATGTCATTTGTTGGTGAAAAAAAGTGAGGTCTTTCATTTTGAAAAGGTCAAAAAGCTTTGACCTTTTCAAAACTCTTATAAGAAAAAAAACTGTCAAAAAAAGTTTATTTTGTGAATAGCTGAATGTAGTTGTTACAACAAAACAAGTCCAGACCCACTGCTTATGTTAAAAACTTTGTAGCATGGTTTTCAGGAAAGACACATGGGCTGACTAGAAAATCTTGACTCTTACCTTTCTTTTGTCTGCTTAAAGCAAAATTTCACTTGCCTTCATGAATAGCAGTAATCTGACAGGACACAACAATTAAATCTCAGCAATTAACACAGTTTTACTTTCAACTATAATTGGAAATAACAATTAGTAATAAAAATGCATATAATTGTAAATATTTAAGTATTTTTAATATTGTATATTAGATATAACCAAAAGAAACAAAAAAGTTTCTTGCTCCACAACAGTGAGCATTTCTGTCTGACTTACAATGTTTTTCTCAGACTGTCAGAATTGCAGCACCTCTGGGCATGACATTTCTCTTGGATGAATGTCTCCTCCACAGTTTGTTAGACATTGCATACTGATGCGTTGTTTCCCCAAAGGTGACATCATTACAAGAGGTGTTATCTTTTTCATGTTGTCAGAAACACTGTCCAGCTTTTATTGTAAGCAATCTTCTTCTCTTATCTTTCATCTTATTTTTTCCCTTCATTTCACAGAGTATTTCTTTTGAGAATAACATTTTGAACATTTATTGGCCCCTTATGCTACTTATTCAAACAAAATTTCATGTACCTTCTGATTCTGAAACACCAGGAACAAATTCTCTACATTTTAACTAATTAATCCTTTTTATTTTTTGAGGTCATTTTCTGTTTTCCCAAAGATAGGCTACAGCAACTTATTAGGTCATGTGTCACACTAGTAAGTTACTTTTACTGATGCAGACTCCAAACTAATGAAACATTCTAAACACCCTTATTCTGTCCCAGGTTGCCAATTCCATTTCTGAGTTACAGATTCATAAGGAAATAAAACTAATCAATATTTAAGTAATTTCATTTCAATGTGCAAACTGCATCTATGAAAACGAACTTTTATTCATTTGTACACTTTCCAATTCATTCTGAAGTCACTGAACTATGCATAAGCCCATAACACTGTTTTGGACTGCAATATAAGGATTTAAAATTGTAAAGGATTGTCACACAAGAAATGAATTCTTGAGAACTTCTTTGACAAACCTGATAAGGTTTCAGCAACGTTGCCTCAACAACAACCAAACTGCATGAATCACTTGTAAGAGGAGAGTAAGGGGCATTCACCTGGCTCACTGCAGATCATATTAATAGAAATTAAGAATTTGAATTCCCTGCACCCCCATAGAGCAAGGCAGAAGTGCCTGTAGGACAGTGATCCAGAATATCTAAAGCTCCAAAAGAGCAGATCATGTGAATACCTTTTACTTGCTTAGCAAGCAAAGGCAATACAATGGATCAGAGAGATCCATAACGAACAAGTACAGTCTAAATTGTCCAGAATAACAGACTCAGATACAATGGATCAGATATATCCATAACCGACAAATACAAGCCTAAATTGTCCAGAATAACAGAACCAGAATGGGGTAAATCTGGCAAAAATGTCAAATGTCAAAACTGCAAAGGGTCGTCACACTCATTTCTCTACTTTGCTGCCAATATCCCATGATTTTGATTTACAGCTGTCCAGCAGTACCCCTCACTTGAGAAAAAGCTGTCAATTCTAGCAGACTACCATATACAATTATACTGGTGTAGTGACTGCCTGACAAACAATAGACTTTCATGGCTTTTCAGGCTGCGACAGGGAAACCTAAGAAGAGCTACAGTGGATGCAAGGCTGGAATGTAAGGGTCTGCAGAGCTCCTCCTGGGAAAGATCAAGCTCCCTAAGGCACCCTTGCCTCTCCCTCCAGGGGCACTGGTGTTCCTGACCTTGTCACCCAGAAGGACCATCATAGCAGCACAGAGAAAGGATAGATTTTCTCAAGTCTAACTAAATAATAATTTTTTAGAGTATTACTCCTAATAGAGTTGTTACTTGGGTACTAAACCCACTTGACTGTAGTTAGGACTGTAGTTGCACTGTTTGGTGTATTTTAATGTTAATGCTCACTTTCCAGTTAGGCTAACAATAAATCCTTGTCCCATGTACATGTGATGTATTTCCTTCTGCCAAAGACAAAATTTTTCAATTGTTTTTATTTTTCTGTCTCAGCATACACCAGTTCTGAATGATATAGCCAAACAGGAACCAAAGCACCAAATCACCTCCTTAATGGTTTTCTGAGGAAAACAAGCAAAAACAAACAAGCTAAAACATCAAATGTACCGAGTGGGAATTCTGCAGAAGTATTACAGCCTTTTAAAAGTCTCTCCCTTTGTATCAGATTTTTAACGGTATTAGATATAATATTAACTGCCATGGAAACCGTGACTGTTGCTGCAGTGACATCAGCAGTGGTCAAAATGGTGCTTCAGACAGAGAAATGCACACACAAGCAGTATTCTGCTGCTCCGGGGCTCGTTCTGTTTTGTTTTTCTTGCCGAAATATACCACATAACTCGGAGATGTTTCAGACTGGCAGAAATCAGTGTGTTGTAGCCACCAGCTGCCGGGGACTTGGCATGGTGTTATCATGGCTACTGCTAAAATCACTTGCAGATCCATCAGTGGGGGACAACAGCAGCACGAACAGACTGAACCTCAGCACTGCACCTCCTTTTTTATGATAATACCCCAGAGTGTCCTGACCCCACCTGGGGTGCTGCATCCAGGTCTTCAGCACAAGAGAGACAAGGCCCTGTTGGAGTAGGTCCAAAGCAGGGTCAAAAATAATATCTTAAGGCTGGAGCAACTACCCTAGAAAGTCAGGGTGAGAAAGCTGGGGTTACTCAGCCTGGAGAAGAGAAAGCTTCAGGGTGATCTTATTATAGCTTTCCTGTACCTTAAGGCGGCTTATAAAAAGGCAGGAGAGAAACCTTTTATACAGGCAGATAGTGACAGGGAAAGGGGCAAGGGTTCTAAACTGAAGAGGGCAGGTTTAGACTAGATATTAGAAAGAAAATCTTGGAGGCGGTAAGACTTTGGAACAGGCTGCCCAGAGAGGCTGCGGATGCCCCATCCCTGGAAGTGTTCAAGGCTGGGTTGGAAAGGGCTTTGAGCAACTTGATCTAGTGAGAGGCATCCCTGAACATGGCAGGGATCTTGGAACTAGACAATCTTTAAGGTCCCTTCCAACCCTACACATTCTGTGATTCTAGGATTCTATGAATCTTCATTATATTTGCACTCAGTGTTGCTTCTCTCTTCCTCCCTCCCTGCTTGCCAAAGAACAACCTGGAGTACACTGTCACTCCCACCAGGGATGAAAAGCCAGCCCTCACTTACAAGCTGGGCACAACTGTTTTTTGCTTCCATCCTATAACAAACAGTGGCAAAAAGAAAAAGATCACTACACTGTTTACTTCAACCACACAAACAGAAATTAACATGAGTAATCTGACTGCAGCTCCTCTGTTCAAGGTGAATAATTCAGCCTTTGCCTCCATCTACAGAAGATCTGGAACTAAGAGTTGTAAGTGGGTAAGGAGAATGTCAGCCTTTTTTTATTTTTTTTTTTTTTGTGTGTGTGTGTGTGTTGTATGTCATAATTTCAAAAGATAGTTAGAAGTAAAAACTGTTTAAAAAAAGAGAGATACATCACAAATTTAAAACTGCTTAAAGTGACTGAGACCAAGAATAACATTTGCCATTTGCCCTCTTTTTTTCCAAAAAAAAATAACTCCAGTGCAACTTCCAGCTGGGGTTTTAACACTATGCAGGAGGCCTGATTTGCAACAGCTGCTCTCTCATCCCAGTCCTCACGGCAGGAATGGTCATTCTACAACCAGTGAGCCATAACTCCACAAATCATGCATGAAGGTTGCTCTTGCCATAGTGTTGGCAGCAGGCAGGATGCCGCAGAAGCCTGGTTAACATTTCTCAGGAACATTCTTAACCTGGTGCTACCTCAGAGTGCCTGTCTGCACCAGGAGAGGAAGGAGAGACACGAGAGGTTTTCAAATCCTGTGAACGACTAAGGATTGACCAGAAAGCTTAATATGTGCTCTAAGATTTATTGCTGTTGGAGTTTCAGTAAAGGCAGATGTAAGTAGGGATCTCATTGGACACTCATTTCCTCTCAGTTATCGCCTCAATGCAGCCATTAGTAGCTACACTGTGGTTTCTGGGAAAAAAAAAAAACCTAACTGAATTATCAGTATTGTATTTCACTCAAGAAAGGGCATGTTAAAAAAGTAGCATCTGACTTTTCTTGGTAAGCAATGGGGGAACGATCTAATTTACAAATGTATAGGAATAAAATTTACTTCTGGGACTAGCAAAATTAAATTGAAATATGTTCCAAATGTTACTTTTGTCACTAATTCCATCTGTTCTACAAGTTAAATCCTGAGCTGGGAATACCATAAGAAACTGAACAGGGTGCAAGCCATCAGAAGCTCATTAAAATAAGTACTTTTTTAAGCACATCTTTTACAAGCACTCTGTATTTATGAAGTTACTATAAACCAAAACAAATGAACTTGAGATGTTCATGACACGGGATCAATCCCCAGCTAGTTTACGAATCAACAAAACAAAAATAAATGGAAGTCATATATCAAACAAATGAATATGATCTAACACTTATTGTTATCTTTCTGTTAATTTGGTAGAATAAAATTAATTTCATTATTTTCACTGATTTCCCACAGTCTGCTCCTATATAAAGATTCAGTAGCTGGTTTAGCGTAGCTGTTTTTGAAAGCACAGTGTATCCTAATGACTGACAGGATGACAGAAGAGGTTTGACCTCACTACCACTTTCATAATGAAGTTTCTCTACTCACAGAAAAATGCAATTGAAGAGTTGTATTACTTCTTTTGAAAGGAATCTTCCATACTTTGAAACAGTGACCCTACTAGACATTTTTTTTCCCCAAGACTACCCACAACAAGGACAAAAAGGAAAGAAGCTATTTGAAAAAAATTATTTTCATGTTATAAGATGTCTGTTTTGTCAGAACACTGAACCAGGGATGTTTCATGAAGCTAAAGCAATAGGATTGCCTTTTCAAAGTAAAAAAACTGTACTAAAAAGACAACAGAAAACTCTTCTTACTTTGAGAGGACTATAAATATCACCTTGTTTGCTGCCTGAATTCTGATTCTTACTGTAATACATGCTAAAATACATTTTATAAGCAACAATATTTCTTTACAAGTAAAAATGTCTACAGGGCTTTTGAAAATTCGTTATAATTTGTAGCTAAACTCTTAATAGTAAAATTACAATTAGTTGCAGTCAGTGACTGCTTCTTAAACTATAAAACTGATGAAAAACTGATACTTCTTTAGAATAGATACGACATCTTATTTCTTAAATTATTCAAATATATTAAAAATCAGTGCATTTTTGGTATATGCAAGTAATTAATCACCGAGTTTAATTAAAATTATTACAAAAATATTAGTAGATACAATCTGCTTAAAATATTTTGAGCCAAATTTTGTTGGGAAAATGTGTGCTAAGCTATCAATTGCCATATTTTCCTCCAGCATTTCTTTAATTAACTTTACTGAGATTATGTCTACCTAGCTCAAGGATCATCTTTCTAACAGCCTAAGATTTGCGCTATTACATTGCTCAAATATCACGTGAGGAATAAACCACGCAAACAAAAAGTATGCTATTACATGAGTAACATGTTGAGCAACAGTAAGAATGTTTTTTCTTTAAAAATCGTATTCCACACAGCTATAACAGATACCATGTTTAAAAAACCTCCAATGACTTAAAACTAAACAGTATAGGTAATTGCTGAAACTCCTATGTCCTCAAAAA
>VZRN01003662.1:46267-83045 GCA_013397935.1 Dasyornis broadbenti | reverse complement strand
AAAAAAAAAAACAAAACAAAACAAAACAAAACAAAAAAAAAAAACAACAAAAAAACACTATAGCACAGATACATCATCACTCTCACATCAGCATGATGTCTTTCCTCTCTCAACATCAATTACTTCAAAACTTTCCCACTGACCTTTTACTAAACCTTTTTGTAATCCACCTCCCAGTGTTGCTTTATCTTCCCCTGAGCTCTAGTAGAAGGACAGAGCTCCTACACTCACAGGGTTTGCAGTTCATAAACAATTACTTTGCTGTGGCCACGTATGCAGTCAAGGGACATTTACAGCAACAGCATTCCAGAAGTTTGAATATCCTAAGTGGTGTCTACTTGGAGAAACTGGTTTTCTCATGCCAGACACACAGAGTCCTTGTCACTAAACAACAGTAATTGGTAGAGGTGCTCTCTCTCTCTCCTGTCTGGAGGTAGCTCTTAATTCATCATTTTTGTTCCTATACTGATGAGTTCTGTAATAAATGAGTCTTGTCAGTATTCTTCATTCAGTGGTTCAATAGCTGATGAGTTGAGATTTACAAGGTAAGTTAGAGACAAACAAAACAATGTTTCATTTTTGATAATGCACCTTCGGTCTATTTTCTACATTATCTTTAAGCTTCCCATGCTCATTGGGAAATACAAAGCTGGCAAATAGATTTGGGGAGTCTTGTGGAGATAATCGATCACATAAAGTTATCTACAGGTTCGTCCTTTCTCTTTTCCTGATCTCTGATAAATAGTCTGATGATCTCAAAGCATTGTACAGCCCACTGCTCACTTGTTCTTCTTTACCCTCCCTTTTCTATTTACCTCCTTTTTGGAAGATTGGTCTTACATTGGTCTTTGCCACTCACCTCACAACAGGAAAGTTAAAATCCTACAGTTCTTACGTGGCACATAAAGACAAGAAAAGTAAGTTCTGTATCAGTTAAAGGAGAACATATATTTCTAGTTTCTCTGATTTTATTTTACAGTCCAGGTAGCATAGCTTGCAGTTACATTGACACAGCCAACCTCTGCAACGCCAAGATGGTAATCATGTTTAAATGGACCCATTGGCTACCTTAATGGAACCATATTTTGTTTGCTCCTGTATAGAGAGAGATACTTTTCCTCTTAGCTCTTCAGGAACAGCCCTAAAATTTCATCTGTTTTAAAAGGTTACTTATACTAAAGATAACACATAATTAGGATTAGAGACTTTAGCAGTGATTACTAATATCATAATACCAAGAATCTATTTTTTATTTAATAATGGTATAGGTACACAATGTACTTTCAGATTAAATTTACTGTATATCGTGATTCGCTCTAGGCACAGTAATTACCTTGTAGATCACTCTTAACACAAATTGATTTTCTCAGTTTTCCAAGAGTGTGCTCAATCTCATTCCCAAATAGAACACTGTGCTTAATCAGAAACCAGAATTCAGAGGGAAAGCAAGTAAATGATGAATTAGCCAATACTTTTGGAGAGACAGGAGAATGTGCAACTGCCATCAAAGGTAATGGGAGAATTTCACACCCCTTAGGATTTTGGATGTTAGTTATGAACACCTTTTAGTTGGGATTTCTTTCAATGAAAAGAGGTAAATCTGATTATAAACAATGTCTCTTATAAAGAAATGGTAACCTCAGTTAATGGATGCATTGCCAGTAAGTTCCTGGTGTTAAGTTACTGTTTCTGGTTTACGTTTTTTTTTCCCCCCTCATGCTTCTCCTAACTATTTACTTCTTTGATAGAAGCTTTTGTTGTTGTGATAAAATCTAAAAGTATATAAATCACACAACTATGGCCTGTTCCTCTTAGCTCTTTCAAACCTAGCAGCCATACATTAGGAAGAATTGCCAGGAATATCACAAAAGCCACTCAATTTCTGGCATGGATTCAAGCCTTTTCCATGCATCCATTTATACTTCTGCAAAAATGCAGAAGACTATCTGCAACTCAACCTTTACAGAAATAATAATAATAAAATACCACCTTTTGCTACTCTTGTCACTGCTAATAGGAATAAAAAGTTCCCAATTAAACACAGCTTTCTAATTAAGGCCACAGTATTATAAACTGCTGCATTGCTTTTCCACAAGGGAAAACAGAGGATTAAAAATTATCCTGGAACAGCCTACGGGTAGTCTAAAGCTGATAAATGGAAGAAAACAACAGTACAAAAAAAAGGTTAAAATCTTTCACATAACTGTATTTTATTCCGTAAAGAGGATACTATTAAACACTCAGTGTCTACCAACAATTATTCCAGTCTAGCATCTGATATATTACTGCTATGTCTTATTTATTTAGTAATGGCAAAAAAAAATAGCCAAATTTTTACAGAACCCAAGGAATCACACTTAGTTTAAAGCTTAGACTGTGGGAGACTGGCCTGTCTTTTCAGTGAATAGAAATTACTGACACCACCTAAATTAATCTTAGAACAGACTGAACAGTCAAAACAATACAATTGATCACTGAACATTTTCTTTGTATGATCATCCCTTACCAAATTAGGTCACATAACTAACATTCTTACCCCTCCCCAAATCTTCCATTAGTTTCACTTAGTTTCTCTACAATCTCACCTCCTGAAAGGATTTTCAAGTAAAATTTAGTGACAGTGCAATTTTTTTATTGACTTTTGTGCTTTTAAAGAAAATTAAACTGTACCAAAATCTCCCAACTGCAGATGCTTTACTCTGAGTACATTGCAATTTATAAAAATTATTAGATGTAGTAGACAAAATAATTCACAGTACTTGAAAATCTGCATAAATTTTGTTATTTTCTCATAATTTATAGATTTATCAATGAGGTTTCTAAATGCACATTAAAGTCTGGCATTAGTTTAACTTCTGATTTCCATTTTGCACGTCTTAAAAGCTTCTTAAGAGGCAAAATGGCTCCTGTGAAAATCACCCCATTAGTCTCTATTGCTGTGGTGAACAAACAAGGCAGAAATACCCATCTGTCCTCCAAAATACCTTTCTCTAGTCTAGAATAACTGTTTTCTTTGATGAGCAGGACTGAGGACTGTGCCTCAATCAGGGACAGCTTAGCTCGCGGTGACCGGTGAAGTTTCACCCTGCATTTTCGTGGGGTCTCCAAGCTGTTCAGCAGGCACATCCTGAACCTCAATGGTTTACAGCAGTGGCACAGCATAAAATACCATGATGGAAGCTGTGACAGTTCATCAGCTGACTGACAGGCAGTCCAGTATCTGCGCAGTGCAGGTGGCAAAAAGAGATGGAAGCAATAACGTCAACATCCATTAAGCTGGCCCCAGGTGTCATTCAGATCCTTAAGCAACCACTCAGCTGTCTGGATCATCCTGCACAGCACAGCCAGCATAAACCTTCCAATTTTAATATTTATCCCAGGGAAACATAAAAGAACTTTCAAGCAGCCCCTCATCTAAAGTGCTCCTAGCTTCCCAGAAACTAAATTTAGGAGTGGGGAGCAGGGATAATCTGCTGCAGAATGAGGGGGCCACGATGGTGGCAGAAGTGACAGCAATACAAGGTCAAAAGCTCCACTAAGGCACAGCTCTCTCACCAAACTATTGAAGAGTAGCTCTGCTGAATACATTAAGAGGCTTCACTTTTACGTGCGGGCTGAGTGTATTTCACGATAGTGTTTTTGATACTTCTAGTAATATAAAGAATTTACTGAAAATGTCCTTTTATTCGTACATAAACAAGAGAAAGAATGTGGATTTAGGTATTAGGAAGAGGTTTATGTTGGTTATTAGCCAGTAAACAGAGAAAACAAAACCAGATTGGAATAAGCAATGAAATTGAGTCATCTCCCTTCTTTTACTTTGCAGTTCAGGTTCAAAAAGGTGGCAGTTACATGAACACGTTCCCTAACTACTGAGCAGATACTCACATAAGGTAAATTACAGCAAAATTGGATTTTAGGGTTAAAATGGGATTTTTTAAACTTTTAATGCAGTGCCACTAGGCTTCAATGGCATTTTACCCATCAGTTGCTGTCTTCTCATGACCTTATCCCCACCCAGTTGTGCCACGGATATTTTTGGTGAGCTGCTGACATGCTTGTCAGATCATCTGAGAAGGAGACAGACTCTCCTGATGAAGCTCAAGCCACCAAAACTGATTTTGACTTCCTCCACTCATTTTCTATTTTTCACAGTTTTTTTCTGTGTATGAGTTCTTGAAAGAGTGACAGGTTCTTTTGGTGGTGGTGGTGTTTTATTTTTAATTAGCATAAAAAATGTTTTTAATTAACATCCAATTGAGTTTATGGAACTTTTAAAATCTGAGGGCTTTATTTCTGAATTTTCCTTGTTTAATAAATTGATAATTCACTTTCCATAAAACCTTCAACGTTCTGTACAAACTACAAAATAATAAAAATTTAGCATTATTTTCATCAAGTAGGCTGAAAAGATTTCAGTTACTGAAAGAAGGATGTTTTCAGTCCTTTTTATAAATTCAACAGAATAGTCCACAAACACCACTAAGAATGTGGCAAACATTATTTACTTATAAATAGACATTCGTAAAGAAAAGAGAAAATATCAGCAACTGTAAGAACTAGTTATGTTTTGCAAAAATTATAGGTGAGGCTTTGGAAAAAAGTACTTGTTACCTCATTTATACATGGTAGCAGATAAAAGCCATTATATTCACCTTTTTGTTGACTAAATTCTTTAAGGCTTTTTTTCCCTGAGATGGGTCATGATCTCTGTTTGGATTGGCCTGGTCAGACATCTTTAACCATGACAAGGAGGATACATACAGCCTGAAAGTATAAAGTAGTTACTTATCGCCTAAGAGACACTAAAGATAGATCAGATTTAATATGCTAGCAAACTAAGCATTAATATGCTCCCCACATCCAATAAAAAACCTCAAGAATCTTTGCTGGCATGGTGGGCATCAGGAACAAAAGCTGATTTGAAGGGATGAATCTTCAATATTATTGCATTGCATCATCCATCCCATCCAGTCCACACCAACGATACTGACTGGCAGTCAGACTGATGACACAATTTCCTGGCTTTTTTACTCACTGCCACAGACAGGGACATCTTCCCCTAGACCAGGTTGCTCAGGGCTTCATCCAACCTGGCCTTGAACACTTCCAGGGATGAAGCATCCACTTTTCTGGGAAATTTGTGCCAGTGCCTCACCACCCCCACAGTAAAGAATTTCTTCTTAACATCTAATCTAAACCTACCTTTTTTCAGTTTAAAGCCCTTACCCCTCTTCCTATCATTACATGCCCTTGTAAAAAGTCCCTCCCCATCTCTCTTGTAGGCTCCCTTTAGGTACTGGGAGGCTGCTCTAAGGTCTCCCTGAAGTCGTCTCTTCTCCAGGCTGAACAGTCCCAACTCTCCAAGCTTTTTCTCATAGGAGAAGCATTCCAGCCCTCTGATCATTGTCATGGTCCTCATCTGGAATTGTTCCAACAGCTCCATGCCCTTATGCTGGGTGCCTCGGAACTCAACACAATAGTCCACTCTAGGAGATAAGGGTGAAACAAATACCAAAGTGCCTTCAAATGACCGTATATATTTCTGTAAATTGCTAATTCTGAAACTCAGTTTAGGTATTTCAATTGCCAGCATTGTTAACTATCCTTCCTAGAACGAGGTACAGTGATGATCAAGACTGTAAGTTAGAGAAATTGCTTTGTATTTGGTATCACAAGTAGGAGCACTTAAAAATACCGATATTCTCCCTTCCACTCTTCCAGCTTCTATGTATAAAGAAATCAATCCCAGACATCTCACTTGAATAAACAAGCACAGTCAAACTGTTATCATAACCATGCCCAGGAATATCAGTGAAGCAAAAAATAATGTTTGATTATATTCTGAATATCTGTGCAGCCTGCTAAAAGAAGATTTTGTGACAAATATAAGCAAAAATGTATTTTTTGAGTGAAAATAGAAAAACATCACACTATTCTCAAGTTTCACGTTTTTTCATAGGAATCAATTAACTTCTTTGTGTTCATTACAGTCCTGGAAATTATTTGTTCTGTTCCCAATTAGGTACTTCATGTATGTGGTTCGTTACCTAAGGTCTTGTCTGCACGGATAGATGCAGACAGAACTCCATTCACACTCCACAGAGTCAGGCATGAGCCCATTTTGGGCCAGAAGCAATTTAGTCACATCAGAAAAACTGCACATTCCAGCAAAAGGGCTTTACAAAAAGGCACAGAAATTCACTTATATGGGTACATTGTTTTTGGATGAGAGCTGGCTCGTATCCAGAGAGTTCAGAGTGTAATTAGAGGAACTCAGGTCCCCCCTCATCCATTCATGTGGATGTGCCTGAAATCATATTGCATTGCTTCTGCTCTTTGACAGTACAACTGCATTTTTTTTCCCACGGGAGAGTAACTGGGGTACAATGAAACTCTAGTGCAGAGGGTCAATACACATCCTATACACTAACTGCTTCTAAATTATGGTATAATTTACTTAACTGAAAATGGGAATTAACTTCAAAAGCTTCAGCAAAACATAAAACGCAATATATTCAGGGCTGTAAAATTGTTAATAAATAAATCATCTATTAATTAGTACCTATCAACAGAACACCATGACAAACAGATACCCATTACATGAAAATAGAGTTAGACAGCTGATGAGGATATTGCTCCTCTTTTAAAGTCCAAATTACATTATTAAATTGCATACTGTTACTCTCAAAAAAGAGAAAAAATCAAGTATGCTGTTCGGCATACTGATTATTTATTTCATTACGTTAATTCTAAGAATGACGAATTTAGACACCTTTCAAAGTGTTTGACAACAATTAGGAATGACAAAAAAACCCCAAGCAAACATGTAGTGGGTGACAGGACAAGGTGCAATGGCTTCAAATTGAGAGTAGGTTTAGATCAGCTATTTTGAAGAGATTCTTTACTGTGAGGGTAGTAAGGCACTGGAACAGGTTGCTCAGAGAATTTGTGGATGCCCCATCCCAGGAAGTGTTCAGTGCCAGGCTGGATGGGGCCCTAAGCAAGCTGTTCAAGTGGAAAGTGTCCCCCCACAGCAGGGAGGTTGGAACTAGATTGCCTTTAAGGCTCCTTCCAACCCAAAACAGTCTATGATTCCATGTACTAACAAAGTTGTCTTCAACATCTACAGTAACTAAAAAAAAAATTCCAGTGACCTTCATTCCACGAAAAACACCCCCAGTTTGGTATTTAAAACTGTTTGGTATTTGCAGTTACAGCTCAATGTCCAAATGAAGATCAAAAAGAAGTGGTGCCTTCCTGGGATCTGTGTAGGGATCAGGTACGGTATCATCATTAAGGACATAGGCTGTGGGATTTAGCGCGCTCTCGGCAAGTTTGTGGATAACTCAGGGGTGCAGTTGATTCACTTATGGGGGTCTTGGGAGATCCTGACTGGCTTGAGGAGCCCATATGAACCTCATGGAGTTCAACATGGCCAAGCGCAGGGTCTTGCACCTGGGTTGAGGCAATACCCAATGTCAATACAGACTGGGGGATGACTGGACTGAGAGCAACCCCGCACAGGATGACTCCGTCATACTGCTGGATGAAAAATTAGATGTGAAGCAGCAGTGGGCACCTGCAACCTAGGAAACTAATTATACCCTAGGGTGCATAAACTCCTGCATGGCCAGCAGGTTGAGGAAGGCCATTTCCCCCTCCACTCTGCTCTCATAAGACCCCACCTAGAGTACTATGTCCAGCTGTGGAGCCCCCAGCACACAAAAGACATGGAGCTGTTAAAGCATATCTAGAGGAATGCTACAAAGATGATCGGAGGGCTGGGACACCTCTCCTGTGAGGGATGGCTGTGAGAGGTGAGGTTGTTCAGTCTGAAGAAGAGAAGGCTCTGGGGAGACCTTAGAGACAGGACCTTATAAGAAAGACTGAGGGACTTTTCAACCAGGGCCTGTAGTGACAGGACCACAGGCAATCATTTTAAGTTGAATGAGTGTAGTTTCAGATTGGACATAAGGAAGAAATTTTTTATTATGAGGGTGGTGAGACACTGGAACGGACTTCCCAGAGAGGCTGTGGATGCCACATCCCTGGAATTGTTCAAGGCCAGGCTAGTTGGGGCTTTGAGCAACCTGGTCTGTTTGAAGGTGTCTCTACCCATGGGTTGGAATTACATGATCATTAATGGTTCCTTCCAACCAAAACCAATCTATGATTCTGTTAATTAGCAGAAGAAAGAAAACGGTCCAGATAAAACTAACATGATAAAAGAGATGCCAAACATAATTGAAAAGGTACTTGGAAGTAGTAGTATTGCTTATAGTATCAATTCCAGAACAGAAGGGTTTATTAAGCAGAATGCTGCACTGCTCTGTCTAGGCTCTGGTTCCATTAATATTTTCAATAACATGGACAGCACTAAATATTACATGCAATAATTCTTAGTTGGTAGGAAACAATGAGAATTCCCAAACTTCTTGGGTGAAACAGGAGCAAGTACACTGTTCTTTATTTAAGCAACACCTACACAGAGATTGGAGGTACAACGTACTAGGCAGCAGTTCTTAGGAGGAAATCTGGAGCTCTTTGGAATGTTAACTAAACCAGACTCAGCAATATGCAGTAGTTCTCAGCTTAATGTAATACTTGTCATCTGTATCATCTGAGAGACATGAGGAGTAATCTGTTTGAACCAGCAGGTGGTTTAAGCTCTGCCTCTTGCTTTGAGAACTGCTCTTGCAGAAGGTGGTTTATTTGGAGGCAATCCAGAAGAGAAAAACAGGAATTATAAAGCTATAGCAAGTGATCTACATGGAAATGCTGAAGGGATTGGAGATAATTAGCCTAGAAAATGGAAGAGTTACGGATGGAAGGATTTATTTAAACACATTTTTGCAAGGTTCTGTCTAGGGTGTTCACAGTCTTCAGTTATATAAAAGGTACCTACTAAAAAGAAGGAAATAATTTTTTTCTTTATATTCACAATGATTAATAAAAGAATTGGTTAATAAGAAAAATCTTTTAGAAATCAAAACCAAGCCAAAACTTTTATTAAGGACATATAGTAAAACAGGTTGTCTGTGGTAGCTGACAAATTTGAGTTCCTGGCAATGTCTCAAAGTGGGGTTAGATGGACATCTCTCAGGAACATTTTAGCTCAAGTTCAGAATTTCTTTTGGGGGAAGGAGGAAAGATACAGTGACTTCCCAAGGTCCTCCCAACCTCTTTTGTACAATCCAGTTTAAGCCAACTCACTCAGGTAGTGAAAGTAGTTCAGGTTATACAATACGAAGTACTAAATTCAGACGTAGACGATACATTACCTTTTGTAAAAACATGAACAACTGCAGACATGCTTCTCCTAGTACATAGTCCCTTCAAAGTTAGCTTAAAGTATAAAATGTATTGCTCGATAGTGCAGTGAGACTTCAGCAACGTATAACAATAGCTGGTACATCAGAACTGCAAACACGACCATTTAAAGGAAATAAGTACAGTTTGTTGTGATACGACATAAACATCTCTCTACCAACCCCTATGAAATATGAGTATTAAGTAGGATGGAGGAATAAAGTATTTCACCTCATAACACGCCTGGATATGCTATTTGGAAATAAATTAAAAAAAAAAATATTTAAAAACCAGGAATTCAGAGCATCAGCATTGTAATACACACAGTATTTTCTACCCTTACTCTGTGGTCTGTATACAGCTTCTAAGAGATCCTGGACAATAAAGATTTCCTAGATTAAACTTAGATTGATTGTGTCAGTTTGAATTGATTAGTCCAAGCAACTTTTTGCGAAATGTCACTCAAAAGAATGAAATCATAATCTGAATTCAGAGCATTGTGTATACAAGGAACCAACCCAAAAGTAAAGGTTTTTATTTTTTTTTTCCCATCTTGTACATGAGGCCAGGACAGACTTAAACATCCACAGATTTTCTGTAAAAGACAGACAATACAGAACTTTCTATCTTTGATCATAGTACTCTTGGGCAATATGGGAGATCACATTCCCATCCCTAAATTGCTAATATTTTTCACCATAAGTTTCACAATTATTGGACTAGAGAGTTATTGTCTTTCCCCTTCACGTAAACTTTGTTTATAAAAGAAAACAGTTTTAACAGCAAAAACTGAAAGGAACTTAACAGAAATCTAGATCCTTTGGGGGACAGAAAAGCCTTACTCTGTACAGAATGACATGGGGAGTTTCATAGGAGCAAGAGTAGAGACAGCAGTGTTGCTTTTACTGACACTAAGTTTAAAGATTCGAGATACTGAAGAAAGTAAAGCATAGTGCAATCCTACCAGACTCAAGGCTAAGTTGAAGACTTTCTTCTACTACTGCTTATTTAAAAGTCATAGTCAGATAGATGGAATGACAGCTGTGAAAATTCGTATCTCAGGATTTTCAAAGACAAGTTGTACAAACACAAAAATGAAGATTTGGATTGTGAAACGAAAATACACTTCTCTTCCACACATACAGTGTGAATCACACATTCTCGCATTTGGGTTTTAAAGGATTTGATTGAATGATTTGGTTTTATTTTTTAACAGTTTTTAAATTCTTTCAAGTAAGGAACAGAAGAAATGACATGTTAGTTATGTAACAAATCATTGATGGGCAAATGGATCAAATCAAAGATGAAAAGATAATAAAAATACTAACACGGTATTTAGAAAATAACACATTTAATAAAATCCTGATTGGGTCAAAAGCTTGCCTTGAGAAGGGAGGGTGAAACTTATTTAAATAAATATACACATAACTTGCTCATTAAAAAGCATCCCCTGAGTTGTGCTAATAAATATTATCTGTAAGAAGTTTAATTATTTTATTGGCACATTGGTGCAGCAAATCCCACTATCATTGTCTTCATGGGGAAGAAAAAGAGTTACAAGCAGCTTACATCAGGATCGGGATTTATTTTAAAAAGGGTTATATAATACTTCTGGAGGTTACAAAACCTTTCAGAAAAAAAATATATATATTCATAAGTTGCCGAGAATTTTACCACAAATTGTTTATGAGTTAATCAAATGATGGCATAAGATACTTGTTTAGAAACAGAGCTGATAAAAACTACAGCCAGAAATAAAATATGCTAGCAGACTTAGTATGATGTAAGCTTACAGCTTTTGTGCTATCTGATGACTAATTTTATTTACTTTGTTTTTAATATATGGCCTTCAATAAAAAAGGCTAAAAACCCATCTATATTCTATTGTATCAAACATAATGTCAGATTTCAGCTCTGTTTCAAAGCCTTCTTCTCTTGAACTGAGTATCATGAAGAGTTTCATGAAGAGTAGCACAGATTGAAATTAGACCTTTTACAGAAAGTTTACATACTAGATTCTGAAATTAACATTAAAAATTAATAAATCTACTGATGTTTTCAGATGAAATGGAGCTATATATATAGAATATTTAACCTTAAGCCTTGAGCATGTTAAGGTATGAAAGTCTGTTACTCTGTTGGTTTTATGAATCTGATGGAATCTAAAGTGAAAGGCAGAATTTTACTGCAGATAAATCATTGAAGAAATGTAACTGATACTTTTACCTCAAGAGCCCAAGGCGGGATTTTATTTGAGAATAAATTGACAATGCAGAACTGGCACTCTACTTATGAACAATCACCATGATAAACAGGAAGAAAAGTAAACTCTTATTTAATGATATCTAAGTCTGGGAAGAACAACTTTATTCCTTTTTCTAAAATATAATGCTAGAAGCTTTATATTCTGTACTAAAATCCATATATTTTTTCCATTTTTCCTTGTTATTGAAGAATAAACACAGAGCAATGTAACTTGTTTTGTGCAAATCAACAATATATATAAAATGCTGTTTAAATGTTTCTCTGCTTGTCTAATGAGTTATAGATGTAAATGAGGTACTCAATAGAAAGTATACTTTGGAAAGGGTTTTTCAATGACATCTGCTAAAAAGATGAGATCTGGCATTTATCTGTAACAAACAGTTCAGGAAGATTTATTTTCTCTTAAATTAAGAAATTTCTATATGGTTCTTCTGTAGAGAACACAGCATGCTGGAAAAAAAGAAAAGGGGGAAAAAAAGAAATTTTCTTGACATTTTGCAAACTCTAATATATTCCTTCAGGCACAAAGTTTATTTTTATGTCTTCCCAGTAAACTACCATGCAAAAGACTCCAATTCTGTTTTGTTGTTTCTGTTTTTTGGCGTTTTTTTTTTTTAAAGAAAACCAGTAGTGTTTGTTTATTACTTGTGTGTAAGAACTGAAAAATATCCAGGTCTTTGTAATGACTGCAAGAATAACAGAAAAGTTAAAATTTTCTATAGAAAGCAGCTCTTTGTGCTCTTGAAATATCAGTGTTTCCAGGACTCATACTTCATCTTTTATATCCCCTTCATTTCAGAGGCCATTGTGTCCTGGCATTTCATATTCTCTTGTGGGGAAAAAATAAGTATACATTTTAAAGCCAGTTTTTTGTGAACAACTACATGAATCTATGTATCTGCTGTAATATGTTTTCTAATAAAGATTTCTTCTATCTTCAAATACAGCCTCACAATGCATCTGTTCATAGGGGCCTAGGAAATACCATGTTGGATGTATGTGGACATACCGAGAAAAGGATGTATCTAATTTAGTATTCTCTTACTAGAAGTGTCTCGACTAGGAATTAAATGTGTTACAGATTTGAACTTTCTATATACTAAGAAAGAAAGCCTCCTAGAATTCAATACAACTCAACTGACATATGTCAGAATCCTAAGTTTTCTTTAGCATTGAGTTTTGGAACATGTAAGAATATACCTGCTAAAGACACTTTAAATCTAAGACAAGTCTTATGATGGTTGGAAATCCAAAGCAGACAAGTCTTTTCCAAACATCTAAAAAGTAATTATTCTGTGCCGTAAGAAACGAATTAAACTTCTCTCTTGTATAACTGGGGATGTTCTCTTTTATTCCTATATCTGTCTAATCCTTTTTGCCAATATCTCGGTCTCAGTGAATTAATTCCTTGCTTTAGTGTGACATGCTTGGTGTATTTAGCCCTGAGACAATCTAGGGGTGACATAGGAAATCATTGCAAGCTTTCCCCAGAGTATATTCTTCTCTAGTCTTCAAGGAATCAATCCTGCAATGAGAAATTGAGAAGACAAACAAGAAAAAGTGCTGGAGGCTGACTGAAAGACTGCCTTTACCTTAATAGCTGAGAAAAAAGTCCTGCAAAAATATCCTGGATTTCTGAATATCCTGTGACCCCTTAAGAATCCCTCCAGAGTCAAGTAAGCTGCTTTTTAAATGAGAAAATAGTGATCCCTGGAAAGGCTAAGTTTGTTTTGCAGGCCCAGAATGTTTTCTGGAGATACTTAGGACAGAATCCATCTTACAACAGAGATTCTAGAAAAACATTTATGCACAAGTTAGGTTCCATTTCAGTCTTGCTGTAAGCTCTGAAACATATAGTTCTTGAGGTGGTTTTCTATTTCGAAATAAATGACAGATTAATACTCATATAACTCAATGAACAGAAAGGCTCACCCTGAGGCAATGGTGATGGCTGGTCCAATTTGCCATCCCATGAGTAATTAAGCCTTCCCACCCCCACTGAGGTTTGTGTCATTCATGCCCACTGGTCCTTCTGTCACTCATGGATCATCCTTATCTGTCATTAAGATGTCATTATCTGCATCCTGGGCTGCGTCAAAAGAGGAGTGACCAGCAGGTTGAGGGAGGTGAATCTGCCCCTCTTCTCCACTCTCATGTGACCTCATCTTCGGTGCTGCGTCCAGCTCTGGGGTCCTCAGCACAGGAATGACACGGAGCAAGTCCAGAAGAGAAGGACCACAAAGATGATCAGAAGAATGAAGCACCTCTCCTGCTAAAACAGGCTGAAAAGGCTGAAGTTGCTCAGCCTTGATAAGAGAAGGCTTCACAAAGATTTAATTGTGGCCTTCCAGTACTTAAAGGAGAGAGGAGCTTTTTACACCAGCAGATAGTAATAGGACAAGTGGAAGTGGTTTTAAACTACAAGAGGAGAGATTTAGATTATATATTAGGAAGAAATCCTTTCCTCAGAGGGTACTTATAAGCACTAGAACAGGTTGCCTAGAGAATTTGTGGATGACCATCCCTGGGAATTGTTCAGGGCCAGGCTGGATGGGGCCCTAAGCAAGCTGGTCTAGCGTAAGGTGTCCCTGCCCATGGTGGGAGGGTTGGAACGAGATGATCTTTAAGGTCTCTTTCAACTCAAAACATTCTATGATAAAATCTACAAAATAAATTTAGGAATTAGATCAGCCTACTTTGCCTGCAATATTTTAATTACTTCATGTTCAGAGGACAGAAATTTCTTTTATTAGGTATTTATTGATGAGATCATACAAACTCTTTACTCTCTGATCATAGCGGTTTGAATGGAATGTATAATATAGATAATATATATTACAGCCTCTCAGACATATAATCAAATTTACATATATATGTATATAAATATATATATCTATGTTTGTATACAATGTGTGTGTATATATATATATATATATATATATACACATAATAGGCTAAATTGATAAGCTTATTTATTGAGTAAAGAGGTGCAACAATAGTCCCTAGGATTAGGAAAAATAGAGAAGCGTTCCATGAAACTTTACTGTATATTATTCTATGATTCTACAAAAATTAAACACTTGTAAATGTATATCATGTCTATCCAGTTCACAAACAACAATAAATTTTGCTAGATCTTTTCAGTTTTTGCTTATAAAGGAACCTTTTGTTTTGAGTTCCAAATCACTCTTGACATCTCTTCCTCCCTGCAATTACCTCCAAGTACCATTCACTATTAGTGCTTTCAGGATTTTCCCTTCCCATTTTATTTCAATGTATTTCCAAGGCAGATTGTTACAGTATTTTACAGTATTCGAAACTGTACTATCATATGTCCTCCCCATGTTTCTAAATGATATAAAGCCTTCTTTCTTTTCTCATAGTCCCTACTAGTATTTGCATTTTCTCCTGTTATATTGCTAAACTCAAAGTTTCATCAAATACATTATTTTCTTTTTAAAATCAGTACTGAAGATATAAGTTCAAATACGGATTTATGCAGATGTCAGTACCCCGTTGATATTAATTTATAGTTCCTGTATAGCCCACAGTCCACTTTTAAATGCATTAAAATCTAAACCAATATGAATTAAGTTTTATATAAATATGAGTAATATCCATAACTCCTCATTTAATTCTTTCATTTACCCATTTTACAACTCCCCCCAAAAAAACTGTGTAACATTTGTGGTATTAGAATAAAGTTAATAAAGAAAGCTATTATAATTAATAACATTTTGTTACTTTCATGTAGTGATATCCTTTCAGGTTCTTTTAATAATTTTACTAGTCTAGAAATTGGATTCTTAGACTAGTAAACTGAAGTTAACTACACTGAAGTTAACTACTTTCTTGTTAAATATTAAAAGATGATTATACAATCCTGTTTTATTTATTTGCTTTAATAGTCTGTAATACACGTTCCCTGTACCACTGTATTCCTGCATATTCAGATTTCTCACCTACAACCTTACTTGTTTGTCAATTTCTTCTTCCTTTTAAATTGTTCTAGATTCGCCCTTAGTTTCTCATTCCTAAAAAGAAGCTTTTTAACTCAGATATTTTAAATAAGATTATTATCATCCCTTTCAGTCTCTTCTGTATTTGTTTTTTCCCTATGATGTTGTTAGAAAATCCTTATTATCTTAACCCCTTTGGCTAGCATGAATCCATTTCTCTTTTTATACTGCCTTATCTTTGCCCTACAAGCTTTAACTTCGAATATTCTTGTCTGGCTGCCTCTTCTCTTTCCCCTTGCCAGAGCACTATTCAATAGTGATTCCTTATCTTGTCTTTCAGCGCCAGAAGCTACCAACAGCACAGTACAGCTGTGACACATCACAAGCAAAAGGGAAGGCACACAAACATGTCTCACTTTGTGTGAATGATGTAAAATACTGTAAGAAACTATTAATATTTTTTTTTTTAATGCAACCTCTTGACAACACTGAATCTAACTTGCTAAATCTATACATTAAGGATGACACAGCCATAATCATTTTTGGAAATCTTTCCCTATAATTTTTTATTAGCTATTCTTCAGATTTACTATTTTGGCCATTCTGTACACTGTCATTGTGGTTTAGGTCATTTTCCCAATAATTAGAATACTACAACCTGAAGCATGATAAAGAATTGGTAAAAAAAAAACATGGTCCATTTCAGTGACTGACAGAATTAACAAAATTCATTGACAACTAGATTCGATTATGGGTCTGGTTATTTGCTGAATCCTGACATATGTACAAAATATTAGGGATCAAAACAACCTCACTATGAACCAAAGAGAAGACTGAAATAAAATATACAACTCAATTAGTTTCACCCTGAGCAAGGGATTTGACTACATGACCATCAGAATCCTTCAAACCTTAATTTACCTATGAGTCTATTTCACATAATTTCAAAAGCATTTTTTAATCTATTCACAAAATAGGTCTAAAAGTAAAATATTAGCCTGAAGATACCAACCTTAAGGTCACTTCAGTTTATTATCGCATCTGGTTATATGAACACAGTGAACTACTGTCAAATATGAAAGAACCCCAAAATCTTAATATGTATTCATATATTAAAATAGCCATAAGTTGGAAAACTTGAACTCTTGTCTTCTGTGAGTGATCAATATCTGAATCCCATGCACCACATCACACCAGGAGAATGCTACAATATAACCAAATTGTGAACATGGACTCTTAAGTGATCTTCCAGGAATTGCCATCTGTTCTAGATGCTCACTTGCAATGAAAAAAGTAGTCCAGCGAACTGTTCTCACCCAACTGATGTTGTAAATGATTCAAGCTTCCAACCTTACTTATCAATATTTTCCAGAGATTACCCAATTCTAACTTTCTATCCATTCAGAGCAGAATCTAAAACAAACAAACAAGCCCAACAAAACCAAAAACAAACACCAAAGCAAAACCAAAAACCACCAAAACCCCCACCACAATTAAAGCTCCTATGTTTACAAACTTTTTTTTTTTTCCTAAATGGAGAAACAGAACTGCTGCAAAGAACACCGGCATTTTGTTAATTTATTTCATTAATGCTAAAATGGTTGATGGTAGCCTCAGATACTATTATTCTCTTTTTCTCATAAAATTCTCAGACTTACTGGTGGATGCATAAATTGCCTTTAGATAGCTGTACATCAACAATTTATGCAAAAATATAGGAAATAATCTAATGCACATATATAGGAATAAGAAAGACAAGTCCAGGAAAAACTAAATTTAGTTTAATGGCATTAGGAAATCTGTTTAAACATTTTAACTGCATATTTCTCAGTGAGATGGCATTGATTTTTTTCCAGGTTACCATGGATTTGTACATTAAAGGAACACATAATTGTTAGGACTATACAACTGAGTTCTGTGTGGCTGTGCTTACCATGTGACTAAGGAGTGATGTACACATAAATGAAATTTCTTGGAAAACAGAAATGTGCACTCAAAGGTTGTAGGGGACACCTGCATGGACAAAGACATTTATGTATGATATCTGGCCAGAGTTCAAAATTCATGCTATTAAATATTCACCTGGGAGAACTAAGGCAACTTTATCTGTGGCAATGTGTCAGAGACAGGGTGACTTAAAAAAGGGAGAGGTAATTTAGAGCATTTTCTGGAATAAAACCAAACAGCTATTCAGTAATAAAAATGAAGATTAAGTGAATAATGACAGCTTTGAGCACAAGAGTGCTCCCAGCACCATTGCCAGTCAAAAGCACATAGATCTAACATTGCCCTGAAAAGGTCATCAGTCCATCTGTTTCTTTGGCAGAGGTGACAACCAGCCCACATGGATTACTCTCTCCTAACAGTATTTAACATTCCATAATCCTCAAACCAAAGAGAGACAATCCCATAAAAATCCAGGGGACAGTCTAAAGAATTTCTACGGTATTGCACACAATGGGCTTGAAGGAACACAGATATTATTCTGTGATAAGAAAGCACTGATTTCAATGGTTTCTGATCACCTACGTCCTCCAAGCGAAATTGTAAATGATATCTCTATGTAGACAATTATTTCCATTTCTCTGAGCTTATAGTGTGGTTTACTATTAATAATTTAGAACAGAAAATGTACAACATACACTGAACTATTTGTTCTAATCATTTCATTTGTTGCCTGTTTGTACTCACAAATGAAAGTATTTCCATGTTGTTTATAATTAATGTGATTTCAGAGACTTATGTCATTTAGATTAAGGTATTGGCAGATTTGACTGGACTCCAGTGTATTTACCCACGACAGATCTATTAAAAATGTAGTAATTATTTGTGATAGGGAAACAACTGCAGTAAGAAAAATAAAATCTTGATTAAGTAACACCTGTACCTTTGTCTTAAACTAGCGACTAACTAGCTTGTAACTGTGCTTCTATATCAACACAGAAATTAATGCTTGCTATTAAAAAAAATCTAGACATTTCACTGCAAATTTCATTTTTAAGAGAGTATGTGGTTCTTCTTAGTAGTTCTTGTGCTTAAACTGACAAGAACCCAACACCAGAGAACATGAAAGACTCTCTGACTAACCTCCTTCCCTTCAATCCTACTGACATCAGTAGGCACTAAATACTAATGCAAGCAAGCCTTGACAAGCTACATCATTAAAATCTTCAAGGTTACTGCAAATGGATTAACTTGCAATATTTGCACATGGTCTAGATACCTGTTAAAAGAGGTCTGAGCAGAATTGAAAGCTTCATTTCAAGCAAGTGGTGCAGATGACCTGAAATTAGCATCTGAAGAGCCTGTGTGGGGACTTTCCTGTTCCCAGTGGCCTAAATAAAGGCTTCCAGGACTGCACACTGCACTTTGTTCCCTCTTCGAGCTTGATCAGGGACCTAGAAGAACACGTAAGTCTGCTATGTGACAGAAAAAGGCACAGGACCTGCTGATGACTGAACCTCCACATACTCTTGGGAAATGCTAAATATCTGAGAGATTACTGAGCTGACCCCAAAGACTTTGTGCTTTTTTTAAAAAAATACCAGCTACAAAAAAAAGATAGAAGACACCTTTCACACAAATATGCTACTTAAAGTAAGTATCTCATAAGGAGGGGGAGACGTAAGTTCATGGTTATACTTAGCCTGAGGAAACTTAAGCCCTTGTTTTCTATTTTCTGGGATACTGCTCTCACTCACTAGTAGGCAAAGGGCTCATGTAAAGTGTCAGTAGTTTCTGCTATACCTGTGAAACTACAGCACTGCAAGAAATAACAAAGATTTATGGGGTCAGCAGAAGCACCTCAGAGGAAACCGAACCATGTACTGCCGGCTAAAGTGATTCCTGACTGAGGGAACACCAGGCTGCGCGACACGTACACATTTAATTCACATCCCAGCTTAGCCCACTGCAATTTGGTTGCCTGCCTACACTCTACCATAAGAGCAGTAATAGGACTTGAAGAAATGAATGAGGCATGGGCTGGAAGGCATATCCTGCCTTTTTGTGACTGAAACCTTCTTTGTGCATAAAACCAATGGAGAAAACCACTGGAAGAAAATGGCACAGGGCAATGGGAAAAAACCAAAACAGATTTGCTGAGAATCTATAACACAGAGGAATCGTGCAAAGTAGAGCATAAAGCTGGGAATACTGGACTCTGCAGTGACTTCAACTGGTTGTGTGACTGGAGTGATGAAAAAATCAGGGGATTAAATACAGGAATTCTATTACTTTGCCCAAGCCTGTGCACTTCTCAGGCTAGCTGAACTAAAGGCTGAGTTTTGTTTTGTTTTCAGGGTTTTTTCATTTGCAATTCCTACAAAGCTTCTGTGTTTGTTTACTTCACCTGTTTTATGCCCCAGATGTGATAAACTGTAAGCTTAGAGTACTAATAAGACTGGAGCTCTGTGAAAGTGCAAGCTTCTGGGAAATCTGAGGGTTTAGCTGAAAAAGTAATGTAAAGAGCTAACAACCTAGACACAAGACAAAGCACAGCGAGACCAAAGGGGAAAAAATTCAAAAAACATGCTTAGAGCCAGTATAATTTCAAGGGGAGCTTAAGTATGTATAAAGCTCATGTTAGGAGCTGCAAACCAAGAAGCCTGCTCACTATTTAGCTGTGAGCTCCATCGGGGCAATGTGACAATTTCTAACAGAGAACTACAAGTTACAAATACCAAATATGCTGAAATGGACTTTGTGGCCTGAGGGTCTGTCTTATGAGAGGAACAGTGTGTGATCATCCTTCAAGTTAGCATGCACATAATGTATTCTCTGATCAACACAGCACTTTGTGTCTTCGCCAGCACATCACTGCTACCATGAGCAATGTGTGTCTGCCAAAGGAACAAAGAAGAATACCGGGAGTCTTTTAACTGCATGCCAAAAGGATCCCTGTCCTGAAATGGCAGAACTCCCAACTATATCACAGTACCAGACGCTATCTTGGTGTCATATCGCAACAGCGTCATTCAATAGAAGAGATTTAACATCTCTAGTATTTTTTCCTAAAGAAATCTCCAGTGTACCCTATGTCTATTTGCCATTGTTTCATTTACTTACACAGTTTGAATTAATCCAGATAAAACAAAAAATATCTTCTAAATTGTCATCTTTTCAGTCAATTTGAAATCTTATTTTCTCCATGTAAGTATCTGCATAGACTTCTCTTCACAATACAAGAGCAATTCTTCTTAATTTGTCAAAAAAAGATCACCTTTCATTAACAGTATTCACCTTTAAAATGTAAAAAGACTGTAAGCAAATATGAAACATAAGCTCAAGACTTGTAATGATAACTGAGCTGTGATGAAAGACTGGACAAGACTTCTAAATCATTGGTTGGTATCAGACATGTAACACAGACCTACGTTAATAGGGCTATGCAATTCACAACATCCTGTGCTGCTAGCAAAATGACTTGCATTCTTTGAGATCAGTCTTAGCCAGAATAATAGCAACCAGATCATTGAAAATATCCACACTGATTTCAATGTAAAATGATTTTGTATGGTTTTCTATACCCAACTGCTTGAACTGAAATACTGGGGTTGAAATATACACACAATAGAAAACAGACCTTATATCTGATAGTATGCCACAGCATTACTGAAAAGATATTCAGTTAGGATTTTTAAAAATGGCAGTTACTAACCTCTGAAACCTATTCATTGCTAGACAATGTTTCAGTAGATCACCAAACCATCCTGCCTGCTTGTTTTTGCAGTTCTCACCATATGACATCTGATTAAATTACAATTCTGTTGTTTAGATGATCTTTCTGTTGTACTTTTTGATAACCTCTGCTATATACCGTGATGTCCTTTAGTGGCACATATTCTTCCACAGTTCATATCATAATAAATATTATCTTCCAATTCTTCATAATGTAATGCCTTCTTCTTAGGAAGAACTCCCTGACAGTGGCTGTCATCACAAATGACTGTCAACTTTGTGTTCAGACAGACATTCTAGAGATAAACACAAACCCAAATTTACAGAAAAACAATAAGTAAAATGCATCTACTTCTACAGCACTTGTGTCAGTCCTAGCCAAAACATCACCCAACTGCTCCTAAAGAGATTCTTATTTTTATCCAGATGTGTGTAGTGTGATACCATTTGTCAAATATAAATCAAGAATGTGACACTACGTTTTTTTTCCATCTAGTAAAAAAAAATGCATGTTTTAGGATGCTAAAATTTCACAACAAATTCCATGGCAGTTTCTAGATACATTCAACAGAAAGGGGGAAAAAAACCCTACAATGACGATAACAACTGCCATTCTTCATGATTCTAAACGTACTTTAGTCTAGCCCTGTATTGCAATAAATACAGCACTGCAATTGCCATTAAAAGGCCTCAGGACATGTCAAATATTGTCTGAATTTGTTTTGTTCATCCTGAAGCTTTGTTTAGCTTGTTTAATGACCAGACAGCTATTGCCTGATTTGTTTAACTTTTGCTTATCTTTGTATAACCATAATCTTTTTATAGAGAGTAGCAACAAACAGTTATTCTGTACAGAACGAGGTACTTATTTTACCCCAACATAACGATGCACTGCAGAAAAGCACCGTCGTGGCAAAGAGAATACTTTGAGAGCAGAGGAGTCCAAACAGGAGACAGTGGGTGTAGTGCAGGGGAGCACAGATGTGGAAGGGCCAGAGAAAAGCAAAAGATGCCTTTGGGGATCCCAGAGCTAACGAATAATATACTGATGATCAACTAAAGCAGTGCAGATTGGGAACTAGTCACAGCTGGGTTCTGGGATAACAAGAGCAAAGAATATTTATTGAACTTGTGTAAGGCAGTCCATATATAGTAAATTAATTGTTATTATTGATAGTTATTGATATTGATTTGTTTGATTGCAATTTAATATTGTTGTTGGGATTAATTTTTAATAATATTTAGAGAAAATATTTTTAATAATAAAATAATGGTTTCCTGTTCTAATATTGATTAGATATATTTCAGGAACCCACATCTTCAATTGAGGGCATTTACCAGCAAACCTGCTTTTAATTAAATCCCATTTACATGAATAATGATGTTGATTCAATGAGTTTATTTATGTACAAGTGAACACAAAAGCAGGAATTTAGTCATTTCTGAAAAATATTTAGATGCTACATCCTGGCACACTTGGATACCCTGTCATGTCTTATTTATTCTAGAAATTCAGTTATTGTAAAGTTACTGTACATATTATATTACCAAACTGAAACCTATTTTTTCGCAACACTCCACGTCTAACACAGACAAAAATCCATTCCCCAAAACCTTAAAAACATGAAATAGTAGATATATTTTAGACTCCTTCATTCTCTTTATCTATTTCATCTGCAGAGCAACCAATAAACTCACATTTTCACTTCAACCACCAGAAAATTCTCAGGGAGAACATGGATTTGATTTTCACCAGAACCATGAGGGAAAAAAAACCTTCTAGGTTTAGCAGTGATGATATAATCTATATATTCTAAGTAACTGTGTGATACTGATTGCCAAGCAAAGCTTTGACGTATTTATCTTCATAATATTACCAGAAGGCGAGGCAGTACACTTGTAACGACACTGCGGGGAAAGGAACTGATGCACAGAAGCATCAAAAAGCATTCACAAAAGAAATTAAGTAAGTTTCCATGCCTCATCATGACTTTCAAGACCGACATTCACAATGGGGACCTCCAAAATGCTCATCCCAGGGCAGCTCACACCTGCTGGTGTTTAAGAGCCATAAGGCAACACAAGCAAGGTGCACACAAGGGTCTGGTTGTTGCTTCACTGGAGAAGTAGCAAACTCCTGATCAGAGTGAATCCAAAAGGTGGTCTGGGATCATACCAGCTTGACCAAGCTTTGCACAAGACACAACCAGAGATGGCATCCTCCTTTTATAATCTTCTGTGTATAAACTGCCAAGCCAGACCTGAATGTCCTGCAAACAACTGCAGCACTTGAAGCAATCTGGACTCAGTGGCTCCGCTTCTCAGAAGGTTCTGCCTGGTCAAGGAATAGGAATATTCTTGATTTTTCCCAAATATGAAGCTGCTCCAATTTTCATGAAAATATTAAAAATTCAGTGAATATGTAATTTAAACATTCATTTATGAGACAGGAAAACACTGTTTCTAGAGCAGGCTCCAATTATTTTTAGGTACATTAAATTCTCCCAGGACAATAAACATCCAGCTTCTCTGAGTTTAATTCTGCTTCAAGAGGTAAAACCAGCATCGATTGCATTTATGAACCTAAATCATAGCATAATCCCCTGAAGCCCTATGGCCCCATATGTAACTCTCACAACTTTATCAGCTGCTGGGATTGGCTGATATCCCAGCCTTGGCACCTTCCTCCCTTCCAAGGAGAGTGAAACTTTATGATACTCTCTGTATTATTAGTGAATTCCTAGACATTTGATGCAGACGGAGCAGCTGGACAAGGCTGTGTACTCACATTACACCTGCAGTGCTGAACATTTTTCCTCCTCTCCTTTGTCAGTGTGAAGCACATCTATCAACCTTCACACATACCGGTACAGAGCGGCTGTATGTTTGCCAATCACTGCAGATATTGGCCCATGCCACAGAACAAACAAAACACTTCCAAGGATAAAAACACAACTCGTTACAGTTCAAGCTGAAGTGCCCAGCTTTGCAGACAATTGAAATCTTCTATGTGTACAGCACCGAAGGGAATGAAAAGAACAGGATAGAGAAGCAAACACTATAAAAAAAATTGAACCATTTAGGATTCAAAGAAATATTTCATATGAAACATTCAGACTTATAATTTTCCAAAAGCCTTTCAAGAACTAGTATTCTTACACAAAGCATGTGTGGTATTATTTCTCATAACCAATAAACAGCATGAATTAGATTCTCTGATTTTCTAATCTGTAATTTAAACCCTTTCTAACTGCACTACTGGAATGAGCTACAAAGGCTTTGCTGACTTATCCCCAAGCACTCTGTGCATACTTTCACAGCGATCTGCACCACTCTTTAATGGTCAGTGGGAAGCCCTGGATAAACACTTATCTTGGACTCTGTTTTGAAGGATCTGCCAGTAATACTGTAATCAAACATGGCACAGCTGCCTAGAAACACAGTATTATGCAATTAGCTGCTAACATGTCCAAAGAGCAGACAAAGGTTAACATCTACTGACCACGTCTTGATAGACTTTTTTTCCTAAGCAAATGTAAACTGTGCTGAACCAGCATCACTGTTTCTCCCCAGCTCTTTCTTGTGCCACTTTTTGGTTCCAATGGAGGTTTAGTTGGGCCCTTATATCAGCACACTTGCCTAACATCATGATCATCCAACTAAAAAACCAAAGGTGAATAGCTTTCTGCTTGGCTGGTGTGCTGATATAACTCGGCAGAGGGAAAGGATTAAAGCCCCAATGGGGCCTCAGATTCTCACAAGCAACTTGTTATAGCACACCTGAGTTGGCGACAATGGTTAACAAACTCTGCTTAACATAAGGTGTATCCCTACATAACTGATGAATGAGCTAGCAGTACATGAAGAACAACAGGCACCAGCCAGCTCCCAAAATGTTTATGTCTTCTGAAGAATTCAAGAGAGCAAATTAGTGAAAATTGCCCAAAAGCAGGCGACATGTTCTCCCCATTGTCACCAATTTTCTATTGAGCTACCAAAAAATGGATGCTATTAGAATTTTTTTTTTGTTGTGGTTTCTGCCATTTCTAGGAGATATAAATAAAATTTGAACTTCATAACTGAAAATAGCTTGCTTCCAAATTTTAGTTGCACACATTTTCAGCACCATCAAAGACATACTAATTTGAGTGCATCATATGCCTTTTTTCCCCTCGAGATAATGAAAAAGAAACTGAAATACAGCACGCAGAGACAGACTAACCAGCTAAAATTGACAGAAATGCAGCAAGAAGTTACATAATTGAGTTTTCTTTAAAGTACATCTGCTTCACTCCACCAAATGTCAAGGATGGCTTCAAAAGTAAAACTACAAGGGAAAAAAGGAATTTATAAATAAAAATTATGAAATAATTTCCTTTTGGTAGTGCAGACACGTTATTACTGTTTCACACCTCTTTCTAATCAAATCTGCATTTAGGTAGAATGGGGAATTTGTCTTGAGTAAGGATGGTAATTTGCCCTTTGCACAGCAAAGTAACAACATGGATCTCATACCCTGTTATTATTGATTGTTTTTATTAATTCTGATAGTGGCTTGCCCATCAGAAAACTGTATCATTAATTTGACAAAAACTTTATTTATAACTTCTCTAAAAGATTAACAAAACTGAGAATGACTTTGAAGAATTTGTCTTCCTCTTGAGATTAAACTAACATCAGAAAGGGCTCAAACTCTGAAATATTCATAAATCAGTGATGCATAATTTGTAAATTTGTACTTTATATCATGTACAACTTGCTCTGTCCTAAAGAGCATTTTATATTTCTTGTTAACAGTGAATGCAAATAATGCTCAATGGAATTCTGCACTGACCTTTGTTTTATTACAATTACTGCATATTTATAAATGAACAACTAAACTCCAATTTGAGAGCTACAACAACTTTGAGTTGGAATCCTTTGATAAAACACAACTGAATAAACTTCATAAAATTAATTCCCTAAGAAGAGAAAAAGAAAGTCTCCTCTGAAAATTCCTCTGTGTATACCCACACACAAAGCAGATTTTTCCATGCTTTTGCAAGCAGAAAACTAAACAAAACAGCAATATGGATAGGTTTGAACAGAAGAGGATAAATTGCTTTAAAAAGAGCACACGAGAACAGATTGAATGTAAAATTTCATATAATCACTGTATTATGTAAACACATAAAACAGAAATACATAGGTATAAACCACTACATAATAATAAAAAATGCAGTATCTGCATTGTGTCATAATATAATCCCATGTAATGTCACTAAGACTTAATAACTGAAATCCCCCTATGGAGGCAGAATCTACGTCAACTTCTGCTAATGGCTGTTCTACACTGGAACACTTCCACATTTGTCAACAGCACAAGAAAATCAGAGGACAAGGTCTAAAATATAGTAAACATACTGCAGACCTTTTCCACCCAGACAGGGGGTTACAAGTATTTGAAGACAAAAGGCACAGCTTACTGGTACGAGAAAGGCCAACAAAGAAGGCATAACTGGTCTGAAATATCTGATAGTGCAGTACACAGTCCTATCAAGCACTTGTTCACTGGAGGCAGCAGCAAGACAGCTGGAATTCTGCTCCTAATTTGGATTCTTGCTTTGACTTCATTCTGAACGCTTCACTTGTTTGTACACCTTGCCCATTCTTTATCACTGGTTTCTATCTATGTTCTGTGTTTTTTTGAGTGGAGGTTTCTAGCAGCATTTGGGCCCAGTTAAGAGCAGGTCTTCCAATGTCTGAGTGCATTAATGTACACACACAGAGGTTTAATTCAAGCAAAAATGGTGGATTGGGAAACTAAAATCCTGGTTTGGGTTATAACACACTACTCAACTGAAGCCATGAATGTTTTAAACAAGCAATGAGCTGATGAAAAACTGGTATTCAAATCCTATACAGGACACATGTGTTCCCTCCGAAGGCAAACATTAGACCGAAGCAGGCTGACCTTTCCCAAAACATAAGTAATATGCCATCTCATTAGTGTGTGAGAAGTGCTGAGCGAAATACTGATAGAATCTGTGATACCAAAGAAATTACCATGGAGAGAGAGAAAAGTACATTTACTAATGAAGTATTTAAATAACTGGAAGCAAAGCCAGTTATATTGGCTTTTTTTGTGTGTCCTAAAGTAAATGGTCCAGCTATTTTCCTTTTTGAAAGTATCAGACAATTCACTTACGGATTGATCCAAATCCCACTGAATTCCATGCACATACATGAAGTGCTGATTATTCTTGCACACAAACTTCTAAACTTTACGTCAAAACAAGAATTTTCACAGTTTACTTAAGTAAATCAAGTGGAAATAATCAATACAGCACAAACTAAAGTACAGTCATTACTGACAATCACATATAATAATTTGAAACAAAGGTAAGACTTTTTGATTAAAAGAGGTGCTGATCATTAATGTTTTTTCTACAGTGCACCGCTTCAAAAAAAAGAATTTGAAATCAAACTCACATGACTATGATAAAGTATCCTATTATGAGTGGTTCAGAATGACTCAAATATGTACTAAGAGTATAAATTTTTAGGGTGGTAATTTTCTTCTAGCAAAATAAGTCAAATTAGGGCATATTATGTAGCACATGGGAATCCACAGGAGATTTTTACAATATTTCCTTCCACTGGAAACCAGACTCACAAGCACAATCTCTTTAACTGATTACATGAATGTTTCTATGATGGTTTTGGCCATGATGATTTTAGCAGGAACAATATTTATGTTAAAAAAAATTATTTAAAGTGAAATTATTTATCTTACAGTCTAGATTTTCACTGAGATCAAACTGTTTGTTCCAATGTGATAAAACTGCTCATAACCTGCATTGTAACAGGTTATTTTAGTATATCAGTTTAAAGTTTTTAAACAGTATTTTGTAAAACATAATGAAAAATACCCTTCTCACAAAATTTAAAAGTGTGTATTTCCTTTAGTGCTCATCCTCCTTTGTTCCCTTGAACTCACAAATAAAAGGGCCACTGCAAGCAGTAGGATATAAAAGTATGTTACTGTACTCATTCAACATTTTGGACAATTGTTTTATTTATTTTTGATTTTCTAAATTTTGCTTTAGTCTCAAATAGTTGTTGCACACTAAATATTCCTGGATATTGCCATTAGACTCCATTTTGTAATTTTTGATCTTACTAGAAAATCCTCTACTGATTTAACAGTTTAAATCCTCTGAAGGAGCCACGACATAATGTGGTATTAGTCACTATGACTTTCTGACTAGGGATGTCCAGCCTACTCACTGAGCTAATATTATGAATTCATCTCAGATGTAGTGGAAGTGGGCAACAGGAAGTGGGCATTCATGGAATGGCACATAAAAAAATGCATACATATCATGGAAGTTCTACAAAACTGTCTGCATTCTACATCTTACTGGTATTCAACAGGGTGGCATAAATTATTATTTTAAAGACACGTCTGTTACAGTAAATCCATGTTAAAATATCTCTGCTGTTTTCAGATTTGAAATCAGAAAAAAATAAATCAGTTGCCAAATACTGTGATACTGGTATACAGTGAGCTCTTAGAACTTCTGACAAAGTAGACCAATGCTACATTTCTAGCATAATAAAACATCCCTACTAGAATTATTTTAGACTGTGAAGAAGAGATACAAGATTAAGCCTGGAACTCCAAATGCTGAGATTTAATCAATGCGAACATCCCTTCTCTTCTTCTTTTGGATGTAAGTAACAAGACAAAGACTTATTTTCATTGTTTTAGGAAGGCCCTGTCAGATTTGGCAGTAAAACACAAGGGGAAACTCTCCAAAGTTTCTGTCTAAGTAACTATTATAAAACTCCACAATAATATTATGGTTTTGCAATGGCCACAATAAGAAAAAACATTTTTGGATTCTCTTTTGGATTGACTACACACAAAGTCTTTACATGTCTGCTAAATTTGGAACTGGGCCCTGTGTTATTGACAGAAACTTCACGACATACTTCAGTCACAGCACTGAAGACCAAGAGGACAAATTCCCCACAGGCCTTAAATTCAGGACCCCGCCAGAGTATTCATTGCGATCTATTTGCCAGTGCTTTGATCCTGCTAAGTATCTCAAATCTGAGTCTATAGAAAAGGATCTAGATACAAGGAAACTGGGTCTAAATGAAACTGTAGCAATTTTCAATATTGCTTTAATCAATAACACCAAAAATGATCTGCCTACAGAAGAAATGCTGCGTAAACCACATATTTCCAAATCATTTTATTAAAAAGAAATAGTTACAGCCTCTTTTTTTTTGACCTAGTTCTTTTCATTGTTCAACTCTTCAGCACATTTAGAAACACAATCATCCATTGTATACTTGTCACATCTTTTGTAAAATGCAACACTTCTTAAAAAGGAAAAATACTGACTTTCATCCATTTTCCTAAGCCATTTATCATATTCAAAATTGTAAAAATCTTCAAAGGTTGAAAATAGAAACAGTTGGCTTTAATCTAAATGCTCTCTATTTACATAAGGGTTCTAAAATGTGACTGGAAATAGTTTTGGGAAAAGATTTTGCACTTCATACAGTCAAGCTTGATGAAAGCAAATCCGAAGGATGGGAGGGTTTGCATAATACTGTGGAAAGCTGTCAGGTCTTTGCAATTGCTTTCCAGAAGTCATTTCTAGGCAATGTCAGTACAAAACCTCAAAATAATACACAAATTCATAAAACATAGTCTTACCAAATCTCTCTCGATAGTAAACTCCATTCCTTTTAAAACTCAACTGACACTAGCAAAATTGTACTTTCAGTTGCCACTATTAACCCTAACAATCATCTCTTCATTATTTGTCTACCTTATTTATGCTACCTGTGCCTATCTAACTTGAACTAGATTGTCTGTGAAAACAAAATTTGTATTTCTTGCCTTAATGTTTGCTGACAGAAGTGATGAATTGTATCATGTTGGTAGCAAGAATATTCTACATTTTGATCCCTCAGCAAGGCCTTGATCTGAACCACAAACCAGCTTTTTACACACAGATACACCTGACTGATGTGCTTTAATGAATGCAAGTGTATCTAAAGAAAACAAAGACTCAACACACCTGTCTTGAAGATTTTTAGCCTTCTGAGGAAACGCAAAAAATGCTTTAGACATTGAGTGGAAGACAAAAAAGCTTACTGCTAACTGAGAAGTACTGTGAGGTTTAATTTGCAAACCGATTGTAACTTTGAGTAAAAATCTGATGAACAATTTCCAAGTACACTAAAGCAAATAAATAAAATATTGAAATAATTCTAATACTGTAAGAATTCTCACAAATACAACCCCCACTCGCCCCCTCCCCCCCCCCCACTAAACAGAGTGGGAAAAAAGAAAATCAAACCTTCCACCTACCAAATGAAATTTCCACCCTGTCTAACGGTGCCCTTTCTCAAGCTCATATGTAGGAAAACCCACAAGTAGAAGCAACAATTAAAATATGTCCGAAACTGGATGCAAAATATGCTGGAAACGCGTTTCAAAATTTAAGGGAAGAAAGAAACAAAGAAATGTTTGCCCTGAGCTTTCAACTAAGTACATTTCTGAAACAGATGCTTTAACTGGGATACACGCACCCCCTTGGAATTTAGTGTATTTTGGGGAGAGATGTGAGGGCCCGCGGCGGCCCGCACACCCCCTGTGCTCGCCCTCCTTCGCCTTCGGACGGGAACGAGAGGCAGGGGCGAGGGATGTGCGCACCGGTGTCGCTGGGGCCGCTGGGGATGCGCCCTCCGCCCGCCCTCCGCAGGGTCCCGCTGGACCCACACCGCGGCTGCGCTTCCTGCGCGCGTTCCGCTCTGCGGGGTTTGTGTTTTCCAGCCGGGTCCGCGGCTCCCCCGCGATTCCCATGACTCACACGGCGGAGGCTGAAGCGGTGCCTCCCACCCAGCGCTGCGGCCGCGGACGGGCGGTGCGAGCCCCGCGCACCCGCGCAGCGGCCGGGGCTGCCTTCGCCTCCCTGGGCGCTAATTAGCTCTAAACGATGTTAAAGACCATTCCTGCCACTGAACAAGCTTCTCTGGGAGATTTTTACGGCAGCCGAGCCTCCCCCGTTCGTTGGAAGCGCTCTGATCCCGGGCTGTTGGGTGGCGGGAGAGGCGCGGAGCCGCAGGACACTCAAAGTGTCCCACTCGCCAGCCTTCCCCTCCCCCGGCCCTGCCCTTGGCCGCTGGCACCGCGGCAGCTGGAGCAAGTTCAGCTTTTCTTCTCCCACAGCACTGGGGCTTGGCTGCCCTCAAAGAAAATCCTCTCCTAACAACGTGTCAATGTTACATTCCTCCACAAAGCAACTTCTATTAGGGGGGCTGGGAGCTTGGCACTGCCTCGCCACAGACTGAGAGCTTTGTGGCTATGCAAAAAACAAGGAGAGAGGGAACATTTCCTGCATTAAAATGCAATACCCCAGGCTCGATGATTTATCCTCCCCCTCCCCCCATTCCCGCATGGCAGCTCTGAAGGACCCCCTCGCCAACAGGCTGCATCCAGAGCCCCCATCTAGGTTCAATACACGCTTTCCATGCCTTACAAACCCTCAATGTCCTCCTCAAATCGCCCCCCACCTCACCCCGACCTCCCCAAAATGTCAGACTAAAACAGAAGGTATCTAGCAGAGAGACTAGGTGGAAGGCTGCCATGCTAACTGCTGGACCCCCGTCTTCCCAGCCTTCCACAACACCCCCCTCCCCTTTTTCCAGCAGGGACATGAAGCAGCTGCTGGGACTGACACATCAACCTCTTCCTCGCTAATACTGCAGTGAGATTCTGAGCCTTCATCTCCGGGAGCCGAGACTGCCTAGAGAACGGGTGCAGCAGCAGCCACTGGCCCCTTCCCAGGAGGCTAAACCAGCATGTCCTGCCTGCGCCGTGCCTCGTATCTCCAGGCGTATCAGGAAGAGGGCTGACCCTAAGGAACTGCATTTGCTCTTGGTTTGTGTGTAGGTTGCAGAGGTCTGGCCCAGCTGGGACCAGGTGTCCTGAACACGGTCTTTTGGTCGGGTTGCCTGCATGCCTTTGGAAATGTTTTCCTTGCAAAGTCGAGGGATCATATCAAGAGGGCCATGGTTTTGCATTTGGGTGATTGCTGTAAAGAGGTGGTGAGGGGCAGAGTGATTCCTGGCTCACCACCTGTGGGCATTACTGTAAGTGAGGCCTTAAAACAGATGGATCCTGCTTGTGAGGAGTTTCAACAGTGCTCAGCAGAACTATATGCTGTAGCTTAGGCCAGTTCAAAAATGAAAATGCAGCCTTCCCTCCCTCGAGGGAGTGTGCACCTTCTCCAGCCCTTTTGCCTCATCTAGAGGAGAGCCAGAGTGGAGAGCAACTCAAACAAATGTGAGTATTAGTGAGAGCCGGCAGCAGGACTTACACACTGGCATGGCATTCAGCCCCCCCTCCAAGAAGCACCTACCTTCTTTTGGCGGCCGCTTGGCTTCTCTGGTGAGATTGCAGACCTGGGTGGTTTGCAGCTCCTGGGTCAGGCAGCCTTCCGTCTGCTCGTTGAGGGGCAGCACCACGTTATTGAGCAACACCAGGGACTGGTCGTCTATTCCCCATTCTCCCAAATGCTGAGGGCAGGTGCATTTTGTATACATGATCCCACAGGACTCGGTTCTCCCATTCTCAGATTTCAAGCAGCTCTCCAACCAAGTGCATAACACATGGCACCCAAACTGGCTTGGGCTCACCTTGTTCAACACCAAAAATTCAAAGAAGGACTTTTGGTCTTCTTCTTTTTTGTGTAATCCTGGGAAGTTGATAGGATAGACACGACGTATCTGAATAAAATTCTTATCGTACTGCAGAAATACAAAAGCATTCTTGGAATTGCAGAGCTGCATTATAGAATGGTTATTTTTTAAAAGATCCTTTATTTTTTCATGAGAAAAATGATCAAACTGATAAGCCAAGAGGGAAAAGTTGGAGCAGCTGAAGTCCTTTTTGGAAAATTTCAGGTAAATACTATATTTGGTTGGATCTGGATTTTCCAGCGTCCAAGTGCAGTTTGTGAAGTTTTTAGGAAACATTTCACTTACAGAATACGATCCATAAATGACCCCCTTCACCAACGTGGAACACCAGAAGTCTTGGGCAGCATTAAATCCAAACATAACCAGTAGATAGGTGGAAAATATATAAATCAGCAAATTACGAACAGCCTTCATCCTATGTCATTTGGCCTGCAGGAGATGAAATGAAATAAAAATGCAAGTAGAATTCTTCACGCATAGAAAACCAAACTCCTTCCAATATTCGAGCCAGCTGTTTTCAAGCTTGCAGTTAGAGCCCCTTTCAGAAAGAAGGGCAGGTAATTTTTATTTTATAACGCAAGGACCGAGGTTGCCGCTGTGTGCACAGCGCCATCACGTGGCCATCGTCACCGACACGTCTCCCACAGACAAATTAAAACTCAACATCTATTAGATTATTAATAGGAATGTCCTCTCCTCTCTAGGATTTAGTCATCATGGCGTGGACTAGAACTGCTCAACTTAAGTGAAAACCTAGATGCCTTACCCGATAGACCAAGAGAAGAGAAATTTATTTATTTATTTATTCAAAAAGTAAATAAGTAATCTGCTATAGTTATGTATGTGCATATACAATATGCACATGCAGAATTCCACTAGAATAGAAAAAGAAAGCTGGTGGAATTCATTGCTATATATTAGTTTTCTATTAAGTCTGAGAAGTAAGTGAATTATTACAGTCATAATTTAAAAATGCACCAATTACTATTGGTTACAGATGGAACATTATCTCACATATGCCTACATGCCTTCTCCCTGGCCGCCTCGTACATAGAGGTCTCTAAAAAGGCAGCAGATACTGAGATTAATGTATTAATAAAATTTTGACACTACTGAAGGAAGAAAGACAGATGGATGAAACTACTGCTGGTCTGACACGACCACTAAATGCCAGCTTTTTAAGATAATAATTTCAATGTGCTTCAGCCTCTAAGGATATATAAAATGGATCACAGTATTAGTATTACAATCGGTAGCTCTATATAACTGGTTGTGCTAGGGCAGGATCGCTGCACCTATTGGACTGCACTTGCCCTCTTATTACGAGTATCTTGTACTGTCTGATTAGCTCCTGTGTTTTGCAGCCGTGCGCTTGAACAATGAAAGACATATTACATTTTCTGTGCTAGTATCTCCAAATAAAGCTGTTTCACTGCCCCTGCCAACCCTCACAGCCTTCACATGCTCTGTTCTTTTAACAGTGGCCTAGGTTAATTCAGCAAACCTGAGTTATATTTACCTCCGTAATAATATCCAAAAATTTCAGATTGAAGGTTTTCAGCATTAACCTTTGAAAAGTTGCTTATCTCTTACAAATGAGTAGCTTTTCACCTTCTGCTCTTAAATGCAAGCAGAAAGAAGTGATACCAACCTAATTTCAAAACTCTCTAGATTGCAGTCTCTTCCACTGTTGCTCTGTAAGCAGAGGCAGACATGCACACAGGCACCGTTACTGAGTTTTGATGTGTGTCTTTGCCTAGCTTTTCATCTCCTCACCAAACAGCAAGGCATCTTCTGTTTCCCATTGCGTAACACACAGCAAGTCACCAGATTAAGCTCCCTTGAAGAGATTTTCGTATCTCCTAGATTATAATGCAAACTCTGAATCCTGAAATGGGCAGAAAGCAGCACCAACTCTAACCCTCTTTATAGCAGAGGTTTAAAAAAAAAGAAACAAAAAACCAGCAGAGCTGCTGCTGGGTCTATCCACATGGTCAGATTTTCTCCTTTCTGAGCATCCGTCTCAATGAATAACATGGTCCCCCTTCTCCAAATAGCACTGGTATAGCATTTAAGGTTTTAAAAAAGAGAAACTTATTGGGAATTCTGGAAACAATTTCTCCTTTGCTGAAGCACTTTGCAGGCAATGCAGTTCTGCGCAGTGTTATTCAGGATGGTGTAGGCGTTGAAAGCCAATGTGACAATAAGTGTCTAAATTAAGAATTCCACCCATGAAAAAGGATTAATTTTATAATTTGAAAAGTAGAAAGGGATATTATTTGCTCTTCTGTTTGAAAAGGAAAAAAGCCCCTGACTTTTTCCATCCTCTGTAATATCTGCACTAGAAAAATAAAGACCTCTGCAGTGCTAGGTTGTTTTCTGTGAAGAAATGTAATCAAATAACCCTCATTTTAGCTGTGCATTTGTTCATGCAAGGCTACTGAAATAGAACACTGTCTTAATCCCTCTCTCCCTGTGTGCATTACACACGCACACATGCACACACACACGAACTGAGTGTGCCGGCAGCATTCAGTTAGTTTGCAGCATTGCTAGATGTGGAGCGAACCTGCTCACTGAAAGGATTAAGACACTCAGATAAAAAAGATCTTTCTTTTCCATGGAGGAGGGAGTTAAAGAATGGCCACAGAGGCTTAAGGTTGCCCATTGGGAAGGGGGAGAATCCTCTTCTGCTGAAAAGAAACGGGCATTTAGTTTGGATATTCCCCAAACTGATTTTCTAGGTGACACTGTAGTTTAGCCGAACATAGACGGCGCCATCACTCCATTTATTTTTTTGTCCCCCAACAGAAGACCCACTGACTTCTCTTATTTTAACTTCCTATTAACCTAACAATTCCCCCCACCCCCCATACAAATTACCCCAATCGTGCACAAACCTCAGGTTTTCTCGGTCTTGCTGGAAATTACTCTCAGGGAAGCAGACCTGTCGCAAGACGGACTTCTCTAACTTTTAAACTGCAGCGCTGAAGTAAATGCGGAGATCATTTCGTATGTGCTGTCTCTCTCTCTATCCTTCAGCAACAGCCTGTCCCCCTCCTCCGCCGCCTCCTCCCCGGAATCCCAAGCTAAAAGCTCTCCAGTCGTAATCCCTGGAAATGGGAAAAGGAAATGCCCCGGGCACCCTTACCTTCCACTCCGAAAGCTGTCAGGCTATTTCTCTAAAACACTAGCACCACAGGCACACGTCCCAACAACAGTGATGGAGAGATTCCCCTTCTGACGGAAGCACCGTTTCCCATTTTTCCCGGCTCAGGTTCAAAACCAAGATTTAAAAAAGCAGCAGAAGATAAAAAACGCAGCGAGAAAACCCCCGCACGCCACACGCACACCCCACCGAGGAAAAAAAGCAGCTTTGGCTCCGGATCCACCAAATCCAACCACATGAAGGGAAAGAAAACAGAAAAAAAAAAAAAAAAACCAACAAAAACGAAAAAACAACCACCTCAAACCAGCGAGACTGCAGGGGAAAAAATGGAAGTGGCTGAGCAAGCGAAGGTTTTTTTTGTTTGGTTTTTTTGGTTGGTTTTTCTTTTTTTTTTTTTTTTTTTACTTGAAACAAAGTCTCAGCACAGCAGCCCGATGCACGGCGATGCCAAGCAGTCGACGGTCTGAGAGAAGGACTAAGGCGCTAGTGCGGATTTGTTGGTGGGTTTTGTTGTTGTTGTTGTTGTTATTACTAATAGACTTATTCCTCCTTCCTCCCTCCTCCTCCCCCCTCAGGCTCTAATGGCCGGACAGCGGCGGGGGGGTCCTTGGCTGCCGATGTCGGGGAG
>VZRN01003662.1:5229-38773 GCA_013397935.1 Dasyornis broadbenti | reverse complement strand
CACAAACCCTGTGTCATTTTTCTTGCTCAACTAAAAGGAAAGAAATTCAGAGTTAATACTGAATCTATCTTTAATGCCCTTCATTTTGCTAATGTAGGCTAAAGAATGGTGATTTTATGTACTTTGTGTGTCGTTAACATCACTAATCACAAAAGAGCAGTGTTAAAAGATGATGTGTTGAGTTTTTCCATACATTAGTGAAAATGAAGGACTGATAAACCTGTCTGGAGTTTAACTTCTGCTGTAAGAGTTTAGTGTTCAAGACGGTGGTGGTTTAACCCCAGCTGGCAGCTAAGCCCCACATAGCTACTTGCTCACTCCGACCTCAGTAATACTGGGGAAAGTATTACTCAGGAGGGTAAAAGCGAGAAAGCTCATGGGTTGAGATAATGATGGTTTCATAGATAAAGCAAAGTCTGCCCATGGAAGGAAAGCCAAACCAGGAATTTGTTCACTACTTCTCATGGGCAGGCAGGTGTTCAGCTCTCTTCAGGAATGCAGGGCTCCATTAAGGGTAATGGTTGCTTGGAAAGGTAAATGCCATCACTCCAAATGTTCCCCCTTTCTTCTACTTTCCCCAGTTTTATATACTGAGCATGACACCATATGTTATGGAATGTTGATCAATGTACCAATACAGAATCTTGTTGAAATAAGTTCTTAGCGGAAGACTTGGCTTCAAATTCCTTTTCTGAGGGTTTGAAAGCTGAAGGTTTTCCTTCTTGTAACTTTCTAAGCCAACAAAAAGGATAGAAGCATTTGATTAGGGCTAAGAACAGTTTTTGTTACTCCTTTTAGGCCTCATTCAGGGAGACCCAGGCCACGATGTCTATTCAGCATGAAACACCAAAAGAGTTTTTAAAATTAAGATCAGAATCCAAGTGACTCTTTATTCTCTTATGTCTTTGGTTCTAGTGTGGGGAAGAACAAAGGGTATGGTGGCTCTGTTACTGCCTTACTGCCACTGACAAAGTATGGCCTGCCCATCTCATTAAAATAAAGTTTCTGTGAACTTGATTTGAGGGGAGGATTCAGAACTGTGTGCACTGAGCATCAGGAAATGGTAGTTTGAAATGAATTTTGGGAGGTTTCAAGCAGGCCCTTCGTAACAGTATCCCCAGTTATCTGGGGCTTTAAGTTGCCCCTCACTAAACGTGTTGTATTTCTGAGGCACATAGCTCTTCCCAAGAAACTTACTGAACAAAAAGCTACATTGCAGCTCAGACTTCCAAATCCAATGCGAAAGAACAGGAATTGAAGTCTCAGCATAGTCCTTCCCTGCATGCTGGTTTGATCTAAATGCATACATTTATTGAAAAAATAAATTAATATCATGAGTGTTTACAGACAGTATTTTCTCAAATACCCAATATTTCCATGGAAAGGCTGTTCAAGGATTAGCGGAGTCAACCAGGAAGCTTCACCCTGGGAAGGGAAAAAGAACATGTTATATGAGACTATAGTACAACAGAGTCAAGATTGGCAAGGAAAGACAGTCTGGGGATTGATAATTCACTGTCTAGCAAAAGGAACAGCCAGCATCGTGAAAAGCTGGAAGTCATGCTCAAAACAGAAGAGGTGATTCTCATGCAACAAGTAACTGACATTTCAAACTCCTTGCCAAAGGATGTTGTAGATAATAAAAAATAAATAAAAATAAATAAGTAGAAATTTTCATGGACTTGGGGCAAACTGGGCAAGCATATGAAAGAGAAATGCCGTGATGGTGGTGGTGAGGAGGTTGTCAATAAGTGTGCAAAATCGCATCTGCTTCAGGAATTCCCCTGTGCTGAAAATAATTGGAGGGTGGGAACGCGTTAGGGGAGAATCTTGCTCCTCCTTCAGCATTTATAGCAATTTCTGAAACAGAATGTGGGGCTGGATAAAACTTTAGCTTGGTCTACTATGACTGTTTTCATCTTCACTCTTTTTGGATATTTTAATACTGATGGAGAGGTAGCTTTTCAGAGGTATAGATCCGGAAATCAGTTGAAATTTGGAATCAAGCACTGAACATTATTGTTCAGAATGTCAGGACATCTATTTCAGTTTTAAAATATTGGCTGAGTGCCCATAATTGCCTAAAGTGAGTGCTCACTTTTAAAAATTTGAGGATATAGTCCAGACTCAGATCAAGCTGAGACCCAGGGAAGAAATTCTCAACATCATTTTTCTCTATGTAAACACCATTAGTTTTGTAAATGTAATAATGAAATGTGAACACAACAAATACTTACCATTGTCTGCATTCCCCGCCATGTTTTAAAAGAGGAAAAAGTTATGTTCTATTCTAAAATTGTCCAGTGTCTAAAATTTGATTGTAATGGGCAAGGCTTATCTTAAGCTAAACAAATGTTTTAGAATTGGGAAAAAATGACATACTTTATTGTTTTGGAAGAGAGTACTTGGAAGAAGAAAAAAATATATACTCTCTTGACCAAATCTCTTCCTTGGCTGCATGGCAGGCGTCCAGAGTAAATTGTTTCATTGAAGCAGTTTGTTTAAAAGTTTATGTATGTGTCAGACACACTTTTGACATCATATTGTAAAACTTATTAAAATATCTGAAAAAGAGGAAACATCACACAGTCACAGCCAAAGGCATGAATGTCAAATGCTTCTTACTGACATGGCAAGGACTTCTCATATGACTGTCAGTAAGGGATTCATGGTCCACGGTTCTACAAGGAGGTGCCATGAAGCTCAGCTGCTTGGGGAAAGCAGATGTGAATGTATCATTCAAATTTTAAGAAATGCATCTCTTTGGATGTGTTGAAATATGTGTTTCAGGTCATTGTATTAGTCTTCTAGCATGGAATTTTAGAGAAATAGCAGAGTTTACTTAATATTCTAAAGAAATGTAAAACCTGAGTTAGAGAGTTGCATGTTGGCAGTAGCTCAGCTCATATCAATGGCCTTGTATCAGTGCAAAACACAGTGAGAATAGAATCATGCTCTTGATATGTATTCTGTGCTCAAACTGAAAAGTGAGAGGAGAGGAACACATTTATATTACCAAAGGGCAAAATATTCTGTGAAAATGTGGGGTATTACTGTTAGGAGCTGCAGGTGGCTGTCATTCTGAAGAGACACATTTTGACTACACTATAAAAAATATGAGAGAATGTAAGGAAAGGAGTTCCCAAATTGTTAGGCACAAGTAAAAGTATTTGGAGGGTGGGGTTTTATTGTTGTTTTGGCATTTTTTAAAGATTAATAAGTATGGGTGAGTGAGTGGAAGGAAATTACAGAGATGTACTAATTCGTGCAGCTATCTACCACTGAATCAAAAAAGGCCAATACATAAAGGGAATTTACCCCAAAGCAGCATAGACCATCTACACCAAATGTATCAGATCTACTGCTAAGAGCCACAGATTTTTGTCTGTCATAAATTCTGGCAATATTTTCGGTCCTTTTTTGCTAGTAGTGTCTGATTGCACGGAAATATTTTCTGCCTCGATTTTCTCTCTTTCTTCCTGTCTTTTGCCTTTCTTTCTCCCCTCTTTCTTGTATGCACACTTGAATCTATTAGTTCACCATTGTTAATCAGTGAATCCTAGACCTTTTATTGAAGTTATATAGCAAAAAAATCTTCTGGTGAATGATTTATTGTTCTGTTCTTGATGAACATTGCTGACTGTTACCACAGTAAATGTAAGTAGTGTCACTGAAGTCAGTGGATCTATGCTGAATTAATCAGTATGGATTCTGGTCCTAAGTGTCATAATTGATAAAGTCGTTCATGTGCTTGAAACAAATCCTGAATGGATGGCTCAGTATAGGTTCCTTAAAACTGGCTTAACTGTACATTTCATTAATTTTAGAGGATGTCACCTTTACACAGAGCAACTCAGCTTCAAAATATATTTATTCTTGGTAAGAGTATTTATAATGTGATTATTCATAAACCTAATTCTTGTTTATTAGTATCAGATTTTTGTCTATGCTTTATATTTTGTGTATCATATACCACGCTTTTAAGAATAAGTAGCTTACCTTGAAGAAGGGAATCCAACAAATGGAGATAGTTTCAAATAGTGCACTGTGGTCTGTGTTCAAAAGTGACACAAGGTTAAAAAAAATCAGTAGCCTGTTTCCAGTAAAATGCTTAGATATGAACATTTTTCCATTTAAAATATATGAGAGAAAGAGACTGAGAAATATTTAATGATGAAACAACTAAAACATAATATTCAAATATACTGACAAGAAGCTGTTCTAATCTCTTCTCTTCCTGTCTATTATATGTCTCCCCTGGCTTCTTCTCTCTTAGTATATTTAATACAATACTTTCATCCCATTTACACAGCCTTGTCTAATTTTTTTTCTTATATAGTTCTTGCACTCATTTTTCTTTTTCAACCATGTATTTCCATATCTTTCTTCTCTTCTATGTATTCAGTATTTCTTCTCATGCTTCTCTTACTCCTGTGCTACTGGCTTCTTGTAAACATCTATATTGTTAGAATATTTTCCTTATTCTAATTTTACAATCTATTATTGCTCTTTGAATTCGATTCCCACAGTATTGTTTCAACTATGTAGAAATATAGATAAAAGTTTAAGGATATTGTTTATTTAAACAAAAACTTTCTTAAGTTACCGAGAACATCTGACAGTTAAGAACAAGGCTCCATCCTTGACTGTTCCTACGAGATGGAAGTATTTCTCAGTCCCTTTATCCCCACCATTCCTCAGAAAACTGGCCCATCAATGGGATATGCATTGGAATGCATCTACCCAGTTTTGGACAGATAGCTAAAATGCAGACAGATAGATGATATCTTAAATGTAGATGTCTATATCTGCTTATTCTCCTAGTATAGTGGTCAACAAATAGAAACAGGTGATTCTGTAATGTTTTTCATTGAATCTTGCTGTAGATCTTAGAAGTAAGTTAGATGATTCACATACTGATAGTCGCTCTTTTCCCTGTTCTGATGTAAATATCTGAGGTTACGTGAGATAAACTTTATTTCTGCTATCTCTTATAGTGGAGATATAGTAGAACTCTTATAGTAGAGTTAATTCTCTGTTTGACTTCCCAGTTTCTTTGAGTTTCCCCTTCCCTAAATCTATTTTTCTGTCTAATTTGAATGGAAGTCAGACCTTTTATAAAATTTTTCTGCTTGCGGCTTGCCGTTTGTAATAAAACATACTTAAGTTGTGCCTTTGAACTCATCAAGAAAAGTGTTTGGTGCAAGATCCAGTCCTTCCAGTCTGGGACAGAGGACGTATCCTCCCAAGTCCTAGTAAGCAAGCATAAGAATGTCCACATCTATCTCCATTTCTTTTCCTTTCAGCAGCGTAGTTTTTCTGACCCTGTTTCCATCTTCACTTTCCACCCAGTCTTTCTTGGTGTTTCCAGTGGCCCTACACCAGGTTGGACTAGGGCATCATTGCAGCAGTGGGGTCACACTCTCATGCTGTCTGTGTGTCTGAGGGCAGGCTGAGTATTCTGACTCCTCCTGCCCTCGGGAAGCAGAATGGATGCAGGCAGGTAGTTGCATGCCAGCTTCATGCCTGGCAGAAACCCAGGGGAGTGCTGAGGCTCAAGCAGCATATCTGTGTCGCTCCAGTGCTTGCAGCCCTCCTCTTCCAGCATGGCAGTGGTACATGGCTGAAAACCACCACCCAGTTCCTGTCCATAGCTGCTGTCAGCCCCAGGTTTGGAACAGTATATGGAAGTCCAGTCTGTGCTCTGGGATTCTCCACGCCTGGAAACAATCTGCCACTGCAGCCCTGCTTGTAAATTACCAAAAATCAAAAGCATGGATAACTGACCTTTGATCACACACTTGGAAGGAGGAGTTCTAATGATTTAAGGTGAGTCTTTACAAACATTCCTGAATTCAGGAGGTATGTGGCACACCTTAAGTCAGGAATCCATGTACCAGTTCATATGAATGGGTCTGATACCTACCCTATCAAGTGTTGCTGTAGAAGGACTTGCAGGAGTCAATGTCTTTCTTTTTCACTGCTGGTCTGTTAAAAACATTGATGATATTATGTGTCCTCCTTCTCTCTGCTTGTCTTCATTAATGCAGTGCTCTTCTACCTTTGTCTCCTTTCTTGAGTTATTGTCTTTCCGCATTTCTTGACAAGTTTCTTTAAAGCTATGAACCCTTTGGGGCCAGGGACATGTCTTGTTAAAATTTAAGAAGTGGTGTAGAAGCAATTGTTACCATGCTAGAATAAAATTTAAAAATAGACATGAGATATAATAAAACTCTCCACTCCTATATGTGGCCACAGTTGGAAATGTCCACTTGAGAGCAGAACAAGGGGCACAGTCTGTAAAGGTCTGGCTTGCTAACTACATATTTAATAATTAGTAATGATCTTCACACTTTAAATGTAACTGATAGAACTTCACCATAAATTCATTTTTGGGTTATTTAGAAGGTTTGGTTTGTGAAACAGTAATGAGTACTTGTCTAAACTGCTTATTGATTAATTAACTCTTTATGATTCTGAATATGCACATTTTCATCAATCTGATCTTTATTATGCAAAACTCCACTGAGCAATTAACTTTAATATAGTAGCTGCTACTGAGGACTTAGAAGTAAGAATGTAGGTGGCATGTCTTGTGAGGTACCAACTGGCATTAATTATGAAGTTGAACTTTTGCACTGAAGTCCTACTACCTTTGTGGTTTTAATATAGAAATCATGTCTCTTAAGAAAACTTACTTTTTAAAATGTTCATATGCATTTTTCTTCCTGTGGCATTTTTAGACACAGGATATTAATTAGAAAACTAAAATTGTAATTGGTGCAGAAAAGAGGAATAGAGGCAAGTTTAGTAGATAAGAAATCTCAACTGTTTCTATAGGCTTAAAATGAAAATAATTGTAAAGCTCAGTTATTGATCACATGCATTTATTAATAATAAAATTGCTAGTTCTTCTGCTATTAGGGGAACCTTCCACCAGACCATGTTACTCAGAGGCACATTCAGCCTGACCTTGAATTCTTCTAGGGATGGGGAGTCCACAACTTCTCTAGTAAACCTGTTCTGCTGCCTCACCACCCTCTCGGTAAAGAAATTCTTCCTAACATCTAATCCAAACCTGCCCTCTTTCAGTTTAGAACCATTGCCCCTTGTCATGTCACTATCTGCCCATATGAAAGTCACTCTCCTTCCTTTTTAAGCCCCCTCAAGCTACTGGAAAGCTGTAATAAGGTCTCCCCAAAGCCTTTTCTTCTCCTTGCTGAACAACCCAAATTCTCTCAGCCTTTCCTTATAGGAAAGGTGTTCCAGCCCTGTCATGACATTAGTGGCTCTCCTCTGGAGTCTCTCCAGCAGGTCTGCATCTTGCTTTTTCATTTTAAGGAAAGCATTTCCCCCATTTTTATCTTAACTTATTGTTTTGTAAGTTAAAACACTTGCTCACTTGCTTTTTATTCTAGCTGGTTGGTAATAAGGTAAACATAAATGTAAAATCTGAGTTTGGAATAAAGAGATGGCTGTGAAACATACACAGTTTTTATGTTTCCTGACAAATCAGATGAAGAAATAAGTGAAGAGGGAAATGGGCATGATTGCCTGAAAGGATAAGGGAAATTAAGTAGTTCAAGAATATTTCACCTAAGTAGGTGTGTCAGAATTATTTTTCTCCCAATAACATTTTGCCATTGAGAAAAGAACATTGCACATTCAGCCCATGACACAAAATTCTAAGTATTGTCCTTCACTGTTTGACTTGACAGCTGCTGCTTGACTAAGCTATAGCAATGGACAAACAAATTGTTGACCATTGGATTAATGGAGTTCCTGTAGTGAAAGACATACAAGGCAAAACAGCACAGGTGTCTTTAGTCAGAAATAAAAGTAAAGGAAATTGTTCTAGTGTATTTTATAGTAACCATTTACAATGCACCAATGAACACACAAACATTTTATAAGAATTGAGTATACTTATGTACAATTAAATTATCTGGAAAGCACTGGATTAGCAGTCTTGGCAACTACTAAATATTTACCCTACTCTGATCACAGCAATGTTTGACTTCTTAAGCATTCCCTGCAGCTGCAGATGCCCTGTCTTATTACAGTGTTCCTCCCTTTAGCATTTTCAAATGCAGTGTCAAAGATACGTGTGTGTAGGGCCTATGTACAGGAAAAAGAGGACCTTTTAGAAAACTCTGTAGCAGCAGGATTTTGACTACAGCCAGTGTACTGTAGGATCCCCCCCTCTTTCCCTTCCCACTCAACAAATCAACCAGGCCATCCTCCAGGACAATAGCCAGGTTCTTGTTCCAGACTTTTCCACCCTTAATGTTTCCGTTGTTTATGTTTCTGGAGCTTGGAGGGGAAAATGAAATATTCTTGGCTTTGTCTCAGCTTTGTGTGCTTTCCTTGTAAGATTACTCTAAGAAATGGGAATTGACAAGAATTGTCTTTGGACTGAAGAGTATCACAGTTAGTCTGCAACTCCCTGTATTGATTAGTCAGTAGGTAACTGAGATGGATGTGGATTGCATTCTGCCTTGGGTATACATCTCAGATGTGCATTTTTACAGATTTGTCTTGGACCAATGTCAAAGCAAACTCCCAAGAGGCCCAGCCCTTTAATGGGTAAGGAACCAAGCTACAGGGACACACTGTAAGGTTAAAACTAAAATGCAGGAAAAGAACTTGAAGCACAAGGGAAGGACTTGTATTGTTTGCTTGTGGTTTTTTCTTTAAAGAAAGTAGGCAGCCCTGTGAAGTTTTCTTTTTGTGTAAAAACGTGAATGGGCAAATCTTGTCTTGATTTGCAGCATTACCTTGAGGAGCAGATTAGTTATGACATCCTTTGATTGATTCTCTGTAAGCTTAGGGCCGTATACTAGTTCTACAAATCAATTTGAGGGATTTATGGCAAGAAACCTGTCTCTTGATTATGTTGACTTTCTTCTAATCTTCATCTTCCTTGCTGACTTAGCAGTCAGTGCTTAATCCAGAATTGAAGCTGGATGAGTAGGTAGAGTCCCCTACATGATGCATTGAGCAGCTGCTCTGAAGAACCACAGGGCACTGAGAAGCTGGACACTACGTCCCAGTAGCTCTTTGTCAGTTCTTTGGCCATGAGCTGCATGCATGAAAACAGTGACGGTATTTCACTGTACAATATTTCAAATCCCTTGGAAAAAAATAAAATGTACACTGTACTGTCTCCTAAACTGACACCATGAAGGACTGCCTTCATTTAAATCTTTTACTTCCTACATATCATATGTGCACACACACTTCATTCACATCACCAGTCCAGAAAAGGACTTTCTGCCTTGTCATTCTTTCCTCAGCATGGTCTGTGATGTGTCTCTGAGTGTCTGTAGATTGAGCAGCTTTCTAGTCTTGATTGAAAAGAGACAGTGATGAAGGTAACCACAGGACATTTTGGCATGTCTTAGTTATGAAAGGTGGGAGAGTGGAGGCTGAGTTACTGTGTCCAAGAATTCAGGTGAGCTAAATCTACAGTCTGTAGATAGAGCATATCCTCAGTTTCAGACACCACCACCAGCAGGCCTTTGGAAGACAGTGGGAACGGAGAGGCAAAATTTACCAGACCAGGTTTCTTCCTCTGTTTCCAAATTGCTTCGAAGATGCTGGTACAAAATTAAATAGTGTCTCCCGTGCAGCAACACAGGGTAGATTTGTCAGATGTATTCCAGAGCAGGTTTTTGCAGGCATGCTGTGAGAGCTTATGGGAGAGATACAATGTCTGAAGACTTCTTGTTTTTTATGCTCTGGATATGCCTGGGATATGCTGGTACGGTCATGGAGGCCTGAATAGAGCACATCTTATGGGGTTGATTTTTGGAAGTGGTTAAAGCATACTCTCAACATAGTCACAGACAACCCAGGTAATTTACTGTCCTGTATAAAACCCTCTCATCAGGGATAGGGATAAAACACAATGGACTACGTTGCTTGAGCAATGAATGTGTGCACACTCCTTCTCTGAGAGAGCTGCCATTCTGTTTGAATGAAGAGTTCCTTTTCCTTGTTTTTTTCAGTATTTGGCACATCTCTACCACCACCAATGTGTCGCTTTGTTCTCTGGTTTATTTTTTTGTGTTAGGATCATCTCTTTCATAGGAATGAGGGATGGGGAGTGAAAGCAATTCACTGAAGTTCAATTTCATGAGGGACAAAATGTCCAGACACCTGTGAAGGAAGCAAACTTGCAATATTTTATCCCCACCCTCCCCCCCAATTTTATTGTAACTGTTTATTTTTAAACAATTTTTCCTTTTTTTTATTTTAACTCTTGTGAAATGTATTTATGATACTACATTGAACAATCATACCTTTTCCAACTACAGATTTGAAGTGTTTCAAAAGATGTCCCAGTAACTACATTCCATAGGCACAAAGATGTTAAATTACTTTGCCAAGTTAACTAAGGAGAGAACAATAATAAAAATGAGAAAAGAGAACCTTTTCTTACTCTATTCTTCAATGACAACCTGTGGTTCTTTTAGTGCAGAATCATGACACGAGATGCAGAAAAGCTGGGATTTGTTTGGAGCCGACATCAAAGAGAATTAAAATTATCTGTAATAGATACTCTGACCTCTTACACATTTATACATGTTAAATAAAGTTATTAATTTGGTACATAAACAGAAATTTAAGTGCCTTTAGGATGCAAACATTGTGGATAATATTAACATTATCAGAGTGGTTTTCTGTTTTCTTTCTGGACCCATACTCTTGACATTTGATTGTAATACTTTGTTTTGTTTTGTTTTGTTTTGTTTTGTTTTGTTTTGTTTTGTTTTGTTTTGTTTTGTTTTGTTTTGTTGTTGGCTGCCTTTCATAAGGAACTGTTATAAGATAACAGGACAGCTAGTCCTTGTCTTCTGTACTAGGTGATTGCAATTTGATCTGAAACAAATGAAAACAGTGAATGAGATGAAAAATAAAATGCACTATGAAAATCCATGAATATGGGAAAGTTACAGCATACAGTTAGAACAAACAAGACATCAAAGCCTTTGCTGCCTTCTACATGAAGAATAAGTTTTAGTTTAAGTACATAAATACTCAGCCTTTTTACAGAGCTCTCACTCATGTCTTTTTGCTAATTTGTCTATTTTTACTACTTTAAAATATTTTGCAAGCCATTTTCAAGGTAAAAATTGGTATAACTAAATTTACCTTTGGAAAGATTAAATGTAAGTGGTTTAAAATGGGTACTTTTAAGGGAACACCATCTGGTATGTTGTTATTAAAAAAGCCCATGAAAATATTGGATGACAAAATTAATACACAGCTAAATTAACATAAAAACCTAAATTAACAAACCAGTTCAAAATGCTGATTATGATTAATTTTGTATATAAGTTTGCATAATTTTGGATCTCTGTTATGACCCCTGGTGAGATGTAGAAGGGATTTTTGTAGGACACACAATATAGCAATATTTGAGGGGATTAGTAGTACTTGAGGGGATAAAAACCAGTAGAAGTCACTCAGCATTTTTTCTATCAGGTTACCCTATTAATAAACATCTATAATAATGAAAGAATTGCAAAATTGGATTTTTGAGGAGGTTAAGTGGGATTTTTATAAGCTCACTTTTTATGAGTGACTTAGAAGTACACTGAAAGTTATGACAGATATGAAGTTATTATGCATTAATGTTTCATCTAAAATACTGATCAAAATTTCTTAGACATTGCATTTTTGTTGACATTTCATATTATTTTTGCACTATTTGATCAGGTTGCCTTGGTCACTGAAATCCCATTGCTCTATATCTGTGGTGAATTATGAACAGTCCCTGTAGTATAAGACTGATTAACTTAATAGGAAGCTATGTGCAAAATAAGCAAAAATAAATAAATAACTAAACAAAGTGCACAATCCATTCCTGTCAGCATTCCCAAGACATTAAGTGAAGGACAGCATTGCAATTTCTTAGTGTCAGCGGTTCTGGTTTTGACAAGGTGCAAACTTTGGTTTGACAGAGATAGTCTTCAAAGCGATACAGCAGTTAGCAAATACCCTTACATGTTTTGATTTCTAGGAAATTGAAGGTCAGTTGTTACAAACTGCTTAGGGAGACAAGCTGACAGGAAGATAAAGGGAGAACGCTCCGGGAGCCGAAAGATGGAGGCCTTCATCCATTCTGAGAGCAGCACATTCCGGCAGAGAGGCTAAAGGTGTGTGCAATGAGACAGGGAGCTACTAAGGCAACTTCTAAAATTCTTTCTTCTTGCATGCCAGCCTAACCCACTGTTGTAGCGCAGACACTGTTCAATGGTTCAGCATTTGGGAATGTCCTGCAAGAGTATTGGTGTGATGTTGTATAGGTAAAATCCTGATAAAGGGCTGATAATAGTTTCAGGACAACTTTTAATAAAACCGGTAAATATTTGATGTGTTCAGAAAACATGACAGTGAAACCTAGATAATAAATGTTAGCATTATAGAGAGTGGGAATCACCCTGGAGGACTCCAGGCAAAATTGGGTGTCTAATGTCACCTGCCCACATTCCTTTTTTCACCTGGTCTCCCTTACAGACAAGTCCTAGCACAGGATGTCTCCTTTCCTTGGGCTCCTTTTTTTTTTTTGTCCATTCACCATAGGGGCAGCCTAGTGAACTAGTTTGGATCAACGTTTTAGATGCTCAAAGGAGGTGAGATAAACCTAGCCTAATTCACTTCTCTTTCCAGTCTCCTCCCCTCTCCACTCTGTTTTTCTGTCTATCCATATATGATTTTGATGTGGACTTAAAACATAGACTTCAACCCACATGTATAGGTGTGTATTTACGAACACATATACAAGCCTGTGCATTTTTTAAGGACGTGATTTGGTCTCTTAAAAAACAACTCATCAGCATGTATGAGAACTTGAAAAGTAAGGCATCATCTCTGTCCTTTTCCAAAAAATTTAAGAATTCTGTCAGCAAATGTTTTAACGCCTCCCTAAGCAGCAGCCTTCTCTCTATTGGATCAATGGTTAACTGCTACTCAACTGCTATTGATAAAAATCTGTAGCCTATCCCCAAAGTGTTGCAAGTGTTGAGGTCAACACACAAAGAGTTTGCTGGATCTCTAATTAGCTGGGACTGTTTTAAGCACTGTCTCTTCCCTGCAACCCAGCTCACAGGTAAAAGTATATAGCTCTAAATTAAATATACAGGTAAAATACATGAGCAAGAAAATATTTACAGCTCACAGGTAAAAATAAAACTCTTTCCCTTGCTCTTATTTTAATTGTCTTAGAGTGGAGACTGGGCTAGGGTTGCCTACCCAGTTCTGAGAAAGTGAGCACTTTTTTGGGGGTATCCTGATGGCTGCATTGTCGCTATGATTGCACAAAGGTTTAAGAGCAGAAATGTGGCCTCCTAATTGCTGCCCAGATGACATTATTTACACAATTAAGGTGAACAGCAGGTTATCTAAGACTGCATAGTCCGTCCTCTGTAATTCAGCCTCATAAATCAAAGAAGGAATGGTGTTATGGTATATTTACTTTCTCTGTTAAAAAAAAAAAAAAAGAAAAAAAAAAAGAAGCAAAAAAAAGTGCTCTGATCCATAATTTGTTTGGGGTAATTTTATAGTAATTTTGGCCTGGTTTAGCCAAATTATGATTTATCTTCTGGGCTTGAAGTTAAAAAAAAAAAAGGCAGATATGACTCCAAACTCAGCTGGAATTGACTACCAGTGCAGTCAAAGGGAGCTGAGACCTAAGACATCTGCTTTGAATCCTGTCTAAGAGGGAGACATGAGGCTTATAAGTGCTGAAGTCTTTGGTAGCTGGAGGGGATGAATTTCCTACTCTTAGAGAAATTATATGCTCCTGTAAGAGGTAGAGCTTCTGGGTCCAGGCACCTGTTGAGTTCTAAACTCCACACAAGCTTAAGGAAGCCATGTGTTTTTCGGTTCCATAGGTTTAATTATTCTTTCATTCTGGTGGCAGCAGGATGAAAATTCCTGAACTCAGTATTGTTCTAGGTGAAGAGACAAATAGTATGATGAAACACCTGTAAAATTAATATAAGGATAAACATTTTTATATTTCAGGATTCAGTGATTTGACCCGAAGTTCGCAAAATTTCCTCCTTTTTGAAATGTGCAATTTCTGGAAAAATCTAGTTCAGTTAACCCTTCCCACCCTGTCACCTCCCCATCCCTATTTCTACAGTGCCTGGGATTCCTCTCTGTGTCTGTTTTGTTAGAGCTCTGATTTTAGCTGGGGCTCTGACAATCCTTCCTCTCAGCAGCTCATCTCTAAGGAGATTACTCCTCGTCTCCTCCAGTTTCTTGGGCATGGTCTCAGAGCTTGATGTGCTCATCTGATGCTGCTCAGTGTTCACTGCCGAGAGCCAGTCAATAGTTTGACTTTTAAACAGAAGTGAAAAAGTTGAAACAAACAATGTACTTGTACTTTCAGTAGGCTGGAGGGTCCGTAGAGAGACTGGTCTCATATTTAAGTTACCAAGAACAACAATAGTAAGTCCTTGAGGTCATTTCAGTCTCTTATGCTTTTAAAATAGGATACAGTGGATACAATTCAGTGTATTACACCTTAACTTTTAACAGAAGCCCTTGAAAACATTTTCTTAATGTAAACCTGATACATGGACTGTTGACTTTGGCAAAATAAGCAAGTGGATTTGGTATATTTACAAAATTGTGGCCGGTGTCTCATTTATTGCATGACATACTTTTAACCTGCTAAGACCTACTGGGTGCCCAAGGGAGGTGATGTATTCACTGATAAGTTGAAAAGAGCTATATTTTTTCAACAAATTAGTGATTCAGATAATTATTTAAGGTGTACTTACTTGCAGCATCTAAGGGCTGATCTTACATACTTTTTTTTTGTTGTTTTGGTTCTAAACATCACCTTGCCTTGCCCCTTTTTGTTAAAATCAGTGTGTACAAATCCTCACAATTAAAGTCTATTTAAAAAAATGTTCTCAATATTTTTTTTTAAAAGATGTGTACTTCTGAATTATGTTGTTCTCTATCAGCATATGACTATAATTAGTATTACATCAGTGATAAACAATGCCAAGTGTGGACTACAGGGAGGAAAGAGGTCCATCACTGCATTTTTTACCAGGCATTTTAACACATAAAGCTTTTGCCTTTATATTTCATCTGAGATTTTGAATTGTTACAATTAGGAGATGCATAATAATTCAGCAGTACCATTTACCTGTTCTGCCTATTAGTCCTTTTCATATACACACAACTCATGCTATTTTACTATGTTTTGGAAAATAAAGAGAATATTATTAAATTTTAGTGAATAACTTAAACTAAATTCTGTTAGAATTATTTCTTGTTCTGAGATTTTGAAACATTAGTGTGGCAAGTATCCATATTTTATCTGTTACAGATGAACAAATTACATTCATGGTTCAGTGTGATCCATCCATCGGTTCATGGATCCTGAAATCCTTCAGGCAGTGTGACAAATCCACATAATTTCCCTGAATGCTAGGTTGTGCATGTTTTGTATCTGATTAAGTTGAAAGATGTGTTAAAGAAATATATAAAAATCCTCCTGTGTAAAAATCCTCAGACAGCTCCCAATGGCTACATAGCTCAGAAGTCTCTGGAGCATTTTGTTATTCAAAGCAAAATTGGCAGTAATTTACACTCAATAAATTGGTTCCAGATCTGCCTGTTTCAGATGATATCACAAGGACACGATTTTATGTGAAATTCCCTTACCTTTTGTCAAAGTGTGTTCGTTTTTTAGAGATTTGCCATGGCAAATGCAGATGACAGACTCCCTTGTCTTCCAGAGCATAAAAGAATATGGTAGATCAACAGTTCATATACAAGCTATGTTCTGATCAAATCAAATCATCCTTTTTTTCCCCAAGTTTTTTGAAAAAGAAGGTTCTGGATTTAAGGAAAAATCATGACACATATAATTCATAGTGCATTAACAAAGCTTCCTTTTGCTACAACCACACAGTCTTAGCAGATAGGTACAATAATTTTTGATTTGTGACCAAAGAAAAGTAAAATCAAGTCCTGTAGCAGTCAGGCCTTGACTCTGAAGAGCTAATCTTTTGTATAGCTTTAAGTCCATTGCTGTTTAACAGCTTTACCAAATAATAGTTCGTTACAAAATTGATTAATTTGGTTCAGCATTTTTTTGAGCCAGCTGTGAAGAAAGACAGCTTATCTTTCTGCAAATTGCAACTTCATAGAAAAAAGTGGCTTAAGAAATAACAACAAAATTATAAATAAATATGAAAGTGTGAAATTAAGAAAATGAAAATTTAGACTGAAAGAAGACAAATAGTTTTCTCATGGTAACATCACTCAGACTTGAAACTTTAAAACAAAAAAAAATTAAATATTGAAACAAAAAAGAAAAAAATTACAGTCCAGCACTGGGAAGAGGATAGTTTAAATAATATAATCGTTCTTTTATATTTTGAACTGACCAGCTCTGTGATTATGAATGGCTGTAATTTTAGCAAAAAGAAAGGAAAATGTACTTTGTTCAGATGATAGTGGTACTTTGTTGGTTGCCTATGTATGTCTGAGAGAAAAATGCTGTTGTGAAGTTGCTCATATTTCTATACATTCTATTATTTGAAGGAAAAATTACTTTCAGTGGAAATGCATTAAAGAGGTCCATAGATACCCATTGCTTGACTGCAGTTAAAGTTGCAGTTGCAGGATGAGGTCAACAACATCTTGTACCTCTGGTACAATCTTACTCTGCCACCTGAAATCAATGAAGTATTGGAAGCAGCAAACATCTCTCCTGCCCTTATCTCTTTTGGAAAAAGAAAGCATCAGATGGCTGATAGAGGTAGTGTTTTTATTATTTCTGTTGGCTTTGTGCCACTTGAGGAAATTCTGTTTTTTCTACTGCAGTGTAAGTTTAACCGACTAGTACCTCCACCTTTGACCTTTATTACTCACCTTTTTATTTATTTATTTAATTTGATGAAAGCTTGAGAGTATGCAAGATTCAACTATATCTATGGATCTCAATATTTATGTACTATATTTCCTTAATCTAGGGAAATATAAATGAAATTTGCACCTTTTTCCTAGTTACTGGCAAAGATATGTTTGTAGAAGCTTTTTTTCTTTTCTATCACAATATGTTGATAAGACTGCTAAAGTATAATATTCTTGCCCCTTTTTTCACTTGAAAAATATTTATTTGCATGTATTTATCTTTTTGTTCCTATCACAGTGCTTCAGCTAGACTTTTAATTGTTGACAGGCTGCTTTATGATGCTCTTCAGAAGTACATCAATTCTATTAGACAGGTCACTGTGTAAGAACCCTTCATCTGAAACAAAACTGATCCTACTGCTTCTTTGTATGTTTACATAGGCTATCCATAGCTGTCTGAAGATACCAGCAGAGAAACAGTCCAAATGTAAGACATTCTACATTCTGTATTCATGTAAAAATATAAGAATAAGGCCTATTTACATGGTACCAATTTAATTTTCATTCAAGATGTTTTCTGAAAATTATAAATTAGGATTTCCTGGTCAGAAAGGCATTTTTATGCACATGTTTATTGATTTTCTTGCTTTAAACAAATAAATAAATACATAACACACAAACCCAAGTTCTAAACCAAAACATTAAAATAGCAGTGAAGCTTTTGTTCCCTGAAAGAAATCATATAAGATTTGTGCCCTAATTGTTCTGAAGTGCCAAACATTTTACATAGACTTTTAAGGAAGTAAAACCAAATACTAGAACTTCAGAACAGTGAAAAAGAAACTGTTTAAAAATAGCATGGTCAGTTGATGAAACTTCTGGTGCATCATGTCAGATTATTCTGTCATACAACTAATTTATACAAATTCTTCTGGACACAGTAAAAAGAACTGTTTTCTGCTTTTACGTATTGAAATTTTTCTTTCCACAAGGAAAAAGTCCAGGCTTTCTTTAAACAATATAGTGGGTTGGCAAGGCTGTGGTAGTGGGGTGGCTCCTGTGAGAAGCTGCTAAAGGTTTCTCCATGTCAAACAGAGCCAGTGTCAGCCAGATCCAATACAAACCCGCCACTGTCCAAGGTCAAGCCCATCAGCAAAGGTGGTCGCACTTCTGGGGTAATGCATTTAAGACAGGGAAAATTGTATGGGAGTAATTGCAGCTGGAGAGAAGAGTGAGAATATGTGAGAGGAACAGCTCTGCAGACACCAAGGTCAGCAAAGAAGGAGGGGAAGGAGGTGCTCCAGGCCCTGGAGCTGGGACTCCTCTGCAGTCCATGGTGCAGTCCATGGTGAGGCAACTGTGCCCCTGCAGCCCATGGAGGCCCAGGGGGGAGTGAGATCCACCTGTGGCCTGTGGAGAGAGGAGCCCATGCTGGAGCAAGTTTGTTGGCAGGACTTGTTCACCGTGAGGTGGACCCACGCTGGAGCAGGCTGTGCCTGAACGAGCATTCACTTGGACTGGAGCAGTTTGTGAATAACTGCGGCCGACAGAAAGGACTCACATTGAATTTCATGGAATGCCTCCCATAGGAGAAGCCCTCCTGGAGCAGGAGAAGAATGTGAGGAGTTGTCCCCCAGAGGAGAAAGGAGAGGCAGAGACATGTGTGAACTGATCCCAACTCCCATTCCCCAAGGTCTCAGGAGTGAAGCTGAGCTTGGGAAGAAGGGAAAGGTGGGGAGAAGGTGTTATAAGATTTGAGTTTAGTTCTCATTATCCTACTCTGACGTGACTGGTAATAAATTAATTTCCCCACGTCACATCTGTTTTGCCCATGACAGTAGCTGCTGAGTGATCTCTTCCTATCCTTATCTCGACATGTGAGGCTTTTTAAATTTTTTTCTCTCTTGTGCAGTTGAGGGAGTAGAATGCTAAGAGTGGCTTGAGTGGACGCATGGCATCCAGCCAGGGTCTACCCACAGCAGACACTTATTTATGGGATCTTGTGGTATGGCCTTGCAGTCAGCAGCAAAGTAGCAGTTTAATTAAGCATCACTGCGTTTCCATTAGTACCCTGTGATTACACCTTAGCTCTTGGCATCTTGAGATCTTTTAGGAAATAATGTTGACTTCTTGTGACAATGTAACAAAATTTGTCATGAGGCAAAGTAGGCAGGGATCATGATTTTATTTTAAATTCATTCTCATACACATGTTCTCATAACCAGTAAAGCATGTTTGCCCAAAGAGTCTCTCCAACATTCAAGGATTAACAGGCATGTTCTGAGGTGGCCTGGCCAGGATTCGTTGTGATGCCATGGAGGGCAATGAGCATATTGAGTCATTATCATGGCTTTCAGCTTTTTCCTATATTGGCAGCCATGATAGTTTTTGATGTCTTTTTTATATCCCTTAGGAGCTGATCTCAATTAGATTTTTTATTCTCTCTGAGCTGTCTCAACCTTTATGCATCATTTTGATTGATTAACTTTCCTTTGTCTCTGTACCTTTGTGTCCTGAGGTGCCCATCCTGTTCAGGGTCTGGGCTGTCCTTAATTGTCTTCTCCTTAGTACACTGCATGTACTAGCACAGAGATCTTGATTTTCTTATCTAGGTGCCATAAACACTGGGGTTTCAACATCCCTCTTCTGCTGTTTCCATATCTAGACACACCCCTCGATTCTCCAGTATCATTTCTGTTGCAATTGTCACTGGGGGTGGGACATGACAACATGAGGGCCTGAGATTCAACGAGGCCAAGTGACAGGTCCTGAACTTCAGCTACAACAATCCCATGCAGCACTACAGGTTGGGACAAGAGTGCCTGGAAAGCTGCCCAGTGGAAAAGGACCTGCCTGAGTGTGCCCAGGTGGCCAAGAAAGCCAGTGGCATCCTGCCCTGTATCAGCTGAGGTTTTAAAACTGTACTAAAGGCAATAGAGTCTACCATTGTCTGAAGCCAAAGTCTTGATCCTTTCATTAGAAGGACCAGCAGAAGAAGGAGGTGACCATTTAGGCAGTTTTACTGCATTATTGCACAAAACAGGAAAACTATAAATAGAAGAATATCTAGGATGATAGCTGATTTTTTAAAGGAAACAGAATTTGCAGGATCGTTGTTTCCCTGAAAAGAATTTTGGTGATTGGCAGTCTAGAATAAATGGACACAAAAAGGACCCTCTACTCTGACCCATTGATTTTTTAATATTTTTACATGTCATGGAAATCAGGAGATTTATGAAAAAGACCTCACATTTGTTAACCTTTTGTTAAAGATACCCATTTTTCATAGCATCCAGGAGACTTTACTAAGTTGATGAAAAATATGTGATGTGTTCTAAAAAGAGCTGAGATACAAAAATAATTTCTGAAGTGAGTTGAAGTAGTCAGATCTATGTGTAATATGGTCTCTTGTGACATACGCCTTTGACCAAATAGTATTAATAATGGTGTGCATGATAATATAGCATTAATAGTAATAACTGAAAAATCACCTCTTCGTTGGAAGATGAAAACAAACAAAAAGCTTAAATAATAATACTCTGCACAGTGCTGTGTAATTTTTCTTTAATCAAGTCTTTATTGAGTTTAAGATGTGAGTATAGTCATACCAGTTCCATCCCCCACACCTTAAATCCACAATGAAAGAGAGCACAATACAATTTAACAATCCTTTAATACTATTTTCAACAAGCTGTAAATACAATTGTAGAGCTATTCCGTTTTTCCAATGACCTGGTAGGAGCTGCAGTTTGTATAACCCATTTTATGATGGTATTATGTCAACATTGTCCTCTTTTATCATTAATCTGCATAGTTATAATTAGAAGTTTGTCTTGATTAAGAAAAAACATAATGTTAAACATTTACTCAAATAAGAAACAAGCCTTTGAAGTTTCCTTCTAAAAAAAATTCTTAATAATTCTTAATTATTATAAGAGGTAGATAAATGGCATAAAAATTTATTTTAAAAGCATTTTATAGAGCCAGTAGAGTTGTACATAGATGTTCATATCTATTCTTTCATAATTCTGTCAACTTATTTTAGTGTGTATAGTGGTACATCATGGAGAGATGAATTAGCAATTGCTAGGAAACACTTGGCATGTTTTCGGTACCTATTAAAATCTACCTGTAAACATTAATAAGGGTTGTAAATGAAAAAAAATTAACTGTGGTAACTTTTAGCATATCTCAGTCAGTGGCACATTTTTCATATTTGTTTGTTTAATTGGCAACTGACTGAAATTTCTGTTACTGCAAAATCTACTGGAGTTGTTGGGCTACTATGGGCTAATCTGAGATAGAAAAAAGTCTTATATGATATAGTACAGAAAGGATTAGTAGTGTAATCCTACAAATAATTTTATATTTTTCAATCGCAACATAAATTTAATGTAATGAATTTTTTTAATATCAAATTCATTGCCTTTAAAAGTGAGTACAATTTTATGCAATTTTGGAGGGGTTCTCCTTTCTTATTATTTAATTAACTGAGACTTGAAATGTAGATGTACATTTTCAAGGATCTCGGCATTGCAAGATCATAGAATCAGAATGGTTGGGGTTGGGAAGGACCTTAAAGATCATCTCGATCCAACCCACCTGTGACAGGAAAGGACACCTTCCACCAGACTAGATTAGTACGTATTACTTAATTCTTGCAATAAAAAATGTCTAATGGAAAATTTATGTGTTTCCTATCTGCAAGACAAATCTAAAATGACAGCATGCATAAAATTGGAAGACAAACTGTCTCAGTGCTTACTATTTTTTTCCTGCATTTTTTGTTTTCTGATTATCTTTATCTTTGATGATGATGAAAAGAACTTCAGTCTTTGAATTTTTACAAAACAAAGGCTGAGCAAAGTATTATGTCTCCTTCAAAAACTAATTTCACCTTTGGTCTTCTGTGTGATTTGTAGTTGAAGACAATTCAGGAGATGATCCAAATTATCTTTGCATCTTCTCACAGTCTTGTTGCAGATAAGGAGCACAATTCTTCAAATGTTTTGTTTCCCAGGCTCTCCAACTCCTTAAAAAATGTTTTTCAAAAATATTTCTTCCTCTTTTAAGATAATGTATCTTTATTTTTTTTTTTCCTGGAATTTATACCTTGAATGTCAAATCCTGAAGTGTAAATTTCTCATTGACTTCTGTGCTGAAAAATCATTCTGTATATTTTCTCTGCATTCTCTCTTTCTAAATATTTTTAAATAAGCTGTTAAACTTCTCAGCATTATTATTATGATTTCTAATTCTTTCCACCCAGATGCAGTTGGAATTATTGTAACAGGGTTGAAAATGTTATGGAGTTGTTGTCATGAATAAGTTCATTGCCATGACTAATAACATTTGTGGAAAAGAAACGCAAGACCTACTTAGATTACGTACATACACAAAACAGTAAAATATGGAGAAAGTTGGAGAAAGTAAGTGTTAAATTGTAATGGTAAGGATAAGCAGCATCAGACTTGCCCTGGAGTTGTTGGAAAATATGTTGGAAAAGATGCCTTGCTGTTTCTCATTTACCAAATTGGTTTCTAAAATGTGCATAAATTAAAATATTTCACAGAGCTCTCTTTTTATTACTCTTCATTATCCTATAAGAATGGAAATGAATTATAGTTAACAATTTAAAAATACTGTGCCATTTAGAATGAATTCTTGTATCTACATGAAAAAAGAAAGATACTTGTATACTATACTTCCTTTTTGGCAATCTTTCCTATATAGAATATGTATAGGCAAAATATTTGTAGTTCTAAGCCCTCTGCTAACTAAGTCATTTTCAAAATTAGCCATATCTCGTAATCTAAAGGGCTAAGCCAGATAAATAACCACAAACATGAGAGATCTTGTGCACAGACTGCAACCCCTATTATGTACTGAGTAAATGGCATATTTGGAATCTTAGAATTATCTTTAAAATTGACAATTAATAATGCAAGCCAAAACTTCTGTGTTGGGTAACTACTAGAGGCTTTCGCTTTTAGTAAAGAGATTTATTGTGTGACATGGGAAGTGTAGGGATTGTGATTAATGGGAAAGCAGAATTATGCAGCATCTTCCAAGCAGGGCACCATCTCACACCATCTCTGGTGAGGGTTAGATGTTTATCATAGATCTACCAAGGTCTTTACCAAAGACAAGGAAAGGTCTTGTTCCCCTAAGTCATTCCTGTAGTGACTTAGAACTGAACCAGAATTATGTATGAAAGATAAAGAATCTGGAGGATAGTGGACTGGGTTTGAAAGTTTTGAATGCCAAAACATTTTTGAATGGGTACATATTACAGTCATTAAGCTGTAATACAGGAATAAAATATTATATAATTCTGGACTACATGATTATGTATTTTAATAGCTATGTATATACACATGTATAGTAGTATAGGACACCAATAGGTCAAAGGTATCTTAATATATTAAATTTTAAGACACTTTTTACTTTCCATATATTACTTTATATTTGTTGATTTGGGTAAGGAGATCCTATTGCTTTTACTTTAAATCTGAAAAATATGCAAACACTGAACTGATAATTCCTGTGGAAATTCTTGGTTTGGATACCTTGGTTTTGTAGGCCTTACCAAGTGTTGGCTGCAGAGAACATGAAAAATCCCTTTTTGTTTACGTAGAATGTAAACAAATAAACAAACCAACCCACTTATTTGCTTTCATTATCATTGACATACTGAAATAACTTTCCATATTATTTTATTACTTCAGAGGCAAATCTTATTCTTCATTTCCACCTGGAAATGCTCTCCAACCTAGAGCTGTAGTTTAAGTGTTATTAAGGTTATACAGCTCATCTCCTTGCCCCTTCCAGATCAACTTCACAATTTCACAGAGAATTTCTTCACAACCAGTCTTTGAAGGAGTATTAGAGGTAGAATCCACTTGTTAATGCTTCCCTCAAGCAGTTGCTGACACTATTGCAGTCTTTGAGTTTCAATAGCATTTGCAGTGCAGGTTAGAATGAGGATTATTTTGAATAATTTTTTTGTGCTAAGCTTAGGTATGCATGAACCTGACCTCATCTAAGATTACTTTTTTATTGTGTTGTTCATGAATTTTTTACCATCTAACAAGTTCTTCTAACAAAGTAATTTTATGTGTTCTTTTGTACAAAGAATCTTGTTGTTCCTGAACTATCATTATGTTTTAAAGAAACTAAATACAGAAGCCAGTGGTGACCGTATAATATTGTCACATAAAGCCAAAGAAAAGCCTGAAACTCTGTGTGAGTAATCTCTGACATGATAGGTTCACATCAGGATTTTAGTTAAGATCAGAGAAGTATTTTTGAGATCAGCCTTGCAGTTAGCTCCCACTGTTGGTGTCATGGAGGTATGTGTTGGTGTCACAGAGCAGGCACCCTGCACAAAAGTGATGAAATTAAGCTCACTGGCTCAGGTTAGGCTCCTGGCCTGCCTATCTCAGGCACCCTGGCTGCTTAGAAGTATCTGATTCATGGGACTATTAGAGTAATCATCTTTGAAACATGCATTGCATCAACACCAGGTCTGCAGCCCCAGCTGTTTAGCTCTACCAACCTACTCCTACTGTGTGCCACTGCTTGCCTGTTGTAAAAGCAGTGGACTGTCGTCCAACAGTGGCTATTGTAGCAACAGAGAAATATGCAAGTCTGAGGAAGCTGCCAGCCATGTTGCTGTGCAAACGGAAATTCTGTGTTAGTGCAGCCATAGCCCGTGTATCAGGATTGCCCAAACCTTGGGTCTGTGTTTCTCAGTTTTACTATAAAAGTTTAAGGACCGTGATCACTGGTTAAAGTGTACCAGTTCTATAAATGTTTGAATGCTGCTGTTAGTAGAAAAAAAAAAAAAAAAAAAAAAAAAAAAAAAAAAATAATTTTTTCTGGAAAAAATTGAAATTAAATTAANAAAAATTAATTTCTTGCTGGAATAATGTAGATTAGATCTAGATATTTAATTTGTAAATGCAACCCTTGAAATGCTGTGGAAAACATTTTGTAAGCACAAAAGAATAAGGAAATGAATATTTGCAGGTTTCTGAGAGGCTGTTACTAAATATAGTAAGTAAAGTGCATGTATTTGTTACAGCCCTCTAGTTATGTATACTTATCAGATGACTGCCATACAAATTAGAAAATCAGAACATCTATGGGGTCGTTAAGGTAATGCTTTTCTCAGGGTATGATTCTGTCTGCAAAGTGCTGTCTAGGTATTTATATAGTCCAGTTTAAAATGGCTTAAGAAAAAGTCTTCCAGATTTCACACCAGGACATTGCTTTGTAATTGAATGCATATCATTCTGAGATTGCTTTACAAGTGATTGGCACTCTTCAAGATATATTTATAACACAGCTCTGGTAAAACAAACAAGTATACTCAAATTAGATCCCGAGGAAGCTAATTTTCTTTCTCAGCCACTGCAGTACATCTGTAATTCTCCTCACTATTGACACAGTGTTGTCATGCTCAAGCATATATCGCTTTAAACCTTGTACTTCAGCTGTAACCTGTATTTTATTCTTTTCTTCCTCTTAAATGCCTCTATGTAAAATCTTTATATCCAATGTGTATATGCTTCAACTCCAGACTCAACTGCATGAGATACTGACAGAGTATTACAGGTGAAGATATGGAAAGAAGCATGATTTTGCATTAAAGGAGACTTTTTTTTCTCTCCAGCTAGAGAAAAGATAGCCAACATTTGGGTTGCTGAGATGAGCCAAGAAATTATTAGGTGTTGTCCTGCCACACAGAAGGATGCAGCAGAATTTTATTCACACTTGCAAGTTCTGCAAGCAGCAAGGATTAGGAAGAGGCATTTGAAATCTTCAGGCATTGAGCAATTTGGTAGAGGTGGGTATCAAATAATGCCCCTCTTGCATAAGTGACCACATGTGGTGGTTATGACAGTAAGATTTTGATCACTGGTGCCATTTTCATGCTTGAAGCGTTCCAGTTTGCATATGGGAAGTCATTACATGTTCTTACTGTAAGCATGAATGAATTCTTCTTAATGATCTGGAAGCAGAAAGTACCACAGAAAATACCACATTCTGTCTTTGTCAGAATTTTCCTACATCCTCCTAAAATAGCTACTAAACCATACATAGGAAGAGAGCATGCCAGTTTTGCTGTTCCTGCAGCTTGGTATGTGCTGGAGCCAAAGAGAGTGGTATGCAGAGCTCGGAATGTCACAGGTGGAGAGGCTAAAAGTAGTGCTGTAGGAAGCCTTAGGAAAAACAAATATATTTTGTCAAAGCATCTCACAAACTGACTGAATAATTAAAATAACAGAATTCCAAAGCAGCTTCACAGTCTTTGCTGGTGCATTGGTTGTAGGGTGACTTTGACAGGTTGCACTGGGTTTGCATGGCCAGGTTTTCGAAGTGAGGGGACTGCAGAGGTGTTTTCTGTGAGAAGCTGCCAGAAGGTTTCCCCCATGTCCAGCAGAGCCAATGCCAGCCAGGTCCAGGATGGACCCTACTCTGGCCAAGGCTGAGCCAATCAGGATGATAGTAATGTCTGTGATAATATATTTAAGAAGGAAAAAAAGTGATTGCACAGATTTAATTGGGGCCGGAGAAGAGCAGGGTGAGAACATGTGAGAGGAACAGCTCTGCAGACACCAAAGTCAGTACAGAAGGAGGGGCAGGAGGTGCTCCAGGTGCCAGAGCTGAGGTTCCCCTGCAGTCCATGGTGCAGACCATGGTGATGCAGCTGTCCTCTGCAGCCCATGGAGGATCATGGGGATGCAGAGAGCCACCTACAGCCCAGGGAGGAGCCCCATGATGGAGCAGATGAATGATTGAGAGGAGCCTGTGCACCCATGGGAATCCTGTGCTGGAGCAGGCTCCTGGCAGGGACCTGCACACCTGTGGAGAGAAGAGACCATGCTGGGATAGGTTTCTTGGCAGAACTTGTGACCCTGTGGGAAACCCACACTGGAGCAGGCTGTGCCTGAAGGACTGCACCCCATGGAGGAGTGACTCAAGTTACAGCAGTTTTTAGAGAACTGTTGGGGATGGATGGAGGGAAGGTGTTTTTAAGATTTGTTTTTACTTCTCATTATCCTGCTCTGAATTTGTTAGTAATAAATTCAATTAATATTCCAGAATTGTGTCCATTTTGCCTGTGATGGCATTTAGTGAGTGATCTCTCCTGGTCCTTAACTCATGAACCTTCCATTATATTTTCTCTCCTTTATCCAGTTGTAGAAGGGAGTGATAGAGACGCTTTGGTGTGTGCCTGGCACCCAGTCAGCACCAACCCACTACACAGGTACCCAGCCACTCTCTTACTCCCCCTTCTCAGCTGGACAGGGGAGACAAAATAAGATGGAAAACAACTCATAGGTTGAGACAAGGCAGTTTACTAAAGCAAAAGTGAAAGGTTTAATGCAACTAGTGAAGGAAAAAGCCCCCAGGCATTTATTTTCTACTTCCCCTCAGCAAGCCATATTTAGCCAGTTCTTGGGAAGCAGGGCTTCAGAACATATAGCAATTGTTCCAGAAGGCAAACATCACAAGTAACAAATGCCCCACCTTCCTCATCCTTCTCTTAGCTTTTATATCTAAGCCTATGTCTTATGGTATGGAATATCCCTTTAGTCAATTTGGGCCAGCTGTCTGAGCTGTGTCCCCTCCCAACACCTTGCCTGTCCCCAGCCCACTGATGAAGAGATGGAATGTTGGACAGTGCTGATGCTGTGCCAGCTCTCCTCAGCAGTACCCAAAACACCACTGTGTTATCAACACCTTTCCAGCCACCAATGCAGAACTTTGCACTGTGAGGGCTGCTATGGAGAAAATGAACTCCTCATCAGCCAGACCCAGTGCAGCATCTCTGTCTTGTGCTGCACAAACATCTGGCAAGGAGTGTGTGAACCACTGCCTGAATATAAATGCTGACTAACCAAAGCCTATTGTCAGACAGAGAAGTGCTGGGAAGCCCCTGCTCTCCATTAGGACTTCAGAAGTCCTGGAGCAAAAACTAGGTACATTTCAGCTGGGCTTGATTCTGGAGCTATAGAATGCAGGTGCCCCGGTGCTGGCAGTGGGGGCTCTGTGATGAGAAGCCAGGACTTCCCTGTGCTGGACATACCTTGTTCCAGCCAGCTCCAACCCACCCACTGCAGGGCACAACTGAGCCCACTGCTGAGGTGGGGGCACCTTGGGGGAAAGGTGTTTGGCAAAGAGATGAAAACACCACAGAGGGAGGAGGAAGGAACAGAAAAGGTGAGAAACAGCAGAGTAAATGCCAAAGTGAGAGAATGAGGAGGAGGAGGTGGGGGTGAGGGGAACATGGTTTCGGTTTTGTCTTTGTTTCTCATTATCCTTTGTTTCTCACTCTTTCATAATGGACAAGAAATTAAATTAATTTTCCCCAGGCTGAGTCTATTTTGCCTGTGATGGCAATTGGTGAGTGAATTTCCCTGTCCTTATCTTAACCCATGGGCTTTCCACCTGACCTTCTCCCCACTCTCCTCCTGAGGAGGGGAGTGATTGACACAGAAGATGGTGGGGGTCTGCAGCTATCCAAGGTCAAACCACACCCACCACCCACTGAAGGTATTCCCACGTGATCTTGGCAACTCCAGGCTCAAATATCTGGGAGTTCAGGTCCAAGAATATACTTGAGTGTGATTGAGCATGAAGTGTTTTAGGAACAAGTTGGTTTCCCTGGAAACCATACAAGCTAAATGCTGTATGCATTCAAGGTCATGGAGGAAGTGGAGTCTAGATGGGGAAAGGGCAAAGGTTTACTGTAGCATTATGTGTGTACATGTTATGGCACTTCAGGATTCTTTTAAAATTCATTTAAACATAAAAAACCAAATCCTTTGAAGGTACAAAATGGAAATTCATCAGTGAAATGAAATCTCATGCTACCTGGTGTTATAGACTAATTGCTCACAATCAATGAACTCTTATCTTTTTCATTTCAAAATTATTAGCACTAATTTGGTTATTAGTGTAATTTGGTATTATCCTTTTTTCTTTCCAAATTAAAATGCACCATGATATGCTCTAAAATGAATAAGAAGTTTAATTATTTTTCCAAGGGAAAACATTCAATACTCCTGTGGAATACATCAGTATTATCATAAAAAGGCAGTTTTGGTGGGGGAGTAAAATAATTGAAAAGTGTATGGGATGTGTATGGTTAAAATGCTCAGCTGACAGTAATTTGTTACAAGAATTCATCAGTATCTCATAGTCTATATTCTTTCTTTTAATGAACATTCCCTGTAACTCAGCTTGTCTTTTGCTAACCATTCCTTGCTTCTGTCTGATCCTTCAGACACTAACTTAGACATCTGGTCTCACAATCTTACTTAGTGAATCACTGATTCCCTTTTGAATAACAGACAAGGGACCCATACTTAATAGTTTGGTCTCTACCTATTTTTACTTTGGCTTATCACAAGAATGACAGTTATCTAGTTATCTGTTAGCTTCATTCGAATTCCTTCCGAACAAGTAATTTTCATCTTCATCGTTTTTTGGCTGGTATTATCCAACTGCTAAACTAGCCTTTTCAAGCAAGTTTATTGAATCATTAGAGATAGTGCCATTCCTGGTCTTCATATGAGCTTCGGGAAGATCTTCTGGGCTATTTTGAATGTGACTTGAACTTTCGTAAAACGTAAGTCATATGGTTTTGTTGGACAGATATTCAGAATGCTTGATTTGGTTAGAATGTTCAAATTTAAAGCTAGTCTTATCTGTTTGTTTATTTTCAAAAGATGCCAAGACTTAATTTCCAACTTTGAATTTTATGTGAATTTTTAAATTATTTTTATTTTAAAATTTAATGGTGACTTTTCAGGTTTTCTAATCTACACTACCCCACAATGCTTCCTACAGTAAAACATCTTTATTTGCTCATTTCAGTCTTGGCTGGTTTATGACAGAGAACAACCAGTCTATATGGAAGTCAAACATCATTACACTCAATTCTAATTAGTCTGTTCTTCCATTTTCACAGGAATGTACCTCATTCATTTTCATTGTTTGACTGCATCTCACTTTTCTATTTGGTCCTTCAGGATAAAGTCTTTCTGGGTATAAGATTAAAGGACTTTTCTTGACCTCTATATTACTTCCAGATCAGCTTTCTGATATTTAAATCTGAACCTTCTTGGTTTTGCTTATATATACATCCAATTTGCCACCTCTGGATCCTTGTCAAAACACTGAACTTCCTGTCACAGTAATTGCAACTCTCTCTATTTACCATTTTTTCGACATTTGCATTTTCTAAAATCTAAGCCAGTGAAGCACTTAAGAGCCAAGGGATAAAATATCTCACCACCATTGTGATGCTGTGCAAAATCTTATGGTTATGCAGTTTCAATTATGCATTTGGACAGTTCACTGAATTTTTCCTTCAGTGCTCCCTGCAGCTATAAATTGTCTCAAAGGAGCTGGAAGGGAATCAGAAAAACTTTATTCTATAGAATTAATGGTCATGTTTGTTCAGAAATACATAAGTTGGAAACATCATGAACCTGAGGGTTTCTCTGCCTCATGTCTGGGCCAGCATCACTATTTCAATATGCATCTCATGATTCTGTACCTTACCCTTTGAATCATTTCTCTCTGACAATGATATCAAGGTGAGACTAACGATGTGGAGAAAACAGGTTATTTAAATTATCTTGTATATATAAGCTTCAACTTCCTTCTTTTGAAATATCCTTATTTCTTTAACCTAAATAATTTTTATCAGAATGGAACTAAACAGGACTGTTTTTCCAAAGTGATCTTCCTTTGACCAGATAAGGATTTTTTTTGCAAGTGAAAGAGACAAAAGATGTTTTAGGAAATGCTGAGAAAATGAAGACATGGCTAGATATGTGCAAAGTATAGATGAAGTTAAAAACTGTACTGACTAGGTCATTAACCATAATGAGTATGTATAGGAAACTGGAGGAGTGTACATTATCTGCATTCCAGCTGTTTCTCAGTGAGGATGAAGGAAAATGAAACTTCAGCTGGGAAATTTTCTTTCTTTTCTCCTGTGATATGTTTAAAGTACATCTGTTACAAAGTTTAAAAGGATATTATGTCAGAATTGCCAGAAGAAAGATCTGATTGTTCTTTTAATTTTACAGTGACTGCAGGTAAAGTTAGATTCTTCAGCCTAGCTGTAAATGAGTTTTGAGAGAGAATTACATGTTCTGTTCCATTTGTTCAGAAGTTCATCAGAGACTTACTGTTACAACAGCAACCTAGAATCACAAACTGAGAGATAGGCAAGACATCATACTTCTCATGACTACTATAAAGAAGATCCATAATCTGAGACCTTGCTATCCTAAGGCTAGTCTGAAAGATGATCTTCCAACCAAAGGATATACTTGCCTATGTACAGAGGACCTGGAAATAGATATGGAAAATGGAAGTATGGATGGGATACCAGGGAGGGATATACAAACATGCTCAGATATGCTGAAATGGAACTGAAAGGCAAAAATTCAGATGGAGTTAAAAATTGAGAGAGAGAGAGAGAGGAAGGAAAATAATTTATGAAGGAGAATAAGGAAGGTTCTTAAAGATACATCAGAAACAAAAGGAGAGCTAAAGAACAATTCTGGCATGTTGGATGGGGTGGTTTGTCACTAATGAAGGACACAGAAAAGCCTGAAGTCCTTGCTATCTTCTTCTACCCTCAGTCCCTGGGACATAATGAAGCAAATTCTCCTAGAAGGCAGTTCAAGACACATAAAGGTCAAGAAGGTGGTTTGGAACAATTAGTATTGGTCTAGTAAGGGCACTCTCCTGTACCAATGATTATGCCCTCTCTGAGAAGATGGCTGGCACTAGGGAGATCAGTGAACGACATTTGCTTTAGAAGTGTCTAGGCTTTTGACAATGTGCCCACAGCATCACTGTATCCAACCTGGGGAGATATGGACTAGATGGGTAAATTAAAAATAGGAAAAAATTGCTGTACCATTATGGTTATTGGCTCAAAACCTAACCGGCAACCAATTGTGATTGGTGTTTCTTGGGTAATACTGGAATTCATGCTACTTAGCGTCTTAATCAAGTCTGGTTAGAGGACAGAATATTTCTTCGTTAGCTTAATGTGAGACCTCAGACTGGGAGGACTGCTTGATGCACTGGATGGCAGGGTTTCCTTTTGCAGAAACCTTGACATGCTAGAGACCGAGTCCATCAGAAACTCAATAATTCAGCAAAGACAAAAAGTCCTGCTATCTGAGATGGAATAAACTCATGGAACATTACAGCCTGCCAGCCAGGAAGATGCACTGCTGAAAAGGATTGTGCAGCCCTGGTGGACAAAACAGCTGCATCAGTGAAAACTAACTGCATACTGTGTTAGTAGCAGTGTACTCAGTGAGTCAATTATTCCTTTCTCTTTGACACTTTCAGGCCATACATATGATACTCTGCCCAGTATTGTTCCTTCCTATACAAAAGAGAGATTGACAAGTTTCAGAAAATCCAATATTTGTTTAAGAAGATAATTAGGGAATGGAGCATATGATGCAGGAGGTGAAGAAAACTGAATAGGAGTTCTTCAGGGTGGAGAAGATCAAGGAAATGTAATTGCAGTCTACTAAAAGTTAGAGGGGTTTATAGAAAAGACGTAACCAGACTTCTGCTGACCATTCACAGTGAAAGAACAAGAGGCAATAGACACAAATTGCAGCAAAAGACCTTCCAGCAGGATACATAAAGGAAAAAAAGTTAAAAATCATAGTGAGGGTGATTAAGCATTGAGAACTTTTCACAGAGAGGCTGTGAGAACTCCATCCTTGGGGATATTCAAAGCTTGACTCAACAGGGCCCTGAACTGCCTGACCTATCTTTGTTCTTGATCCTGCTTTAAGAAGCATGTAGACAAAATGACTTAGAGAGATCCCTTGCAACCCAAAGCATTTTATGCTTCAAAAATATTTCAGGATCATTGTCTACCATTATTTGCAGTGTAGTCAAGCTTCTTGGGTTTTTTCCTGGACCTGAATACATTCAGCTTCCCATCTGGCCCACACTCTGAGTTACTACAAATCCTGTTTCCTCCTATTTGATCTACTATTGTTGCTTGACTAAAGATTTCCACAGAAGTTGTTTTTGTGATAGCTGGTAAGCCTGAATTTTGGATCATTAGATATCAATTTTACCCCTGCATCCCCCAGAAATAAGTGGTCTGAGTGTTGGTCTTTGAGTAACTTGTGTCTTCCCATAGATTTTCATACTGTCAAATATCTATATACGTACATATATGCTTCTGTATTTACAGACTGAACCATGGTCTGGACTGAGGCTTCAAATCAGGCTACTGCCCTGTATCACTGCTTCCTGTGCAACTGGATGAACTGGATAAAGATGTGGAAGTTTGCAAACTTGTCCAGCTCTTTGCTTTTCTTCTTGCTTTCTGAAAGGCTTCTCTTGCTTTCCTTCTCTAGGCCAAGCGTCCTAAGGGGATACCTTTCTCTGCCTGTAGTCTTATTCTGTATGGCTTTAGAAAACTTCCTCCTTCTGAATAGGAAGAGGCAATTTGGATCCCTTGCAGACTGCAAATGCAACCTCAGATCACCCTGAATTTTGCAATATCAGTTCAGAACTAAATAAAAGTAGAAAGTATAATCATTCTGTATTTATATTAATATAAAATAATATA